>JAEIFT010000573.1:0-163931 GCA_018904225.1 Lordiphosa mommai
ATCACCAAAACTTTGCACTATCTCCATAATCTGTAAAGTGTAAGCTCCATTACCATTATCAATTATTTAAAGTAGGCTTTCGATGTATGGTGGTTATGTAATTAAATTGTTCATCACATTCCAAACCACTGTGCACGGAGGGTATGTATATTTGGCATGTAAATTGGACGCACCCTTGCTTAATGGCACCTGGGACTGACTCATCCAACGACCCGCATATGTCACCGTCACCATGTCCAAAATAGAGGACCCTCGCTCACAGACGCATTCGTCCAGGACGCATGCAGCGTTAATTACTCACTTCAATCGCTTGAGCATTTTTTTCCATCTCAACAGCGCGTTTCTCACGCCCCGCTGTATCTGCTGTATCGTATCTGTATCTGTATCTGCCGCCGTGCGTATCTCGATCTGTGATTGCTCTCATGTTTTGCCGCTTCAATGGTTTTTTTCTGTGTGCAATTCGACGGTCCTTGACAGTGGAAATTTGTCACACCCTCGGCTGCTGCTGTTTAATTGCGCGTGCGAGTCTCAATCTCAGTTAAAATGATGTTGTCGTCGTGGTCGATGTTAGGTTCACCCCTGATCTTGATGAAATGTCACACAGTGCTAATGCAAGTTAAACTGCATTTAATGTGAGTTTGCCTGCTAATTTCTGTGTGAAAGTAGCAAAAATGTGTGTGTGCAAGAGGCGAATTTCTGGTGTAATTTTTCGATACAGCATGTTAAATTGTATTTCGAGGTCATGAGAGAATGTTATTAGGTATCGATGCTAATGACAAGGTTAAGCAGCGTGGTGAAAGTGGCAGTTGAAGGGGGAAAATTTGATTTTGGGTAATCTTTTTAATGGGTCAGTCAAAATATTGCGCTTTTTGTGATGGGAAAATGTTGGTTTGGAGGAGTTGATAGATAGTAAAGAAGGGTTAAAAACCTTTTAAAAGCCAAAACATACGAAAGCTACATCAACAAAGCGCACAGTTTTCTTTCTTGCGAGCCACTAGAGTGTCCAATACTGTCTTAAATTAATCAGATATGAATTATTATTTGAAAATTCTCCTTGTTCTATTCAACGAATTGATTTTAATAATTTTCCCGACATAAGTCCTGCCCCCATACTCATATTTCCATACCTACGGATTAATCATGCCCCGAAGGGCCATTGATGTGATCCCACACATTCAATTAGATCTTGTTCGCTCTTTTGTAAACGACAAAAAACAATATTTACATAATCCAACGATCGATCACCGAAGACATACAATAAACGAGCCCCCAAACGATCCGTTTTATCCATTTTCACACCTAAGACCAGCCAGACCGGCAATGCAATTGGGTTGGCAAACAGGTGGCCCAGGTGTTTTCCCTCAGCCAACGAATTGGGGTTAAGTCATCAATAAACTGCTCTCTGCTCTCGTATATATATATACAAATGAGTCACTCACTCTCCTCTAGCTCAAACTCAATTCATGTTGCGACGCAGTTTAGTGGCAATATTCTCACAGTACTTAAGAGAGAGGACAAAGTTTACATAACCTACAAATTGGAAAAGCGCTAAAAAGTTCCCACAACGATATTGGAAGTAGAAAAATTCCTATGCAGTTTTAATGATTTACAATAACAAAATCCATGGGGGAAAATGCATACAAAAAGGCGGCCTGATTTTTTTGTTATTGATGCATTACCAACAGGTGAGGGTAGCGATTTCAATTAAAAGTGACACAAAATGCGTTGACAAGGGAAACAATTTCAAATTGCATGTGTGTCATGGGAAAGTTGTGGGACACTAACCCAGGATTCCGCCTGCTGCCTCACAACTGCGTAGCACTTGAATAATTTTTTTTTTTTGTTCAACATGGTACTTGAGTGTGTGGTAGAAGCCACCCTAAAATGTAAGCCCTCAAGTGTTTTTCATTCAAAAGTTTGCAGGTGTTCCCTGTTCGATACTTAATTTTTTTTTCGGCATGTTCATGTTGTTGTTGTTATTGTATCCTTGAACCAAAAACACGGGTTCTGGAATGCCAATACACTTAGCCACAGCGTCGTCGCCGTCATCATCATCATCGACATCGACAAGCGGGCCATGCAAATATGCTTCAGTGTGTGGCTGTAGGGAGTTTAACACAATAAACAAGTAAAGTGAGCGACTGATTTGCAGGGTTACAGCCAAGAGCGTGTACGGTGGGTTAAAAAGTTCAAAATAATTAATAAGCAAAATTTGAAAAGTATTTTTGTATATAATTGGACAATAAAATGCTAAAAATAATTACTCAATATAAATTGATTGAATTTGGAATTAAAAAAAAAAAAAAAATATTAGGATCTCACAAATGGTTAATTATAACGAATAAAATAAATTGAAATGAATTAAATTGAATTTAAAATTAATTAAAATTTAGTAAAAAAATTTGTAGGAAAATATGTGGCAAACATTCATCACCGATTTAACTTTTGAGCCCGCCTTTACGGCAATATATAAGTGGTAATGAATGCTGCACCAAAAATAATATAATTGCTTTTCTGTCTGTGTGGTTAATCGTTACTTCTTTGTTCTGATTACCCTAACTGTTTTTAATTTAAAAATATGTAAATTACTAAGTTTAAGAACGTTTTTTGAAGTTAAAAGTTTTACTTACTAGATCCTTTTCTAGATCCTTTGCTATATATAGTTATTCGCTTTATAAAATTTTGCCCAATATAGTCATTTTCAACTTACGAACAACCGTCTTTTTCCTAAAAGTTTTTCTCACAAAGACCTATTTTAACACTTCGCTCCTATGGCAGCTATAAGATATAGTCATCCGATGTTGACCAAATTTTCACAGAACTGTTTGTAAGTTATATTCCGAGCTATTGAAAACATACAAAGTTTTTTTCACCTATTAAGACTGATTTTCCTAAGGCAGCATAGATCTAAGTTTTCTGACCAAATTTCGCAGCATTTCCGACCGATCATCTATGGCACTAAGAATAGTCATCCGATGTTGACCAAATTGTTCTTTTCAAGCATATAATATTCAAAATTGCTACGAGTAACGCTATCATTGAAACTCAAACAAGTTTTTTCTACTAAGACCTATTTTCCGACCGATCGTCCGTATGGCAGCTATAAGATATACTCAACGATTTTGACCAAATTTCGCAGAACTGTTTAAAAGCATATATTCTGCAAACTTGCTGAGTTTAAGAACGTTAACATAGAACACAAAAAGTTTTTCTCACTAAGACAATGTTCCGACCGATTGTTCCTATGGCAGCTATGAGATATAATCTAATCCGATGTTTGTCCAAATTTTTACAGGAACTGTTTGAAAGCTATAATTTTTATTGCCCAGTTTGAGACTATTGTCTAAATTTTCTCAAGACCTTTTTCACCTGTTGTTAAGCAAAGATATAGTTTTTCGACATTGACCAAATTTAGAACACAACGTTTTTTTACGAATATAGTATTAATAATTGCTGTGTTAAAGATCTTCTACACGAAATATGCTTTTCAAACTAAAACATTTTCCGACGGATCGTTCCTATGAAAACTATAGGAAATGGTTATACGATCATAATCAAATTTTTAGAACTGTTTTAAAAGCTATCATGATAAATCCTGACTTTAGAAATGCTAATGGACTTTTCATCCACATTCCGGCGAATTGAGCCGGGCGGTTCCTACATATATTAGCGTTTAGTAAAGAAGACTATGTACATAATTTCAGCTAGAAAGCTTTTAAAATGAGAGGCTAGTTTGCGTAGAAACAGACAGAACGACATACGGAGGGACAAAGCTCAATCGGCTTGTTCCTGATCAAGAATATATATAGTTGATGGAGTTGAAAATATATATTTTAATGCGTTACAAACTTTTGTGTCAAAATTATGAACATTATCCAACTGTATAAAAAAAGTATTGAAGTTTATTTATGTAGCATCATTCAGCAGCCACCCTATCTATACATCAATATAGTATATAAAAGTGAAAGTATGTTTTTATGTTTGTTCCTTATAGGCCTCTAAACCACTGAACCGATCTTCATGGTATTTTCACAGAATGTACAGGAAAAGAATTATAGGCTATGTCCCAAGTCTGTGAACCTGTTTCGAACCCGCTGAACTGGTTCCGCCAAAGTTACATCCATTCAGAAGTTATTAAAGCTATGGAACTTAAATTCGGTTCAGTTAGATATATGCAAACAGATGATTTACTGGTTCAAAAACGGTTCGAGCCGGTTCAGAAAAGTGGTTAAAGCATATCTCAACCTAATCAAAATTTGCTAATTTTGAAGATAAGTTTGTAACCGATTTAATAGTGGTTTAAGCAATATCTGAGGAAATATTTTAAAGCTTTGAACTTTAAATCTTAAGGGAGAAATTTAGATATTTTCTGAATGTATAATTGAATAAGCATGGTGAATTGCGATTGAAACTTCATCCTAAAAAAAATCTCAAGGTAAGACCCCTTAATTTTTAATATTGTAAAAAAAAAACATCAACACTATGTTAAGGGACGACCGGGTTTATAGCTAGTAAATTATATTATATAACGATAACATTAAGGAAATATTTTCCTGCCCACTATGCCAGCATAGAGCTAAGAAGTTATGAGTCACAAATGACCTGAGACAGGGTTGTAGTACCACCAGCAGCAGCAGCAGCAGCAGCAATCGGCAGTCCCAGTCAGCAGCAGAGTAACATCAATAGCTTCAGGCAGCAAACTTTGCTTATGCATTACAAATTTATTAAACATTAAGCGCTCTCACTCACTTGAATTAGGGGTTGAGCAATGCTGATGGAAATGGAAATCGAGATGACGTTGACGATCGGCACGTTGTGATATGTACTTGATGATGACTATTGAACTTTAATACAAAAAAACATGATGAAGTGCTCCATAGCTTCTTAGACGCTAAGCAAAACAACAGGGAAACCCTTCCCGGGACACCGGACCGGTGTAGTACCCAAGGCACCCTCGAACTAATCACAAAGTGCATTTTATGCTCGCGGCAGTTGGTAAACAGCGGAGCGAAACAAAAGTCCAGCTGAAGTCCATGCATACAATTTGAGCATTAGAGTCGAAGTTCCTTGGGTTCCTTAGGCAACCCTCAGCTGCATTTTTATGCACTTTTCAGTTTTCTTCTTTCAACTTGAAGCAGAAGCAGCAGCAGCAGCAGCAAATACTACAAATAATCATAATAATAAAATGCCAAGTTGTACATTTGCTTCTTCTTTTGCTTGTTTCCTACTCCTATTTCATTTGATGAGTCATTTTGCGCTACACAGAGTGGGTGTGGGGCACCAAGGGGTTAATGCACTGTTTGCACACATATACTACAGAATGGAGAGCTCTCTCGCTCTGGCAAAAGTAAAATCCTTGGCAATAAATATAAAAATCTTTTGCTGTTTATTGTTGTAGTAGTTGCTTTTGCTTTGCGTGTGGACAAGAGAGATTTAAGAGGCACTCCTTTAGGGATTAAAGTAGGTGAAATTACGAGGGGGGTACGGATAAGAGAGGGGAGTGGCTGAAATGGCTAAGGTGTCATTTGAATTGGTATAATGGACTAAGTGAGCGAAGAGAAGATTGGTATTAAATTGAAAATACCTACAGCAATTTTTCAATGAATTTGAAGGATCACCATTTAGAACTTAGAACTGGAACCGCTTAGGATTTTGGACCTTATGAACCGAAAAAAAAGTTCGACCCCCGCTTCAAAGTTCCCCGTAAACGCAAAACCTATTAAAAAACAAATTCCTTCCTTACCAACGCCCACATAATAACCGCAAATGAGAAATCGCCTCGAATAGAAAAAGTGCTCACAATGGACCACTTAGCCAGGAGAGGACAGTACGGAACAGGACAATAATAATAATAATCATAATAAGAGAGAGCACACACACACACACACATACCATTTTATGGCCTAAGAATGTGGAGCAGGAGGCTATTGCTTTGGCAGAGATTACAAACGATTTGAATAAATTTGCAATAAAAAGTGAATTTCTATTTTTTTTTTTTTTTTTTGAAATTGCGTCGACAATAAAACAATTTTGTATGCCAAACAATGTGAACAGCAGCGGCAGGAGGCATTAACAAGGCAATTGTCCAGCCAGGCCCTGGCAAGCTGCTGTAGTTTAAAGATTATTTCCTGGGCAAAGAAACCGCACAACATTGTGGCAGAATGTTGGAGCAGCCATTACAAGTGTCAAAATAGCAATTTATTGTCTGTAATCGTGTGTATCTTTGTATGTATGTATATCTATATCTATAATTGCACTCGGTGTGAGTGTGTCAGAGGCAGTTAATCAAATAAATATGGCGACGGCGGGCGCTTATTATTTTTGCCTCCGCTGCGATAACATGGCCCAACAACTTGCACTTTGATTTACTATGGCTGTAAGTTTTGTCTTCACACTTTCAGCCTCCCCCCCCAACCCCCCATCCTGGGCAAAAACCAAAGCTGAAACCGCAAAGTCATAAAATTACTTTCGCGCATTATAAATTTATAGTTTACTTTGGTTTTTTGCTTGAGTTTTTGGCGCTCAAGCGTAAAAATTTATTATGCTTATGGATAAAATGTTCTAAATTATTGGGAGGGGGTGCAAGTGGTTGCTGCAGCAGCTGCTGCTGCTATTTGGCCGTCGCGGACATAAGTCATTTATATTGTAGCAAATTGTGCGCGATTGGCGTCCTCTTCTTCATTTTAGTATTTTTTTTTTTTGCCGCTAACAGATGGATATTTTGAGTTAATGTTTTGTCTTTTGAACTTTGCCCAGCAGAGGTTAAATGGCGTCTTAAAGAAGCTATGAAGGGGCTAAGTTGCGGTAGCGCTTTAATGAATTGGAATTAATGCGAAATTATTAGATAAAGGGTTGTAAATGAACGGAAGATAGATAGAAAAATTATTAATAAAGAAACTTTATCATAAAAAAAAAAAAAACGTGAAAAGTCCATATTTACAGCTCCATACCTTTTAGAGTAGAAGAAAGAAACAAGAAACAGAACTCTGAAATATAAATGGGGGGAAGATATGTTGTTCTTCTTAATTTTTGGGGCACACTCGCGGTCCTGTTCATACGCACTTAACCTGGCACGAAATAGTTAAAACATTAAATTAAATCAGTAATATAATAATTCCATTAATTAAAAAGAAAAGTGCAGATTGTGAGGATTAAAGTAAATTTGATTAAGAAAACTATTGCCTGGACTTAGTTTGCTTTCTAAAATGCGGACACGTGTTTGGTACTGGGTCGTTGGTTCCTCAACTTCTAAATAAGTGCTCTGTGTCAGATAAACGTAAAATTTACTCTGTTATTTGTAAGTTTATGTGGCATATAATGCTATGTAGGAGATGAGATATCGACCCTAAGTCTAACCTAAAGAGAAAATCTTTATGTTCGTGATTGCACATTCTTTGACCGAGAAGTCAGGTAAGATCAACCAGCTTGATTTATGACAATAGAAATTCAAGCCTATTAACTGTACGTCAATCTTCTTTCACTTGCTTCATAACATGCTTATTTTCAATGGATACAATTTTTTCGGATAAATAAATAACACATCCAACTTTCATTAGGAGCCTAGAGGATCACGGTTCATGGATGTATTTACCTTTATTTTCCTACTCCCTTTTGAACCTCGAATTAAAGGTCCTAGATTTAACTATTGTTTATTTTGTGGTCTTGGAACAAAAGCTATTAAGCTTTAATTTCCTTTTGAGTTTGTTCATATGTATGTAACAGGCCAAAGAAATCATCTAGGAAGGGTATTTATTCTTGAACAGGGTAAAAAGCCGAGTCGATATAGCCTTGTCCGTATGTCCGTCTGTCTGTATGATCTCGACGATTTTAGATACTATAATTTGTCTCCCCTCACAAACTACCGAAAACTGTCAGAAACGCCCGATAAGATGATGGAGCGGTGGCGAGCGTCGTCAGCCTGTATATGGGGTATAAACATATATTTCTATGAACACACAAAATCAAGGGATTAGGGTATTTCTAAGTCGGCGCACTCGACTTTAGCTCTCTTATTAACCTTTCGAATAAAGTGTTTGCCGCTGTCGTCTATGACATACCGCTCTATCTAGCGTATTCCTCACAGTTTGTGGATGCAAGTTATTTGCAATAGATTCCTGCAATTGAGTGCATAATTTCATAGCCAACACTTTTGGGTTTTGCGCTAGTGCAACAACTATAGGCCGCTTCTCTTATGCTCGATTTACACCGTATTTATAAACAGGCCTTGTTTTTAATGCGAATTGACACAATGTTCACAACTAAAACAAGCCAACACAAGGGACTACTAGATTATCATGTCTCATGCGTCGAATAGTGTGAACGCAGCCTAATAGGTAGAACTTTTTCTTTCAGAATGTTGTCGTGTTTTAATACACTTGAAAAACTTTCCTCCAACTGATTTAACCGGTAAAATATATATGGATATAGCTATCAAATATTTAAAATTTTAAATCATTGATAAATAAAAAATTTTGATACCATAAAAAAAACTTTTCTTAGTAAACATTTTCCGACCGATCGGTCCTATGGCAGCTATAGCTTAGTCATCCGATTTGGATAAATTTTTTTTCAAATTGTGTAGCAAGCATATAAAACTAAAATATACCAAGATGATATGTTAAGATGGAGAAAAGTTTTTCTCACTAGAAGTATTTTTAGAACGACCGTTTATAGGCAGCTATATGCTATAGTGATCCGATTTTGATAAATTTTTTTTCATTTATTTTGTGAGAATGCATTAAAACTAACATATTCCAAGATTGGTGACGCTACGATGGAAAATAAAAAAGTTTTTCTAACTAAGAATTAGTTTCTAGAAAATTTATATGCACTAAAAGCTAAAGTAATCCGATTTTGATAAATTTCTCCTGCTCACGGAACCATCGAAAACTTACATATACGTTTTGACGCTACGATTGGAAAACAAAAAAGTTTTGGTCAACTAGAACTGGTTCTTGGACCGATGTTCCTATGGAGCTATATGATAAAGTCAGAGCCGGGTCAATGTTATTTGCAGTAAAAAATTCGAAAATTTCCGATAGCTTTAAAACAGTTCGACAAACAGAACGACGACACACAAACGAGACGGACGACGGACAAAAAAGTCCTGATCAAGAATTATCTAGTTTATGGGGTCGGAAATGAATATTTCTAATTATGCGTTACAAACTTCCAAAACATTAATAAAAAACATGTATATATAAAAGTTTAATTCCATTAATGAAGCCCACTTTTCTCAAGCAAAAAGATTGTGTTCCATATCATCAGGTTAAGTTCGTAAGCTGTAGGTTTTTGTCGAAGAAAAAACTTGTAATTTACCAGAACTCAAAAACATTTTACAAAAAATTGTTTGTATTTGAATTTTTCAATCGGTTACTTTACAGAAACTCTTTAATATATTCAAGTATATAATAGATAAATCATAGAAACAAAATTTAATTTCTCAATCTATATTATCAGCAAGCTTTTGCTGTCATTCTTACCCCTAATATGTACTCCAACTATTCATTATCTCTCCTGTCTTTTTCTTTCCCACAACACAAACATCTACAATTTCAATGCAAACACTTTGGCCAACGCTAATTAAATTTTAGCACAAGAAAGAAAAATCACGAAAAACTAAATCAATATTCTCAGTACTAAGCGAGTCCTTGAAGTCCTTTTTTCCACGCGCTGACATTTTGTGTGTGTGTGTGCGCACTTTTCGCCTTGACTTTGACACCCCCAGCGTTTTTATCCAGCATTGTCCTTGGCTCCAAACAAAATGCCAAGGACAGGATTACACGTCAATTGAAACTGAAACGCAAAGAAATCAAGGACAGCCAAAGTGGGTGTGTTCTGTGGACAATTTGTAATGCTCATTGAGGAGGGGATGGGGATGGGAATGGGCAGGGAGATTTACCGCATCTTTTCCAAACTACTTAAAATTTTGTTATGCAAATTTCAAGCACACAATTATGGCTGGAATGCTGACGGGGCTCGATGGCTGCATAATTGCAACCATAAATCTGAGCAGCTCCCAAACTCTGGTTGAATGTTTTTAATTTTTCCGTATCATTGCATTATTTCTTTTTTTTTCTCTAGCCGCGCACTTGACACGGCAGCGGTGGAAAGGTGCGGAAGCGGGGTGTCAACCGACCGCCCTTCAATTTCCATTACATTTGCAGCTGTGTGTAGCTATCGATGTCCTTTTGTGTGCTTGTGTCATTTCTCTTTTTTTTTCATTTTTTTGTAAGATTTGAAATTTATGCAAAGTACTTGATGTCGTAGACGCCGTCGTTGTTGCCGCACACTCAGCGCAAATAATGAGCAAGCCCGCATTTCCTGCCACGTTTTTTTTTTGTACGAGTATATCTGTAACTGTTTGTAAGGAGTTGGAGTATCGTCTACCAACAACTTGATGTATCTTCTTGCCATTCGTTGAATGCACTTTGGTAAATGGTAAAAATAAAATAAAAAACAAAAACTTTTGGTGGCAACTTGAGTCAGATTTTGAGAGAAGGAGTGGAAGTATAGAATGTTCGGGCTTCTTATTCAATACTAAAACACTTTGGTGATTTCAAAAGTGTTTATTCATTCCTTATACCTAAGTTTTCAAAATACTTCCGTTTGGGATTTTGCTATAGATGGACCTTTGTTTCAAATGATTGAATGTGATCCTTGATAACGTAGGTTGCTATATATATTTCCGGCCTAATAATGAAAACGCGAATATTTATGATCAAAAATGGTTTTATTGTTTTTCAAAGTATTCTCCAGCAAGATTTATACACTTTTGCATGCGCTCAAAGCAATTGTCGAAGCACTATTTCCACTCCGTTTGAGACACCTCCAAAACATGATTTTTGAACTCTTCAACAGCATTTTCTGGCGACGAAAATCGTTGACCACGCATTTTTCTCTTGAGGTGCGGGAATAAAAAGAAGTCATTGGGTGCCAAGTCAGGGCTGTACGGTGGATGACTCATCAATTCGACGTTTTGGGCGGTCAAAAAGGCGCTGGTGTAAGCTGATTGTGTGATGTCATGGTGCACAATGATCTGTCTTCTCTTGTTCGTTGTTCGAATATCTCCGAAGTCTTCAGGCAAACAAATTGTGGTGTTACCAGAATTGACCGTCCTTCGTTGCTCAAGCGGAACAGTCGCCACATGACCAGTTTTACCGTAGAAACAGGCGACCATTTGCTTCGAAGTGCTTCTTCCACGGAACGACTTTCGTTGGATTTGGCTCGTCTTCGAAGACCCACACGGTCGATTGTTGTTTTGTTTCGGGCTTATAAGCATAGATCCATAATTCGTCACCTGTGACGATCTTATAAACGTCTTTTGAAACACCGCGATTATATTTTTTTTTTAAATTTCTTTGCACCAATCCACACGAGCCTTTTTTTTTGAGCGATTGTCAAATTATGGGGGATCCAACGAGAACAAACCTTTTTTACGCCCAGTGGTTTATGCAATATCGAATGAATGCTGGTGAAAGAAATGCCCAAGGATGCCTCTATCTCACGGTATGTCACACGACGATCTTGCATTATCAGTTCACGCACGGCATCAATGTTTTCTGGCACAACGAATGTTTTTGGACGACCTTCGTCTTCATTAAACCAATTCTTCACAGTGCTATAGTATGGTGCTTCATCACCATACAAAGATATAAGTTCATCGTTGCACTCTTGTCGTGATAATCCATGTCGAAAGTTGTGAAAAATGATTGCACGAAAATTTTCACGAGTTAATTCCATTTTTCTGCCGAGGTAAGTTTTTGATTAATCGTTAATCGATATCAAACGTGGTCACACATGAAAGAGTTGTATGGAGCTTTTATCGATAAAAGTCCAAACTTTTTATTGGGAAATGGGCAATTTGTCCTAAAATGGCTAGAAGTAACCTAGGCCAGAAACTTAAATAGCAACCCACGTATACCTAGCACTAAAAGTCCTTAAATATCACAAGGCTACGAAACTTCACTATTTCCAGTTTATAGAGGAGAGATTTCAGATGATTTTCGTGTGCTAAACACAAATCTGGGAATTTAGGATTTTTGGGACTTTTTCATAGAAATTATCCCAAACAATTCTACGATTTTTTTAAACTCTTTTCTTCTTCAATAAGTTGATTTCTGTTCCGAACAACAGCTGCATTTAGATCAAGCCAGTTTCCTATTTTAATTTGGTTAAAAACTTTTGGTTGCATCTTAAATTAGATACAAGACTTTCTACTCAATTGAAAGGCAGCACCAGGCGGCGCTTTGTGCTTGTAGTTTTCTAATTTTCTTCAAAAGCTCTTGCATTTATTTTGTTAGCATTTCAAAAAGAGCCATTTCCTTCCTTCGCCTGAGTACAATAAAACTTTTTTTGGGTTGCCACAGCCAACCGACCGACCAACTGCAATAAAAGAAAACTTATCTGCGGTTTTTTTTTTGCTGGTCTGAGAGAAGGAAAGCAAACGAAAAGTTTATGCTGGCTGATAAATTTGCAGCTTGGACTTGATAAAACGGAGACACAAGAGGTTTGGCTGTGCATTTTCGGGTTAAGACATTCAATTGGAAAATTCTTAGCAAGTGCCTGCCCGCCTTTCGCGCATAAATTGCATATAATTGCTACGGCTGGACCAGCCAGAGATTTATGCGCACATGCTGTCCTTTGGTCTCTATTTATAAGCAATGATAAAAATTTTATTAAAACAAAAGCCGCATAAATTTTTGCCCAGCTGTCTTCATCGCCCGCTGTGCACTTTTCTATGGTTATTAGATTTGATACTGACCAACCGAGCTCGCTATTTCATTCACACTTTGGTAATCCGCTAGCGCCTTGAGCATTTTATGACTTAATACGTTTTATTTCATTGCATTCTTGTGTCAGACAGAAATAAATCTTCTCTTCCACATCATCAGCAATTCAAATGTCCTGCTTCTTACGCTTGACCAGTGACATTTGTTGCTCCTTTGTCCCCTGTCCTGGCATTTGCGGTATATTTAATATTATTGACCAGTTTTGTTGCTCGCATTATTATTATTATTACGCGCACACAATTGCTGACAGTTGGCCATTGATTTATTAGCCAGTTTTTGGCATTTTCTGTTCACTGTTTGTGGTCGTCTCGGATGGATTCTTTAGTGCCCTGACGGCGGGGGATTTTGCACTTTGTGATTGTGATTAAGCCATGCAGAGAAAGAGAGAGGGAGAGGGAGAGACCGAGGGTCAGGGTTGAAGGAGCAGTATGTAATAGAGTCAAATTGTGTCAAAGCAGCTAAGGGGATTATTAAAGGAAATAAAATTGCATCATCCTTTAATTTGGTAAATTAAATAATTGCATTTTAGGGTTTATTCTTACTCGAATAATTCAATAAATATTGCAGAAATATTTTATCCCAAGGTTCGACTTAATTTTTCTTCAATAATTCAGTATCAACTTGATATAACCATATGGGTTAAATATTTTCAGAGTTTTTGCAGATCTACTTGAGGTCTATTTAAAAATAATTAAAATAATTAATTTTTTATTGAAATAAGTTCGAATTTATCGGAAATAAGTGTTAATATTAACAATAAATTAAACAAAAAATTAATAAATTTCTGGTTTTAAATTATTGTAAATGAAATGGAGCAATGATCGAACTGCCTTCTATGGTTGTTGTCTGCACCATGTGCTCTGCGATAATCGAAAATTCACCTGCTGCTGGTTTCTGTTCGCCTGGTAATGCAGATGAGACAGGTGCCCGCAACGCTCAGAATGACTGCCCTTGAAAGTGGGCAATGTAGATTTTGTAACTTTGGCATTGGGACTGGGTTTCCCCTTATTCTAGAGACAATTTTAATCGATTGTCATCTAGAATCTTGTAATTTTACAGGCTACACCCAGAAAAGAATGTCATTCTAAATATAAGTACGTCCGTGATTAATATTAGACTGTTTTTTTTTTTAAATTTAAAGATATTTTCACTCTTGTTTTTCTTGAGTCAGAGTCTGTCTTCCATTAAAAAACATAAGAGTTATAATAAAAATAATGTCGAAGAATACTTTTTACTTTATATCAAGTTTAAAAGACTTTACAATCAAAAATCGTTCTGGAAATGGGACTTCGTTCTCAGATTTTGGAAATTCCGAACTTAGGCAGCTTTTGAGATCGTTTGTACTTTGAATTTTCCTTGTTTAAGTACGAGAATTATTTTCTTTTTCTGAGTGTAGGCATGGCTTGAAATGGTGAAAAACACAAAATCCTTAATATCTCATCTATCCGTAGAACTATCGCTATTTTTGTTTTAGAGAAAAGTCCTTAAATCTCGCCTGTTTGCAGGATAATCTAGGATTTGGTGATGCCATAATTCATAAGGGCCAAGGGCGTAGCCAGCTTTCCATAAAGGTGGGCGCAAGAAATAGCTTGAATATTTTTCTAAAATTATTTCGTATACGTAATATTAAATTTAAGAACGCATTTTGGCACATGCCATCCAAGTTTTGTATCTATTACTTATGCAACTTTAGAAGTGTTTCTTTCAAATCAGGGAAAAATATATTGCTTAGCATGCTTTAGCAACTAAATAATAGTTGCTTGAAGTGCCTTTCCTATGTTTCGCAAAGGTGAAGTCGTTTACGAAATCAATGAACATTTTCATTATTTTCCAACATTTTGCAGTAACATTCAAATATTTTTAATGAAAAAAGAATCGAGTAAGAAGATTATTTAACGATTCTATAATAGTCTCTGCAAATAGTCCAAAATTTTAGATTACTTATTTTTTTGCATGATAAAAAGTTATGTTAATAAAGTAAGTTTGAATTAAAGCTATTAATGTTTGGATAAAGTAAATAACAATTATTTTTCCTTATTTATAGAACTTATGTTAATTTTCTTAACTTAACAATAATTTATTTTAGAATAATTTTTCTGATTTTTCAAATGGAATCGCGACTTACAAAATTTCGCGAATTTTTTAACTCCAATTCTTATAGACTTTTATTTGGGGTACCACTTTTATATTAAACATGGTTTATAGTAAATTTGAATGACAATTAACCATGTTTAATATGGAAAAGATATTAGCAATTTAATTAAAAAATTCGAGGAATTTTGTAAGTCGTGGATTGCATTTTAAAAAAACAAAAAATTTTCTGGGGGAGTTTGGCATGCCAGCTATTGCCATAAAAATTTTGGAATTTGTGTTGGAAAAGATAAAAATCTTTATTTAATATTAAAAATTTAAATTGGTACTAGAAGTATAAAAAAATCGATAAATTACTTTCTGTTGATGTACTTTGAAACTCGATACTTGAAATGTGGATAGGATTGGGGGCCGATACGCCTAACAACCCGTTTTTTTTTTTTTTTTTTTTATATGAACATTTGGACTGATATAAGAACAAAGGATATTAGTAGAACGATAATTTTTTGTATTTTTATAAAAGTGTCCTGAATTTTTCATAGTAAGTGCTAAACCTCTAAAACTTCTTGAGAAATTAAATTGTAAAATGTTTTAAGTGCATTTGTTAATGGCAGAAAAACCAGATTTATCCATTAAACGCTTTAATAGACAATTTTTAGTATAACTTAGTAAGAAATCACTGATTAATAATTTCTTTGTCTTAGTTATAATTCAGCATAAAACTGGTTATAAAAAATTCCACAGAAAATTTTGACAATATAAGAAAAAAAAAAGTATTTTTAATCCGATTTTGAAATGGATTTCACTTTTTGTAACCTTTCTTATTGTGGCGTCCAATCAATATCCATTGCTCGCTGGCCATTGGTCCAATTCACATTATTCACATTATTGTAAAATGATTTGTGCTGTGCAGGATAGAAACCATGCACAGTTGGACCCGGTGTTACCGATCGTGTGGGCGGCGGTGGTACTGGCGGAGGAGCCGATGCATATTGCTTATTGTTGTTGACATTAAAACATTGCTGAAATTGGGACCATTGTTCGTATAAATCCTGCATCTCTGGCTGAAAGGGAACCATAGCTTTTCCGCCCTGCTTACGCTGATTAGTTTTGGCATTCGGTGCAGTAGTTTTGGCCTCCTTTTGACTCCTTTTTTGTGGTTTCGGAGGCGAAGCTGCTCCTTTACTAGGCTCCCAATTGGATGGCTTGGATTTTGACTTGCAGCAAGAGTTTCCAAAGAAATTGCAGCAGGGAGAGCAGCATGTGTTGCAGCCATAGCAACAATTGCGATAATAATAATAGCAGCCAGTGCAGGGATCATAGAAGTAACTGCGAGGATAGCAGTAACAGTGACTGCAGCAGGAATTGCAACAGGCGCCACAGGCGCCACCACAACCGCCACAACCGGCACCACCGCAGCCGCCACAACCACCTTCGCCGGCAGAGGGAGAAGCTGCTTTGCCCTCAGTTTTAGCTTGCGAGACGCTATCCGGTGGTGGTGTTTGCGTACTGTCATCGGATCTGCAATGTAAATTTAAAAATTGGTAATTAAAATACAAAAAAATAGGAAATAGTTCAATGCATTGCCTTGTTTTTGGAATTACAAAATTTTTTTTTCAACGAATTTTCAATCAAATAATTGGATATGCAAACTTACATCATAAAGTTGGCATAACAACTGCAGGAGCGTGTCTCTGGCCTCGCACAAAAGTCCATGCATTTACATGCAGCTTCCTTGGATGCCGGGGATGGGGTCTGGTGCTGACCTGTCGTGGCACCTGCTCCTGCACCTGCACCTGGACTGCCAGCTCCCGTTACAGCTTCCCGTGCATCCTCCCCTTCTAATCCCACTTCCGGCTTACCGCTTCTGGTAGCCGCTGAGCCCGATGTGGCGATTGTCTTCTTTTTGCGTTTAGCGGCAGCAACGCCAGCCGCTTTGCCAGCCGCTTCGTCCTTCTTGGGCATATTCAATGGCAATAGAAGACAACCACAATTTTGAGAACCACAAGGCGGACACGAGATTTGCAGCGATTGGCAAATGCTGCAACGAACACATGAGACTTATGGACGTGGCGAGTGTTTCACATGGTGTGTAGGGTGTGTGGGGTGTGGAGTGTGGTTGGTGTTGTGCCTAAATAAAATAAACTGTGACATTAAACTCACCGCTGGATAAGCTCGGCATTTAGACAGCAACAGTTGATCGGTGGCGCTGAATCAGAGCAGCAATCCACCAGGTGTGTGGGGGATTTGGAAATTGGGAGACGGCGGGAGGTTCCTAGTTGAGCCTGACGTTGGCTATTGTTGTCAAGGCCGTTACGAGGTGGTTCCCGTTGTTTTTTGGAGTTGCATTCTTCCCCGGTACAAGGATCAAATCGTACCCCTCGTTTGGTGGGCTTACCCGCTGCTGGATATTGTGAACCAGTTGATTCTTCTCTACAACAGTTCGGAAAGGGAATGCTTCCTTGAGTTTGTGGGACAAAAGGTCTATTTGTTCCATTTGAGGCATATCCTGGGTTAACACCAGGTGGAACGGATACTCCGGTAACATATCCTGAATATGTATTAGCTCCTGTGGGAGGAATTTGAGGACCCACGCCAATTCCTGGGTAAAAACCAGTTGGTAGAGTACCACCTGGTACATATCCCGGATTTAAATTATTTCCAGGATTATATCCTGGCAAAGTTGATGTTGCATATCCTGAATTAGTATTATAACCTGGCATAGTGGAGGGTATTACCTGACCTACACCATTTCCTGGATTAACTCCGGCTTGTATTGGACCTCCTGGATTTATATTTGTTCCAGGACTATATCCTGGATTAGCTGGTGGGGCAGATCTTGAATTAGTATTGTTACCTGGACCATACCCTGGCCTAGTGGGACCCACACCATTTGCTGGGCTTAATCCGGTGGGTAAAGGACCTCCTGGCATAATTGGAGGGGCATATCCTGAATTAGTATTGTAACCAGGCATAGTGGAGGGCATCACCTGACCTACACCATTTCCTGGATTAACTCCTGGAAGATATCCTGAATTTATATTAGTTCCAGGGTTATTTCCTGGCATAGTTGGTGGGACATATCCTGGAAGATATCCTGAATTTATATTAGTTCCAGCGTTATTTCCTGGCATAGTTGGTGGGACATATCCTGAATTAGTATTGTAACCTGGCATAGTGGCAGGCATTGGCTGAGCCACACCATTTCCTGGATTAACTCCGGTGGGTAAAGTACCTCCAGGCACATATCCTGGATTTATATTATATCCTGGCATAGCTGTTCCCCCTTGTGGAAACCAAGGAGTTGGAGGATTACCCGAAGCCTCTCCCGGTCCATTTTGTGGAAGTCCTTCGCTACCCAATTGTGCATATACCGGTCCTGCTGCTCCAAATGCTTCATAATCGGGTATTATAGGCGCTGGTCCTGGCCCTGTTCCTATATATTCGGGCGCATAGGTAGGCATAGCTCCTGGCCCTGTTCCTATATATTCGGGCGCAGCTCCCATAGGATAATTGATGGGAAAACCTCCCTCTGTTTCCTGATTAGCCCCATTGATATCACCGCCAGTGGGATTTTCTTCTGCTAACTTAATCACTAGACAATCTCCAATAACCAAACCTTTGTTACACACATTTTCGGCCTTATGACACTTACACTTCTTTGACTTGGAACGCGGCTTTTTCTTTGGTGGATCCGTATATTTGCACAGAAAACTGGGTATCACTCTATGGGAGAATTTCTCTTCGATAAAGTCCGGCTCCTCTTTATTGCTAAGTCTTCAAAAAGGTCAACCATAGAAACTCTTTTTACAAAAATTAAACCTAAACTCACTTTCCGGATTGAGCACAGGTACAGTTCAGTGTTCCACTTGGTTCCTTGGCTTTACTAGGGGTACATTTTTTAAGCAGGTACAGTTGAAACAAAAAGTACTTACTTCTCCTTGGGACAGCAAATGTAATCACCAAATTCAAAGCATTGATCCCTGGTTTGACTATAAATGAAGGGATTTTGTTTAGTTAGAAGATTTTGTTATAGTATATATATATAAATGTACTCACTCCTTGGGACGACACACAAATTCACCCACATCAACGGAATTGCACATTTTGTTTGGCCTCACTTGTACACTCCAAAATGTAGATGGTCACATTTAAATGATGGACTTTACTAGCTAAAAAGCTAAATTGTCTTGGAAAATAAAATCCATTTAAAATTCTTTTGATGTTCAAAGCAAAGTCGAGTTAAAAATATGTCAATTTAGAAGTTTTGAAAGTAATATAGAGCGAGAGTTTAAGTAGAAGTTAAAATTGGACGAATTTAAAAGACAAGTGGAGAACTATCGATAGCCGGCACCATCGATAGTCAACGATAGTTTTTTGAAAACCATCGCAGGTCTACGATAGTTTCTTTATTCAAACGCTTATATTTAAAAATGCAAAAATTGTATATAATATACAATCCTAGTCAAAAGTATTTACACAAGGTACATTTTGGTGCATGCTTCACAAACGGCGACTTGTGGCCAGGGAGGGGTGAATCCTTCTGTATGAGGTCCCACTGTAATAATTTCAGCACCTTAGATTCTTCAAAGTCCAACTAACTTGGTCCACAGTATTCCATCTAAAGCCCAATTCAACTACCTTCCCCACTCTCACCCTCATAGGCTTCGCTAAAGGTGTCGCATTTTGGCTTTATTTTACAGCTTCACTTGCCTCTGGACTCGCACATAAAATGTCCAGCTAAAAGCTAAAAGATAAGGCATTTTCCTTGCCACATGAGCAGCATTTGGCAGATTGAACGAATGGCTTAGGAGAGCGACTCCTCATAAAAGTGCACACAATTAAACGCAAGTTAATGGCATCCATTTCGACCAGGATTGCGTTCGCTCCAGCCGGAAAGTCACTTTAACGAGGCCATTACGTGTAAATGCTGCTGATGAGGTGACGTTGATGTGGAGGCAAACAATTAAAACGCTTCTCGTGCTTCAATCTAATCAGCACAAACATCAATGCCAAGCGCCTTAAGTTATGCTACACAAATCGAATTTATGACACTGCCCACCCAGTCATTTTGCGGAATGAACTTCTCCGGGCGTAAAAGCAAAGTCCAAAACCGAAAACAATAAAAGTTACATTTGGGCGAGCAAATAAAATTAAACAAAATCAGTCGGTAAGCCAGCCAGGGGCCAGAGCGCACACACACCTTAGATTAGGGTGATGCTGCTGCTGTTTTTGGACTGTTTTAATGTCTATTTTGTGTGCCATTTACGGACGACACACACGCGACGACGACCGCCGCCGCCAGTTACAGATCCCCCCAGAGAGACGACGGAACGGTACGCTAAATGACGTCTTCTTTTAATTTTTATCTCAAACATTGCAAACAGTTTTTATTGTTGCTTTTAACTGCGTTGGCGTCTGTTTCCCATACTTCGGCTAAAAGCCAGTTGCAACTTTTGCAATTTGGCCAAAATGCCAAACATTTTTGCACGGCATCTGTTCAGTTGAGCTTTCTCTTTGGCTTTAATTTGAATTCCTATTTATTTATTGTGCTTAAATTTGAATCGGACTTTACTTCTTTTGTATTAGTTTTCTTAGAAATTCAAAAATTTGTTTGGAAACCATGAACGATGGGGAAACGAACTGAACTTCGTTCATAGTTTAGTCACGAAATTCACAAGTAGTAGTACGTGTTCTGCAACGGATTTTTGTATATTTTTTTTAAATATATGAAAAATTCGCTTATTATTTTTGAAAGGGCACTCAAAGTGTCCTAAAATAACTCGCCCATTTGAAGGACTATAAGGATGTACTCTGGATAGCAGATAATCATTGTAAACCATATCCTAGATTACACTAGGCAACATGGTCCAGTTTATAAAAGGAGTATTGGTGATTTTAAATGATTTTCGTGTGCTTAACTCGAATCAATTTACCAAAATGATCCATCACGTCAGAATTTTTGGCTTTTATACTATGAGGCTTTAGCTGATATTTTTTGAGCATTTTAAGGAATGTTTTGTGGCCAACCTATACGTTTATTTTTACCCCCTTTAAATTATCGCAAAAATATGTTCATTAGCTTCTAAATAAATTATCCCAAACAATTCTGCGATTTTTTTTAACGAAGGTATAGGCTTTTTTCCCTTCTTCATAGTAGGGTAAGTCAGTTTTTTTTCTTTTACTGAGAACGGCGGGCTTATTGAGACCGGGCGTTCCGCGCTTAAGAACCATCCGGTCTTATTATTAGAACGGAAAAATATTTATATCTGAACTTCCCTGCTCTCCTTCGTCCCACCCTTCCTCCACTTACAATCCCCCTTATCTAATCAATCAAAATTTTTTTCTGAGTGTATGCAAGTTGAGAACTTTCATTATAATTTTATTAAAAATTCTAGGCGAAGTACTTACAGGAACCGATATTCGTTTCGGGATTAATCCCTGGATACATTTTTGAAAAATTGTTTAGCTCTTAAAATTTTGGATCCTTAAGCATGTGATATAAGGGGTTTAGGCTTATGCTGAGTATTATATACTGAGCATTACCATACAAAATGTATAATTTTGTAACATAGTGTAATCGGTTGGCTATCTTAATGCCTTTAATAGTACATATATAGTGCTATATATATCCAAGCAGAATTTAGTAATAAATTGACTTCTCCATAAAAACAAGATCCATTCATATGCCTGACAATAACTTTACACACAAACTGCAGTTAAATCATAAGTCACACAATATCCATACCCCTTCCCCAGTTGACAAGAAAAAAAAGAAACCTGCTCACCAACGTGACCAGCAAAGTAATGCACAGATTTTGTACCACATTTCCATTTCTTGGGCCAGGGGGAACAAAAGGAACCGCCGCTCGCACTTTTATGACATGCAACAAAATTGAATTTTATGAATGGCTCTCTTTAGGGTATTTATGAATTTTATTCTTGTTTAGTTATAAAAAGAAAAAAAGCTCTTAGTTGGATTTTTTTTTGGGGTGAATGACAAGTAAGAAATCTACAAATGACAATTGTAAGGAAACTTCTTCAAAATATCAAGTATTTGGTGCCATTTCAATCCACTGTATCCACTGCTCAAAACGACATCTTTTCAATTCATTTGAAAAGTTTCCCTTTCGCCTCTGCATCATACCTCTGGCTGGCAAAGTAATTTCAGTCATTTTAACTGCAAAGCAAACAATCGTAAGAAATGCTTTTATATATAGAAGGAATATAATTTTTAAGACCTAACGCTCGAAATTAATTTCGCTAACCATTGACAGGGGAGGTTAAAGCTGTTGTCCACTCCCAAGCTCAATGAAGCGCTTAACCATTAAAATCAATCAAAGCAAATTTATTGTGCAACATTGTTAGATGACGAATTTTTATTAGATACCCGAAGAAGTAGAAGTAGCCATAAAAAGTGGAGTAGAAAGCGAAGAAGCAATGAAAAATCAAATCAGCCAAAAACGACCAAAATTATTATGACCTCCAAACCCAAAGCAGAAACTGTCAAAAGATAAACCCCATTGTGTGTGTGTGTGGTGGTCATCTCAAGTTGCCTTAGTTTTATGGACTACAAACTGGAAAAAAGTTTTCTTACAATTGTTGGATTTTTAATATTTCTGTTTTTTTTAATGTAGGTAATTAAAATTCATTTGTCATACTTTGTTAGCTGCTTGGCAAACAATGGTTGAGTTTTGTTGGAATATTAAAATCAATTTAGCATAAATTTTGTTTGGCATTTTGATGGGTCCACTGGCAACTTTGTAAGTGAAATGCAGTGAAAAAAGGCAGTTGCTTGTTCAGTTACTCTTTTAACTATTCAATTAGGGGTAAGTTCTTTAGTTGCTCTATCACTTGCTCAGTTGTTCACTTTGGAATGATGAAATGCCAACAAATAAACATGCTGCCATCTCAATAATATCCTTAGAGCAAAGTCAACAGCTGAGAAAGTTCAAGAGCAACTGAACAAAAAAGAGCAATTATCTGAACAACAAAAATACTGAGTAAAAAGGATCAACTAGAGAAACCATGTTCATTTGTTCAGTTTAGTAAGCAACTCATTCTTATTCACTTACTCATAAACAACCAGACACTACTTTGTAAGTTCTTTTTTTTATAAACTTATAAATAAAATAATTATTATATATTTATTTATAATTTTAATTTATTATTATTCCTTCAGCTGTCTTTGTAAGTTATTATCGTAATATGCTCACTTTTGTGACATTTTCCCAACAACTGTTGCCAATTTTTCATCTGCCTATTTTCGCACTTCCCTTTTCATTAGCGACAACTGTAGAAAAATAACCAAAATATGCAAATTTCTCTTCATCTTCTTTTTTTTTTTGGTTTGACAAAGTCACGATCTTGTGCAAACAATTTGCAGGATGAGCCATCGCTGTTGATAAAATGATTGATTACACGCAGCCGTCGCATGCAAAACTGCCAAACATTTTGCAATCAAATTAACTCTTTGGACGTTTAAGCTGCCTTTTGCAAAAAAAAAAAGAAATTTATCAAAAATTGTAAATTGCCAAAACCATTAAAATTATTAAAATCATGCTATCTTGCCACGGGGGTTGTCTAGGGCCAACAAAAAAGAAGTAGAAAAAAAAAACGGGCGTGTCCTTTGAAATTCATCAAACTCGTTGCGGCAATGATATGCAAAATCCGTTTCCGTTTTGCAAATTGACAAAAGGTTGAGCGTCTCTCGATGCGCATTTTGCGATTGAAGGGATTAAAAAATATGCGATTCATTTACTCAATTGAGTTTTTATACTTTCACCTGGGGGTAATACGGGGATTGTAAGCAAATGTACCATAACGTATATTTTAAGTAATAATCTTAACCTAAAATTAATTTCATCTTAGGAGAAATGATAACAAAAAACTATTGAAATCAAATAGAATATCCTAATTGCAGCCTATTTATAAAATTGTATTTTTATACACTTGAAAAGTGTATATTAATTTTGCCCAGAAGTTGGTAACGCATAGAAATATTAATTTATTCTTATATAAAATTAAAAAACTGGCGATGTTAGCCTTCTATTTTTTTTGCTTCCTGCAATTGTAATTGGAATTCTTGTGCTATGTAGCAGTTGTTTGTCGATCCACATACGCATTTAATAGGCCAACCGTTGATAATTAACTTTGGATTTCGTTCATGTTGCTGGTTAACAAGGAAAGGTAAAGGTAATCTTTTATGAAGTTTGTCAAAAAATTAAAAACATGCGTCTTCAAGGCTAACATGGGTACTTGTTGATCCACCCTCGTATGTGTGTTTATGGTCAAATGCCAAAAACATTTTCTCTTTACTATTTGTTGTACTTCTTCTACATTTGCGTGTTCCTTTATTGGTTCTTTCCTTGTTCTGTTGCGCTAATTACCTGCCGACTAACAACCTGCCCACCCACTATCTTGTTGCAAAGTTTCATTCACCTTTTTTTTTGGCCATATATATACTCACTTCATGTTGGCCAACGACAATGACGACTGACTGCCTCTTGCCGCGCGTTGCATTGATGATGGCGGCGGCGGCATGGCACACGTCAAAAGTCTGACGCTTTGGCCAAAAACGTTATGATTAATGAGTGAATTATGCGCGAATAAACAGCCAAAACAAGTTCAAAAAGGCAACAGAAAACTTCTCTTTGTCTGGCTGGGTTGTATGTTTTGGGTAACATGCCGGCAGCACATTTTTTTCTCCTCGCTACAGACGGTTGGCGCTTAGTTCAAATGATTATGCACAGAAAATGTGTATAATTTTTTGTATTTTGTATTTTCTTTTTTTTTGTTCGATGAAAAGTCTACCTTTTGACTTGCACAACGCGACGTATACGCAATGCCATAAATCTTCAGGGCAGAGGTTACAATATGCAAACAGCTGCTGTCATTGGCCAGAGGCAAAATAGAAGACGAGGGACAAAAAAAAAAGAAGTACTCATCTTTTATTTATTTTAGATTTTTAATAATCATTTCCGTTTTATATATATATTTTTTTTTGTGCAGTTTGTTTCATGTTTTCTGTTGCGCATTTTAATGAATTTGTGTGTTAATATGTGTGAGAGGGAGGGGATACATTGTGCAGGCTCCACTGGACGCGAGACCTCTTTTGTTGCTGACATCTCGCACTGGGAAATTTGCGCTTGGTTGCTAATTAAAAATTTTGCGTTTATTTGCATATTTGTAGCTACGTTCCGGTTCCGCCCATTTGGAAATAAGCGCCTGCATTTGAGTTTTGTTTGTTGTCTGGCCAAATTTGCTGCGCTTGTCTTTGGCCTTTAAAAAGTAGAAATATCCAAAATTGTTCAATTTTCCACCCTCCCTCTATGAAATTACCTTTAACCTTAATTAGTTTATTGAAAAAAAAAGTCAACCAGAAGTTAAAGCCCTGACCCTTAGCGTCAATTTTAATGACCTTTTTGATTAGCTCTCGACTGCACCCAGGAGACACTTGTACGTACCCTCACACACACACACACACTCACAACATAATGTCAACGCCTCGCTTAATAGTGCCGTTAGTTGCGCCTGTCAATAATCATAATGAAAACAGCTGCCATGTCCTGCCCACCTGGGATCACCTGTGCGGCTGAAAAACTTTCGCCCAACTGTCAGCGTTTGACAACAGCATTTAATTTACAGCTGCGGTTAAAGTTTGGTTTGCTTTGCTTTGCTTTTGCCAAAGTCAAGTGCCGGGGTCAGTTTTAGATTAGTTTTTGTATACACACACACATATATAACATGAAATATCCAACTCAACCAATTGCTGATGAAGGTGAGAGCTGGGGGTATAAACGTGTCCTGGCAACTATTCTCCGTGTGTGCGTGCGTGTGTGTGAGTGTAATTAGCGTGTTTTATGACTGCATTTTGGTTTTCAACTCCTTGGGGTGCAATTAGCTGACAGTTGAAAAGTTTTTCAATTGGTCTCTGGGAGGTTGTAACATTTGTTTCTGCTTGAAATAGCGGGAATTGTCCACTGCAGTTATTAGAAGTTTTCTGAGTCAAAAAAGAAATAAGATGTGACATTATTTATAGTTTCTAAATATTTTGTTTACAATAAATAAGTTTTTTTTAATTTACTCGAATAATGTTTTAATATTTTTTAATACTCCCAGCTGAAATCCAATTACAAATTACAGGAGAGAAAGATTAATCTGGCCCAATTAGGTAGCAGGAATTTCATGTCCCTAAGTTGGATACTGGGACACAATAATATCCCCGGAAATGAGATGCCAAATGAGTTGGCGAGCAAGGATGCAGCCACCACAATTATAGGCTAGCACACCATCAAAGAGCTCCTTAGGAATGAGGGGAGAATGCTTGGAACAAATGCCTCGGACTAAGCCAAGCAAGCGATAATAAAAATTTGACACCATAAAACAATTTTTTCTGAGTAAAAAACATTTTCCGACCGATCGGTCCTATGGCAGCTATATGCTATAGTCAACCGATTTTGATACATTTTTCCAGAATTATGTGGAAGTACATATATAAAACTAACACGCTACGATAGAAAACAAAAAAGTTTTTCTAACTAGAACTAGTTCTTAGACCGATCGTTCCTATGGCAGCTATGTATATGAAATAGTCATCCGATTTTCCGCAATTTTTCGAATTTTGTAACACATAATACAAATGTATACTACGATTAGACGTCTCTGGAATCAAAACGTTCTTTCTCACAAAGACTTATTCTTCGACCGACTCGTCCTCCTATGGGAGCTATATGCTATAGTGATCCGATTTTGATAAATTTTTCCAGAATTATGTGGAAGCACATAAAACAAACGTATACCAAGTAGTGACGCTACGATAGAAAACAAAAAAGTTTTTCTAACTAGAACTA
The DNA here is from genome assembly GCA_018904225.1 of Lordiphosa mommai. NCBI lineage: Eukaryota > Metazoa > Arthropoda > Insecta > Diptera > Drosophilidae > Lordiphosa > Lordiphosa mommai. The sequence goes on from JAEIFT010000573.1 coordinate 26,735, forward strand.
GTTCTTAGACCGATCGTTCCTATGGCAGCTATATGAAATAGTCATCCGATCCGGCCGGTTTCGACATTCTTACCAGCATAACGTGGAGTTCAATCCGCCTTACTCCGCTCTAGAACAAGTTTGTCTAACTGCTAGTCTCTTAGACCGATCGTTCCTATGGCAGCTATGTATATGAAATAGTCATCCGATCCGGCCGGTTTCGACATTCTTGATCAGCATAACGAGCTGAGTTCAATTCCGTCCGTCTGTCTGTCTGTCTGTCTGTCTGTCCGTCTGTCTGTCCGTCTGTCTGTTTCTACGCGAACTAGTCCCTCAGTATTATAGCTATCGAGCTGAAACTTTGCACAGAGTCTTCTTTTTACTGCACGCAACTAATATGTCGGAACCGGCCGGATCGGATGACTATATCATAGGGGAACGATCGGTCCTAAAACTAGTTCCTGTGAGAAAAACGTTTTTGTTGTCAATGGAAGCGTCTTTTAAAAATTGCAAGGGGATTTAAAATACAAATTTTTAGTTTTAAAAAAACAGTATTTATTATATATTCAAAATATGTAGGTCTCCTTTTTTGCACTTTTCACTATGTACCCACAATACATCTCAAAAATGTATACCAAAAGTTTCTTTAAATCAATCTAACTTTAACCAACTTTTTTTTTCACAGATCAAAATCCTGATGTTAAAAATATCCTTTAGCATTTTATTAACATGTGCCACTAAGAGGATTAAAATTTCAGCCACAAAAAAAAATATACGAAATATAAACCGGCTGCCGCCACATAATATTTAAAACTCAAACATATTCAAATCCAAGTTTATGGGCGAAAGCAAATAAACCAAAAATGCGACTCGGGAAGTCAAGTGCAGACACCCGTCGTCGTCGTGGGACTCATAATAATAATTAAGCCGATAACACTCGCAGATTTTGCACTTGTTGGTGGGTTCGTCTGTGGGTTGCTCCGGCGGTGTTAATGATAGTGCGGGGTGAGCATAAAAAATGTCTGGCAGCCAGCAACAAATGTTTAATTGTTACACATATGCAAACAATAAGCCAAAAGGACCAACAACCCTCGAAAAAATAAAGATAGATAGAAAGAAAGGCAAACTAATGCGCTTAGTGCGGGCCACAGCATGCCAGAATTGCACGTGCAGCAGCTACCACAGCAACCTTCTGACTTGGCGTTTTTTTAGTTAATTTTATCAAAATGTGTTTACCTCACGATAGACAACTGTTCTAGGATCTTAAGTGTGGGGTAGTTTTAGTGTTTAACCCCCCGTTGATTATATTTGGTTGTTGTTTTTTATAGTAAGAATTTTTCGTCACTTTGGGGTGGGGTTACCAAATACCCGGAATAGGTATATATTTAAATGTAACAGATGGTTGAATGAGGGATGCTAATCATCCTCATTTGCTGTGCGTGCGAGTTGTGAGTACTAAATAATGTTGTATCATGGCAATAAATAGTGTGATTATGTTTATTTTTTTATATTATAGATGTACAAAAGGCAGAGGGAAGGTGGGGCAAAAGCGGGCAGGGTAGCCATAGAGCAAGTTCTTAGGAACTGAAACTAAGAAATTTCTTTTGCTTGAAAAATTAATTTTATTTATTTATATATATTCGTTTATTGGAAGATTTTTATTTAAACAATTTGTTTAAACAATACTGTTTGTATTTCTTAAAAAGTGAATTTTTCGCTCCTCAAAACTGTGTTATTTGTTTTTTTGAACATGAAAATTTTTCATAATTTTTTAGGTTAATAAATGGTATTCCCAGGATTCGAAACCTGGTCCTCTTCGCAGTAGTACAATTTTATACAATTCTTTAAACAAAGTTTTTATTCAAACGTAATTTTGTATTAACTTTTTACTGCATTAACACAACAAACTCAGAAGTAGAGTGAACTTAACACCACGCAGTTATCAGTATCCTTTCCATCAGCATTAGGTGCCATTAACACATCCTTTTAACCAAACTCCCACAAACATAAACATAACTGCTTACCACTATTTTCCCAAACAATAGGCGCTAATGTGGAGCAATTAATAATCGAGTATATGGAAAAGTAACACAAAAAACTAAACTACCGCCTGCACTTTGCACTAATATTTCCTGTCGATAAGAATCAGCTAAAAAGCAAAAGGATTGCTCATAAGTTGCATACACAAACGGAAGTGTGTACATTAGGTTCGGTACGGAACAAATACATCATTCATGACGCAAATGAATCCTTTTTTTTTGACATGGGACTAGCCATAAATTCACTTTGGAACATTTACGCCTCGCTGCACCTGTTTTGTGTTTTTTTTTTCTGTTTTCTGTTTTTCATGTGGTCAAACGCCCACGCCAATTTGTGGCTTTGTTATCTTAGTTTGGTTAAAAGTCGCCCAGACCCACACATTGACATGACATTCCATTAGCACACAATTTATCAAGAGACTGGCACTTGTTACCCGGCCCGATCTTATCGAGCTAAGCGCGCTTCCTTTTTTGGTAAGGGAAGCAGGAGTCGGAGTAGGGCAATTAGTCAAAGAGTCTGACATTTATGTGTGCATTTTGTAGGCCGAAAAGTAGTTTTGCAGCTCAACGCCTGAAAATGTATAAAATTTATGCACCTGATCGCGGCGCTTTGATAATTTTTAATTCCTTTCGCACCCTCCCCCTCGAAAGCAACGTCTTCTGGGCCGCGCCGGGCCAGTTAGTATGCTAATTTCCTTTGGCTTTTAACGCCGCCTGAGTTCTACCCATAATTAAGTGTTTAGGCGCTCAAATAGGCGTAAAGTCGTGTGGTCCCAACTCAATTTGCATTTTTTTCTTATTTTCAACATTTCAATTTTGTTGTTCGGAAATTGTAAAAGTTTGTCAGTTGTAAAAAAAAAATGTTTACGGCCATTTAATAGTGTCGGTTCCTTCGCGCGATTTTTACGATTTTTATACGCAGGTGCAGTCGGGGGCGATGATTTAATTAGTCGATTTATAAGCTATAAGTAGGTTGGACTGCACGGAACTTTATTTTATGTGTTTTAATTTGGAAAGAAATTTTATTTAATTATTGTCAAATAGGTAGTAAAATAAATGTTTTACGAGCGGAAGTCATACATATGTCAAGTTAACGAATTTTTTATGACTGCTTTTTATAATATTACGAATTTTTTGCTGCTTTACTATGCCTTGCTACTTAGCCAGAAATTAGCTTAGCTAAGATTGTTTTAAGAGATTTTTTTGTTTTCGGAAAATTAACCGAACTAATCATTATCAACTAGAGGAGAAGTCTGTGATTTTTTGAGAATTTATCTAAGTGCATACCAGCAGTTTGGGGTATGGGATTGGGAGAGATTGGGATCAAAGATACCCAAAAGGAAGCGATAGATTCCTTGCTAGGAAATCAGTTAAAATGTATTGCGTATTTTATGATTATCAACAATAACTTGAATGGCCAATTTTTTAGAACTAATAACCCTAAGCTTATCCAAGTCGAGTTTTGTGTTAGAAATGGACTATATATACCTGGGCTGCAAACCGTTTCGCAGTCGAGCCGCTCTAGAGTTGGAGGCTCCGGGTTTGTTGAAAGTTCGAACCTGAACCTGAACCTAAAGCAGATTATATTTACATATCTGGATAAAAAACAAAATAAGTCAATGGAAATTTGTCTGAAATTGTTGGATGATTTTGCATCAGTATTTTATATTGTTAACATATCAAGCTTACATATAAAATTCTGGATTATTAAAAAATGTTTACACAATTCTACAAACTTAAACTTGAACTAAGCATCACCAACTTTCTTCATTTGGAAGTAGTAATGGGCGAGGGAGGAGATACCCGAGGGATTACCGAATTTTACTGAATTTCTCACACATAATGTAGGGAAGACAATGGACTCAAGAAGCCCGATCTTAGCCTTGAGGGACAAACCGCTCTTCTGGTGGAGGAGCCAGTTCATCTTTCGAAGTTTTAAGCGGGAAGAGTCAAACAACAAAAATATGATGTTCTCAAATTAAGACCAAATGTGATGAGATGATTTGTTTTATTTTACTGTACAAAATATATAAGTAGCATCTTACAAGTGTGGCAACAAGAGTGTGCGATGGTGCTGTGCGCTAAATGCAGGGCCCCCTTATTTAATTTCCAGACAACGCATATCTGATATTAAACGTTTTTTCATTGTTTCTTAAAAGGAAAAAATTTGTATTTCCTAAATTAAGAAAACATTTTTTTTTACATAAGTGTGAACAACATGTTTATTAAACATGCCTAAACTGATCACGAATGAAGCCCAAAATGTTCATCAAATAAAATACGATTTTTTAAATTTATAAAATTTGTTACCATTTCCAATTCCGATCAAATCATGCGGAATCTCAATTGTAAAATGTTTTCTCTTCCTAAAATCAGTTGAGTTATTCCACTTTTACCTTACAATTTTCTTTTAACGTCATTCGAATCTCTTGATGGCAAAAAGTTGAATTCGAATTCTGAAATCATTTCTAGGAAATCAAAGCTCTTAACAATTCCGATCGATCGAGTTCGAAAACGAGATCTCAATAAAAAAACATATTTTTATTAATTAATCGATTCCTGGGGCCCGAAATAGGGACAAACCGTTGACTTTAGTCCAGGGTACGGCAAGAAGAGAGGAGTAAAAAAGTGGGAATGTAGTAGTTGCTATACACAGAAAAAATACAAGAGTAAAAAATCTGTGAAATAATGTAAGATCTTCGGAACAGCAATTTAGTCAACTTCGACATTTCATTAATAAGGTTCGATTTATGGTCTGTTTCGAGAAAGTCAAGAAACAGAACCGAACCGGTTCGAGTAGTGCGGTTTGGGACAGTTTCCCGAATGCCAATACGATAATACCTATCTTAAAATTTAAATTAGAATCTGTGGCTTTGAGCATCTTTGCCAGCCACCCCTCAAAGTCCACGCCTTTTTGTAGCACTTCTTGTCAGAATTGTACAGCGCCTCAACAATAGATCAACAAATCTGCGTCCTGTGCTGCCAAACGCCTGGACACGTGACCAACTTTGCTGCGAGAGAAATGCGAAAGAGAAATGTCACTTCCGTCGGCTTAACACATTTGCTACTTTTTGTGCCACTTGCACCCCATTGGCCTGTCTGTCTGCCTTTGGGCTACTTTCTAATTTATGTGCTGTCAATTCTTTTGTCATTTTGCCAAAGAGGAAGCGCAGCGTGGGCGGGGGCGGTTTGTAGGCGTCTGCAGGACGGCCGCACTTAATGAGTCTTAAGAAAAATTATTCGCAATTAATAATTATGTTCATATTGTTTTGCTGCCTATCGGCTTGGAAACTGTAGCAAAAGCCACAGTCAATTAGAGGGTTGAGCAGGGATTGGATTGTTATTGAAGTTTATTTTGATGTTTGTCATTTAATCATTCTGAAGTAGAGTTATTTGTTGTCATTTAGTTGGAAGAAAGTACAAGAATGGGAACGACACGATATTTCCGGTGCATCAAATGGTCAGCAAATGTCCTTAATATTTAATTACGAGGGTGTTGGTTGCGGGTGGCATTATTGTGGGGGATTTTGACACCAGCATTTGGCTGAATTGAAAGATGCTATGAAGGATATATCGATTTGAGAGTTATTTAATTTTGGAAAAAATAAATTTTTATGGACTTTTCAATGATTTTTTAAATTTCTATAAATTATTTTTATATATCTGAGGAAGTATCTTTCTATTGAAGCATTTAATTTGCTCTCCAATTAGCAATCTTATCAGAGCCAAGTAATGATTCGATCGATTTGTTTTGCTGCAGCTTAGAACAATGTTGACCCTACGCCTAAGTGACGCCACAATGGTGTATGTCAACACACACACCAGCTAGCATTAGCCCCAAAACCCTCACGCCCATCGGCGCACAATGCGTGATAATGTTAAATCAACATTATTTGGCCATCCATGCATGCGTAATGCGTCTCGAAATTGCAACCAAAGAAGTGGGTGGCCCCAAAGACACACGAAAGGTTTGCATTTAAATTAAACGATACAGGGTGTGCTTAGGGGGTGGTGCATGTGCGCATGCATGATAAAAGTTTAGCACCTATGCCCGACCAGAAATTTGCAAAAGTAAACTCAACCCAAACAATGTGTCTCGTTTTATGCATGGTCCATAACGACATTCTAGGTACAACACAATGGCCCGGCACTTGACTTGGGCTGTCATTCAAAGTGACAGCTCGGCCTGCCCCTTCTAAGCCACAAAATGTGCAACAACCGAGCCCCGCACCTCCCATCAACTTTCGAGTCCATTTTCACAATTTTCATGTTTATTTAGCCACGCACGAAGACCGACCCCTACGCCCCCCCTCGTCCTGTACGGGCGATGAATGTATCTTATAGTTTGCTTAGCATCAAGTGCAAGGTAAATACCAGATATTTTACGCAAATTTACCAAATGTTTGCTTAGGGGGAAAGTTGGAAAGGGGATGTGTGTGTGTGTGTGTGTGAAATGGAATGGGCATTATTGTAATTTGCATTTTAACGCTCAAATGCGTTTTTTGTGCGTTTAATTTGGAATCAGTCATGCAGGGTTCGAGAAGTGTTAGAGTGACCAAACTAGCTATATATATTTTTGTTAGCGATTTTTAATCTTTTTTATAAATTTCTGTCTTACTGCGACAAATTGGGTTCCAAATAGATTTTTTGTTAATATTTGTTCACTTTAAATTTCTTTGATGATATTGAAAACAATGCTTCTAAAAAAAAAAACTTTTTACGGTTCGTTTTTTCCTCGCACAGGACCATCGAACCTACACCTCTAAATTATGACCTCTCTTACATGAACCCTTTCTTTAAATAAAATGAACCAAGTATTTTTTTTTTAGAACTTCTGTAATTCTTCTAATGCTGTAATATTCCAACTAGAGAATTTCAAGTCCAATATTCCCTCATAAACAAAATGCTCGAGCTTAACTGATTTGATAAAATTCTTAATAAAAAAAGTACCCAAAAATGTTAACTATATAGATCTGACCAATACGATTTGAAATTATACGGTTTGATCACTAGTTCATTTAACAAGCTGTCAGTTCGAAAACGAACCCTTAACTTTACGACAAAAGAATTTTTGGGCTTTGCGGGGGAAAAAGTTATTCGAAAACTCCATGTTCCGATACCGACCTACGCACAGTGGCGCCCGTAGAACAAGTGAGGTTGCAAAAAAAGAAAAAATCATGTGCGCCTACGAATGAATGATCCCATCATTAGGGAAATTCATTAATGATTTCAAATATGCAACCCTTAATAAAATGCCATTTTTATTTTAGAAGATATAGCCTTAAGCACATTTTCAGTTTTCAAAAAACCAAAATTTTTTCGTAATTAGGTCCACTTACAGATAGAATATCAGGAAAACTATGTAACAAATCGTCCTAATTAAGGGGTCTTCTAGCCACTTGACTTTAGAAAATAAATTTTTTTCATGATTTTTTTTGTTTTGCCTTAAATTATTACATAGCTTGAACATTCCCCTTTCAATCCCCTTTAAACCATTTTCAATTAATCGAAAATAAAAGTTTAGCAGATATATCCGTTTTAGTGGAGCAAAATTAAATCGAATGTTCTTGCCAATTTGAGTATTTTCAACGTTGCTTGAAAACTTTAACCGCGTTTTTCTCGAAGCCACGTTTTTTGACCTGGTAGCCATGATTGGGCCAGTTCTACGGAACCGATTTTGATCAGCCATGTTGAAACACGAGCTGATGCAAAAACCGATGATGCAGACATTAATAATGTACAACCGTTTTTTTAATTTTGTAATTACCACGTGACCGCATGACATGATATACTATTAATTTTATTTTGTTATGGTGCTAATGTTGAACAGTGTGAATTCCAACATGAAGTATAATACAATATAAAAAGAAAAAATATTGAAAAAACGGGTTTTTCTCCAAAATTTAATAACATAGCTTAAATGTTTTTTTGTTATTTTCGAGAAATTTTTTTTAAGTCCAAATTTTGTGAAAAAAAAAAATTACTTTTTGTAAGATTTTCAGCGCAATACCTCGAAAACGATTAATAAAACGTGTGATACTTTGATTTTGAATATAAATTACAAAATGTTTTTAGAGACATTTTCAGTTGGAATCACCGATATAATTTTGTTTCAATCAAAAATTCTTAAATTACAAATTGTTCTTTTAATCAGAAATAATTTGTAGACCAAATCAATTAATTTCAGCTTGTTTCTTAAAACTTCCAAGTTAAATACAAAAATTCAATGCATGGAGGAAAAAATTGTTTTTGTAAATGGGCAGCAATATTTTACCACTGCCGTGCATTCCACACTCTTGCTTAGAACATCAAGTATGGCTCTAGATTGAACAAATTATTCACAATGTTGCGACAGTTGTTTAGCACTAATTTTTTGTGAAGCTTAGATTTGGTTATTGACCATTGTTATTACTAGACAGCGGATTTTGAATATTTTTAGTTAAAACTTTATACTAGAAGGCCAGGGTAAATACGTATTTAAAGAACCTTTTTGTGTTTTTATCTGCCTTTTCAAAGCCTTTACCCTGGCTTACTAGGATTAAATTCCTCTTGAAATTAAGCAAAATCCGCTGTCTAGTTATTACAAACTTATTTAAGTAAATAAATCGTAAAAATAAAATCATTTTGAATTTACAACAGCTTCGCTTATTTTCACTCTGCATATTTTGTGGAAAATTGTACAAATACAACTTAGAAATAATATTTACATAACGGTGTGCGATTTGCTTTGTAAGTGTTTGTCAATTCATTGAGGAGGCTTGAATATTTTTCAAGAGTCTTTCAATTCTCTTGCGCTGTTAATTAAATTTACTTTCAACTCCCAGACAAAAAAAAAAACCTTTGTCTCAATTTGCACGCAAATTAACCAAAGAATTTTTAAAAAATAAATTAATATATCAATATACAAAGTGTATTGAGTGGAATTTCAATCAAATTGAAAAGAGATCTCCCGCTGTGCGAGCGCTGCCAGACGCAAATTGACATGTTTCGGGGCAAGAGTATATTGTATACACATATCATATATGCGAATGTAATTTTTTTTTTTTTTTTTGCTCTCCTCAAAATAAAATGTAAAAAGAAAATGCTCAAACGAAAATCAGTTAAATCGCAAACGCAGGTGGAGTTGGAGGAGTTTGTTCTTGTTGCCGTTGTCGCATGCAACAAATTGTTTCAATTAACTAAATTAAATTTACACTCGCAACAACAACCAGAGAGGGAACAATGCATTGGACATATTGAATGCATTTTACTCGTACGTGACATGACACTGACAGATAGAAAACGACGAAGAAGAACACAGCAGCTCGGCAAAAATAAAAACCCCCCCTCCATGATATCAGGATACAAATATGTGTGTGTGTGTACTCCGGAGGCAAATGAAAATGGCAAACATGTTGCAGGCAAAAAATGCCCCGTTGAACATGGAGCATGACATGGAAATTTATAAAAATTAACTGCCAAAGTAGGCAAACGCGTGGATAGGCCGGAGAAGGTGGGGTTGTATCAGCATAAGAAGAGATGCACTTAGAGAAATTTGATAAGCAGACATACACTTCAATTTGTCAAGATTGCTAGAGCAAGATTTGAAAAATCATAATCACACAAAAAGCTAATCGTGTATGAGCGCATTAATGAATTTCCGAGTATGTTCAATCAACCTGCTCATTTTGTGTAAAGGCTTGTTTAGCCTATAACTCATTGTGCGCGAGTCGCCACGAGCAAAAGCAACACTAAGAGATCACAACAAAAAAAAACGAACTCACAAATATTTATTTCCCTGTCTGTTGATCTCAAAATGTATTTAAAACTATTTTAAAATTATCTGCATCTGCATTTAAAAAATATTTTATATTTTCGAAATGAAAACCAATTCCTCCTCAATTTCTTTCACTGCACATTTCAAACCAACGACATTGTATCGGACACGGCAACATTGTTCGTCAATATCAATTATGCGTTCAAATGAATATTGAAGTGTAGCCGCATGCCAAGCCCAAACCAACCCACCGACAACAACACCACAAAAGCCACCAATTCACTCCCACGCACAGCCGATGGCGAAGGGCGAAAAATTGGCAATTGTACAAAAGTGTTAACATGGCGCCGCATCCTGCAGACTGACCACAGGAGCGGCAGCAGCAGCGGGCTGACAATGCCGCCAGCTAGCCAGACAGTCAGCCGCCTTGGACACATCCATCAATGCCAGCAGATTTAATCGCCATTTAAATTGTATGGGGGGAGTCTCTCTGGCATTTACTTAAGCGTGTTATCAGCGTAAAATAAATCTCTATAGAATGGACAATGTCCGTTCGTTCCTGCCTCCGCCTGTGTCTATATCTGTTTAGTGTTTTCCAATCAGAGGGTCACGTGTGGCCGTTGCTGGTCAGTTGAGTGTGACGTGCGTCACATAATTGCAATAAATTAGAAATTGTGCGTATTTTGAAACAATGTTGCTTAGCCCTCTGGGAGGGTTTTGCAAATTGAACTTAACGCACTGGTACCTGGTAAACAATGTTTGCTGCCGCTCTCGAATACTGAAAATTAATGTGGCATGGCCGAAATTAAGTCGCAAACAAAAGCCAAAGACGAGGAAGTTATAAAAATCAAATTTTACGATTTTCCTGCAAATGCACGAGAGTGGAAATTAATGCAAAGACAATGTACCGGGCTTAACATATTTCAACTTGTACTCCCCCCAGCGCAGCCACGCCCCCCCGCCTACCAGAGCGGAAGTGCCAACAAATGGGGCGCGGCCATAACCGTAAAAACCAATTGCCAATCGTTAGTTTTTATAAGACATTTTCCTTTTGATTTTTTTTTTTTTGTTCCAGGCCCAAATTTTTGCGTTGTGTGTTGACGAGACAAGACGAAATTCATTTCCACTTGTCCAAGGACCAAAACTCAATCACTGACTTACAACAATTTGGTCAAAACGGAAATGTGTCGCAACGTAATTGTGGGTGGGTCATCACCCAGTTAAATTAGAAATCGCAAAAGTTATGCCTAGTTGTCCTAGGAATTGATTGGAATGGAGTTTTCTTAAGGGTAAATAAACTGATATTGCGTTGTGGTAAAGATTTGTGCTTAAATATAAGCTTATCACGTTTGAGGACTTGAAGCTTTAAAGCAGTTAAGCTCACAATATGCACACAAATTGTTCATGACTCTCAGAGTGGGTGAAAAAATTCAAGAAATCAAAAAAGGTTGTATTTTATTTCTGAAATCGCTGAAACCGCTCTGAAGTTAGAGTCTCCGGGATTTTTGAGAAGTTCAAACCCGAACCGGAGCCAAATACAATTTACCTTGACCCAGAACCAGAGCAGGGGTTGAAATAGAGATTATTTAAACGAATTTCCAAAAGATTATCTGCCTTCTCAAAGAAAGTTAGCTGATTTTTCTTTCGTTTTTATTCTGCACGAATCTCAGAGAGTGTATTGGTTTTCACCAGAGATTGTCCCCCATATCGTACCATTGTACCCATACCAAATTCGGTAATTCAAACAAAGACAAGCCGAACGCCTAGGCTTATGCCATGAGAGCAAGCAACTTTTTAGTCGCTTGCCAGCGCTTGATGAAGTTGGACAGAGCTAGTTCACTCTCAAAAAAGCCAATACACTCTAACTTCTGTCCTCTCAGAGCTTTACAGACAAAGTTTACTACATATTCGAATTTCGAAATTATGTGATTCAAACTACACAGCTTTCTAAACCCAGATTTATCGCGGGTTCGAACCCCAGAGAAAACCCCCCTTGATTTTAAAGAGGTTTGCATTCCTGATAAACATGAAACACAATTTTTCCTGCTAAGAACAATTCAATGACCTAAAGTTCGTATAACAGTTGCATATCTGATATATTTTCCCGATCTGGCTGGTTCCTTCAATTTGCCAGTCCACGGTAAAGGTACTAGACGGTACTGTGGCTACTGAAACTAGAGTCTTCAAACTAAGAGACTAGGCAAGAATCAATTATGCATGGTGTGCTGGTCATTCAAAAGCTTTAATTTCATACCTTACAGTTTGTCAGTGCAACTTTTTTTCACTCACCAATCTATGCTCGTAAAACTCACTCTTACTACAATAATGTTTTTTTCTCATTTAGACACTCCAAGATGTTTGGGTGAACAGTTGACACACTTACGTAAGAATATGGAGACTGGCTTTAGGTTTGTGCAGCGCTAAGACAACATTTGCATATATTTTAGTGTGTGGCAGTGTTGCACTTAACAGCTCTCACCTTCAAATTGTCAGTTTGTTATTCATACAAACGCTGTCTGTTTTCACTCTTGCGCATTTAGCAAAAAGCTTCAAGTTTAAAAATTGTATTGTTCGCCACACCTGTAATATATACATCTTGATTAGGACTAGGTATTATCTCAGTTTATCACATCTCTCTCCCTTTCATTTATATGATTTCGTGAACTAAAACCGCATACGGCCGACCAAATCTATAGATTTCCAGATAACTGATAACTTTTATATGAGGCGCCAAACGAGCTGTGTGAAGTGCTGCCCATCGCCGTGAACTTCAAAGAAACTGAAAAATTAATGCAAATGAAGAGCGTTTGAGAATCAACCACTTTTTTTTTTAGGAAATGTCCTTTTCAAATAATCGAGTAAGGTTATCGATATCCAATCTTAAAGCTAATCCAATCTTATTTCTTTAATTGTATAATTGTTTCAATATGGAAATGTAGGAAAAAATATACATAATAAATACATCATCCGCAGTAACCTTTTCCATAGGAACTATTGAGTGGTAAGGACATTCCTGGTCTAATTCAATCAGTCCAGTTCATAAGATAGTTTTCAAAGTAAGACAAATACTACATTTATACACACAAAATATACCTAAAAGGATGCAAACTTTCTAAGCTTTAATAATTATATATTTGAACGAGTCGGTTCTGGTACATAATTCACACTGTACATTTGTTTATATTGTCGGAGAGATTGTAGTTGAGGCAAATATGAAAGAAAAATGTTTTTTAATTATGTCTAATCATGAACAACACATACTTTAAAGGGCATTTATCATGATAAATTTTGTATAAGTTCTGCACTTGAATTTTAAATCTTCATGTAAATTTGATATTAACTCTTAATTTGGATATAACTCATTTTCCGAAAACAAAAACTTGAACCGAACCGCTTTCTTTTATGGTTTTCGCTTCGATTGTTCGTTTTTTCAAAGGACTCCGGATTTGTTCGAAACTGTTGGAATTATTACACTAGCCGCTTCAGATTTAAATTTGTATCAAAAATAATTATAATAAACTATTAATTCAACAAAGGACTTAAACTAATTGAAATTGGTGGTAGAAATAATTTATATTCCCCTCACACATAAAATAATAATAAGCGTTCAGAAAAAAAAAAAACCTCAAATCAATTAACAATTAATTTGACCACGCCAAACGAATCGAACAATCATAATGGCAAGTAAATCGAAAAGCAAGCATGAAAAAAATGGAATTAAAATCAAAAAGGCGATTATGTTTGATTAACAAAGTAACCGCAAGAGCTGCAGTAGCTAACCGCTGGCTGCTGCGTTATCGATCAAAAATGTTAATGATTTCTATCAGAGACAAAGACATGCGATAGCGGAGATTTTTCGTCATGGTCTCGGCTGGTGTCACATGTCAATTTGTGGACAACCTAACGCTTAAGGCGGCTGACTGACAGTCAGTCAACGAAATGCAACGCCCAATGTGTTAAGACTAACCATTAATATTAATAGTCTCGGTCTCTGGCCTGGCCCCTCCTTTGGCAGTGCGTGTTGTACGTGACTTTTTTTCTAACCCTTTCCCCCCCCCACGCACACACGCAACCACAATCAAATCTTTGGCAAACTTCTTAGACATTCGAATGGGAAAACCTTATCGTTTGATTTGTAGACATTTTATTGCTTTATTGATGCGTTTTTATCAAAAGCGCAGCATTTTGTTTGATGGATGGTTCTCGTACTCAACTTTTTTACCTTGAGGCCCGAAATCCCTTAGGGGAATTCGTCAGCATTTTTATGCTGGTACCACACGCAATTTGCCACCTTGGGAAACTTTTTCGGTTTTGTCAAAAAAAAATATTAAAAGAAAGGGTGTGTTTTGTTATGGGAACTTTGAAAGGAGGGATAAATCTTAAGAGAACTTTAAAGTAACCCTCTGCCAATAATGTCATTTATGTGCCCGTTAGTATGTTCCATAACAAATATAAAATAATAATTATATTTATCTCTAAACTCCCTCTCCCAACTTTCTCAAGTCAAGTAACTTGTCAAATTGATTTAAAAATTCATAAATCAACTACAAATGAAAAATCGCCCTTCTTTCCAAACAAAAGTCAGGCCAAAATTAAATTAGTACCCAGAGCAAGGCAAGCACATCCAGTAGAAACAACCACAAAAACCAAAAACCGAAAAAGTGTACAAAATGTTAAACATAGCATAAAATTGTATCGGACAGTTGCAAGGGAGAAGCAGGGGGCCGGGGCCCACTTAGGACACGAGTTGTACCAAAGTCCAAAAATAGAAACATGTTTACTTTCATAATAATTTCTCGAAAAAGTCATCTCTCTCTCTCACATGTTGTGCGTGTGTGTATTTTGATGCAATTATAAATTGTTGGATAACAAATTATATGGTTGCGTTTGGTTTGGGACAAGTTTAACGCCCTCACGCACATATGTTGGGATGTTCCCCCAGCCAAAGTGCGAGTATGAAAGTAGATCTCTCTGAGCCCGACATTGATACAGGTATTCATTCTGTTGACAAGTCGATGCTGCGATGACATATGTTTGAGCTCAGGTGGTCCTCAAACCCTGGCACAACTGTACCTAATGTTTGACATGTGGCATGCGGGCCAGGGGGAGTTTTTCCCAATTGTCATTTAGCATTAGTTCTAATAATAAATATACATTTTCTATGCATTTTAATTGCCGCACACACAATTTTTCGTGCATGTTTGTCGCGCATCAATTTTGAATTTTCGGTTACTCTGGCCAATGAACTTAAATACTTAAAGCTCGGTGACTCCAACTCCTGCCACTTTTTGTACACACTTTGGCCCTTTGTTGTTTGCTATTTTAGTCAAAATGCGAAAAGGGTTCATAACCGGCACTTAGCTTCATTGGCTTCTGGCTTTATCGTGCGGCCCAGACGTACTAGCCGCCCGCCCGGTAGCCACTCGAAATTCAATTCAATTCTGTACCAAAAATTGCGCACGCAGGTTGTGCAAACATTAAAATTAATGAATAACAATAAAAGTGCTCGGTTTGACGGAAGAGTGGCAAATACACCGCTGGCTGTCATGTGTTTCGGTGTCTAGGATGATCTAACAGAATTGAATTGTTTTAAATTTATGTCATTTGCAAGGCAAAGTTATAAGGTTAAGGGAGAATAAAAAATATATGAATTGAGTTTAAAGCCCTATACGGACCTACGAAATAACGCGAAGTTTCATAAAAAATTTGTGAAAAGAAGAAGCAGAAATAATGATTCCTTTTTCTTTGAGCCCATACGGAGCTTAGAAGTACTGTTGCGCTTAACAGCACCTGAATGGATCCTATGTTAATAGCCTGTGGAAATCAAGTTACTTCGAACAGCTGAAGAATCATTGTTGCAAACAATGTTATTTTACCCTACTTCTGCCTTTTTCAAAACCATTGCTGGTTCAGAGACTATTGACTTACTTTTTGCTGTTGCCTGGTCAGCCTACATTCTACAGAATTATAGAACAATTCTCGCTGCGAAAATGTTTTCGGTGACTGAGTACCTAGCTTTATAGGCGTCAAAGCCGCTGAACCGATCTTCCTGAAATTTCCACAGTATGTTCATGACAATCAGGAAAGAGTGATAGGCTATATCCCATGTCTAAAGCGGTTTAAAACTGGCTTAAAAGTGGTCCAAAGTCATATCTCAACAATTATATAGGCTATAAGTACAAAATTCGGTGAGACCGTTGGTAATATGCAATAATCGAGGCGGCTGAAAACCGGTTGAGAACATTTAGCAGAATGTAAAATGGAAAATATTCCGTGATTATTGAAGAAGGTTAGGTTAGGATGGGACGGTTGCCAAAGGCTGGGAAACACTTAAGCCATTAAGTTGACCCGTTGTGATGACACTTGCGGACTTATTCCTTGTCCATTCCTCCTATTTGTGAGGCCTATTTCATTACAATTTCCTGAGTTCCTTTGTTGTACGAACCTTTAATTAGGCTGGGACCATCCTGATGCCTTTATGAATCCTGAAATTTGTCTGGAAATATCTATTAGGAAGTGTGAGCCGAGGCATTTCTGTGTTTGACAATCCGGAGCACGACACGAGCAGAAGAAATGTGAGGCAGATTCCACTACTTCCTAGTCAATGCAGCTTCTGCAGATATTGTAGGGGCCACCTAGTCTGGCGGCATGTTAAGTTTGCTCTCCCAAGCACGCATATATATAATGAGCCTTTTTCGCTGCGATTTGGCCAAGGTACTGCAGGTCGAATAATTCTTTTATAATGAGCCTGCACGTAGCCATGGGCATACCTACATTTTCCGCCTGAAAGACACTACAATGATCTGGTAGTCTGAGAGAATGACTGATTGACTGACCCACACTATTGTCGAGTTCCGAGCCATCAGTGTACGTTTGTAAAGATTTCTGCGGTCCTGGTACTTCGTACAGTAGGACCGGTCTTACGATTGCCGTGTAGATCCATCGAACTATATATGGGGTCATCCCCCATTTAAGCCCGATAGTTTTCCTATACGTAAAGAGGGCGACAGTGTCTTTCCTGACCCCTTCGTCGGTGTTCAGATTCCAATCAAACTACCTATCTAATGTGAGGCCTAGGTATTTGGCGCTGTTACTTAGTTTAAGAGTTTTTCCATTGAACTTTGGAGGGACGACATAGGGAATTCTGAAGAGAAGAGCTCCGTTTTGGTTGGGTTAATGCTCAGCCCAGCCCAGGTTAAGTATTTTCTTCGTTAAACAACGTCTTTATAATCGCCTCTAAGGTACATCTTCTTTGACTAACACTTATATAGAGAGAATTGATATAGACACTCTCTTTTTAAAGTATAAATCGAAACTAGAACATTAAATTTTAGATTTAAGAAATTTAAATTAGAGCTCCCGCCCCAGAAACTATTTTCCCCAGCAATTAAAATGCCTATGAATATTTCAATAATTGCATAGAACTTAAAACAAAAATTTTAATGGCCCCCAGCCAAATGAAAGACATAGACAAAAGGTTTATTTCTCGTGGCTCATTACTTTGGGTATCATAAATTTAATTTCAATTTGACAAAAAGACATTAAAATTGAGCCATGATGCCAATTTGACAGCCCAGACTAAAATGCATATGCAAATTAATTACAAAATTTATGATTTCATTTGGCAATGCCGATGACGACGACGACGACATGGATGATGACGCGCGACTTAGGCGGCAGCGGTTCTGTCTGTGAGCTCCATAAAACTGGGCCTGTCAATTGCAATTGTGAGATGTAGGAAGGGGGGGCGGAGAGACACATGTGTAAAGCCGTAAAATGATTTTGGAAATTGAAGCCAAAGCCAACGTTTATATGACTCTATCTTGTCTCTGTGGCTGTCACGCACATAATTCTCGCTCGTTGTGCAAAAACATTAATTGCGCAATTGTTCATAGAGTGAGAGAGAGAGAGAGAGGGGGAGGGACCTGAACTTTTTAGTGTCCCAACAAATGACGTACGATTTGTTCTGCACGAATAAGTCAAATCATTTGTAGACAGGCACTTTGTTTTATGGCTTGACAACAAGCCACCAATGCTCGAAGCTAGTTTCTTGCCCAGCTGACGTCTGCCTTGAGCAGCATTATTATTATTTTTTTTTTTTTTACTAAACTACTCCCGTTGCTCTATGACAATCATTGCGTATCCACCTGATGCCTGTATGCGGGCTAATTTATGGCCTGCTCATATGTTTTGTTTGTTTTCCGACACCCCCTCTAACACCACCCTCACATATCAACACTACCCACCCACCCAAGTCGCATACATATAATTTTTTCATTTACTGCTAAGTGTTTCGCTTTACGGATATTTCATAATTTTCTAAATGACATATTTTTTGTTGACGCTTGAGTAGTTCTGTTTGTTTTTGTTTAATGGAAATTGAAAGGGCTTTCAATGGTACTTACAGTTTTTTAAAAATTGCATAAGGTATGACTCTGAGAGTACGTCTTCAGTTTAGGTTTGAGCCCTGCAATTGAAAGTAAGATTTCATTATTCAGAACGATGCATTTTACAGCAATGGACACACAAATAGCACAATAAACATAAAATAAATTAAGTAGGGAAAGTAAATTTAGAAACGTAAGTATTTTGATTGTTTACTTCTAAATTTGAGCCAAACTAACTTTTCTAATGAAATCTAAACACCAAAATTACCATGGAAAAATTCTATAGGCTAGTTATCGAGATATTAGGGAAAAACTACAAAATAGTCATTTTTATTCAGTTGCGGCTGTGGCTGTTTTTCGGACTCTTCTATAATTAGAATAGCTAATTAAAATTCTTCCCGATGCAAAAAGCCATCTTTTCTAAAGTAAGTATTTTGGCCCGCTATCACAAAAATTTGCATGAAACATAAACAATTGCCTTGTTATCGAAATATAATCGATTGACGATTTTCTCGAGTTTTTCGAAATGTGCCTCCCTTATAATTCTTTGAACTTTTATGTTTTTGCACCGATTTGGAAATTCTTAAACAAAATAAAGAGAAAAAACTTAATCAAAATTGTCATATTTATACAAAAATTATCTAGGATGAGTGATTCAATTTTTAGTTTGAAAGAAACCAACTTGAAAAAAAATAATCGGCTATCATATTTATTCCCCAATTGTTTTGGTACCATCAGGAAAGATGTCACTAGACCATAGTTCCCCAAATTACTTATAGATGACCGATTATTGATGGAGCCTCATTATAGGGACCTTAAATTAACCCATAGAACCAAGGCTGCAAACCGGTCCGGAACCGAACCCGTGAGAATCGGTTCGATTGGGGTTTTTTGAACTACCCGAACCTAACCATGATCCCAGCATTCTACATTTTTAACCCTTCGAACCTAAACTCGAACCACTAATTCATAAATGAAAGTTCGGTTCCCAATAATTATTAATTTTACAAGCGAAAGAAATTCGCATTGAGGTATTTTTTTTTTTTTGCAAAGAAGAGAAGTTTATAAACCTACTTAAAATCTATCAATGATGTTATTGATTCTTCGAAAATTGTCCAATTGTTTATAATTTTGGAAATGTCTTAAAAACAAAGACTTTAAAAATATTGTGATTACTTAATTGTACAAGCATTTTCAACGCTTTTTAATATAAGAACTCTTGGATTACACAGGGCAACAGCCATTTTGCTCTGGACTTCTCGAGTCAAAATTCTGCTCCTATTCTGTGCCCTGATTCCAAAACTGGTCTCGGTTATTCTCCATTAGCTCTTGTTTTCAAGAAATCGCGGAAAATCCATTTTGCAGTTTTTTTAGCTTATGAAATTATGGGGGTCACCAAGAAAATTTTGTTTATAAGTTTTATGCGATACTTCATCCATCAATGCGAGCCGCATCAGCAAACCCGAAAGTGACTAAATTGAACCTTGAAGATAATTTTTTCTCAATTTATAGCAAATTTTTCAAAATCAACCGTCGTCTACAAACTAGTGCGTAAATCGGAAAACCAAAACAACTATTTTAGTATATAGCCTAACATATCCGCTATTTTTACGAATTTTGTTGCACTTTTATCAGCTTGTTGGACTAAGCTACAGCCGTTTTTGCAAAATGGATTTTCCGCGATTTCTTGAAAACAAGAGCTGATGGGGATTAACCGAGACCAGTTTTGTAATCAGGGCACAGAACAGAAACAGAATTTTGCATCGAGAAGGCCAGAACTCACAAAAGTGGTCATTTTTTTGATAAAACTAAACACAATCAATATAATTAAAGGTTTTCTCAATCCAAGTGCGAAAGGATTGACTTGAGTATAAGATTGTAAAGATCATGAGAATGGCCGACAAATAAATTTCGAACTCGATCTAGGTTTCAGGATAACTTGATTCTCAAGCAGGATTCCTATTTGAAATGAGACTTTTCGGAAAGGTACAAGAATTTTTTTAACTTGTATTAACTTAATGATATGAACCCAAGAGATTAGAGAGAAGTTCGGCTTGGCCCCATTGGGGGACTGTAACAGCCAATTTTAACTTTAACTTAAACTGGGCCGTTCTTAAAATTGACTAATGTCATCCAAATGAAATGACACTATCAATATAATATTCTTTAAACCAATTGAAACGTATAAATAAATCAAAAAACAAGCTTGTTTTTTGTTCAAGTGGATCTAGGAACCGGTCCGCGAACCGAACCTCTTCCAAAAATGTTCGCTCACTGTATCGGTCAGAGAATTGGTCTTCAGAAGAAAACTGTTAACAATATAATTTTCTTCTTCATAATTATATTGTTCTATCCTTATGAACTTATATACACTTTGGCTGGTACAGGGTATATTACTTTTAATTTAAATATTTCGTTTCTTAAATACACTGAAAATGGAACAAAAATAATTGCCAAAATTTTATTCATAAAATTTAAAACAAATATGCACATTAATCATAAAATTGTACAAAGCATACAAAATGCGAGGCGTAAAGCCATTAAAATTATTTTTAACAATATTTGTGCGTATGTAAAATTGCATGTTAAAGGATAAAACTCATGTTACGCTTCGTTTGATTTATAGACGCAAGGTCTTAACCCTGCGGGGGTGTCGACCATGTGAGTGTGTGTGTAATTTGCCCGCCTTACTACTTGTTATCAGGCGTAGTATCACATCACCGTGTAACGTTGGTTTTATGTGTTTATTTTAATTTTCAATGTTGGCTTCAGCATTTTATGGCTTTCAATTTTTGCGCTTGTTTTACGAGCGCATTAAAATAAAGACAAACCAGCCAAAGGAATAAACTCAATTAGATGAAAGGCAGGCTCTAAAATTCACTTGGCTACACACACACACACGTTAGTCCAGAAAAAATAAATACAAATTTCTGGAAGCGTGTTAATTTCTTTTTAATTCCCACTCACGCAAGAGAAAGTCTGTCTGTGCCTAGCTAACTCATAAATTAACGTTTAGTTACGCTACATAAAAATCTGTCTGAAACAAGTAACTGAGCCAGGTTAAGGGGGGGAGGAAACATTTCCAACATTTTTGTCAAAAGTAAGCCCAAGTTTAGATTCATCATTAGCCCCTGTCATTGGTATCATTCGTTTTATTTAATTATGCCCTTGATATTGATTGCTTTGTTAAAACATATTTACCCCCTTCGAACTGCCACTTAGGGAAAGTTCAATTAAAAGAATCCCTAGTTTCCAGCTGTGATTCTCGGCATCACCGCAAAAAACCCAATAATTTATTTGATAATGAATAATGATGTTGATTTGACACTTGGCAACGGCACAACATCAAATGGATATCGTCACGCTTCCAAGGGAAATCTCATCATAGAGAGAGGGAAGACGCCCCATGGCTGGGCCTAGCTGCGTAGGCAGCTCATAACGCTACTTGGTTAGATCATTAGAGTTTTTAATTTAATTAGATTTCCGCTTACTTATTGAAATTGTATTCGTATGATAATTTAATGGAGCATGAAATTTAGAAACTTTTCGAAAATGATCTGAATTGATCCGCTAATGATGGATCCTTTTGCTTTACGTGTGTGTGGTCAATCGGTTTTAAATAGCCATGACAAAGGTCATTAGGACAACAATTTTGGAAATATGTTTGATAATGAACTAAGATTCGACACGCTCTTTATACAGTCGGAAAATCAGGGTCATATTCAGTGAAAATGCCTCCTGCTTAAAATAAATACTCAGCATCCTTATTTAAACGAGATTTTCTTCTTCCACAACAACAACTGATAACAAGTAAGAAAGTCGGTCAAGCCCGACTGTAATATACTCTGTACCTGTTTGTATATAACTAAAAACTTTAAAATGTGGGGTCACACAAACAAGTGCTGCCCATCACGATTACGGGCAGTGCTGCCCAGCGTAATTATTTGATTTGCTTATAATTCGAATATCGTTCATCTGATCTGGAAACGGTTTATGGTCATATAAGAGAGATGTAAGCATACTCCAAAATCGGATATTTAGGTGTTTTTAAATTCTACTATCGTTCATCTGATCGGAAAACGATGTATGGGGGCTCGATAAGTAATGATGAGTAGAATATATGTCTAGAAGGTTCAAACAACCTAACTCCAAAATTGCGGGATATTTGAGGTGTTTTTCAAATTGCGGGGTGGCAACTCTACTATCGTTCATCTGATCGGAAAACAATGTATGGGGGCTCGATAAGTAATGATGAGTAGAATATATGTCTAGAAGGTTTAAACAACCTAACTCCAAAATTGCGGGATATTTGAGGTGTTTTTCAAATTGCGGGGGTGGCAACTCTACTATCGTTCATCTGATCGGAAAACAATGTATGGGGGCTCGATAAGTAATGATGAGTAGAATATATGTCTAGAAGGTTCAAACAACCTAACTCCAAAATTGTGGAAGATATGACGTTTTTTTTCAATTTCGGGGGGCGTGGCAAAAAAACTAAACTTGATCGCCTGCAAGTATAAGAAATATATGTTCCATACACCTCAAACCTCTATCTCTTACCATCTCTGAGATCTCAGCGTTCATACGGACAGACGGACATGTCTATATCGACTCGGCTGTTGATGCTGATCAAGAATATATATACTTTATGGGGTCGGAGATGCTTCCTTCTGGCTGTTACATACATTTGCACAAACCCAATATACTCTTTGTACCTTCGGTACAGAGTATAATAAAGGTCATTGGTAGATATTTTTCCAAACCCAACTAAATCTTAACTCTTGTGGCATAATTTATAAACTTGTCTGTTTCGTGTCGACATATTCATCAAGTTTTCTGCTTGCCAAAATAACTTCATTAAAATTAGCTCATAAAATTTGCAGCATGTCTTTTGCCAAAAATCTTGTTTTAGTTTTCCCATTCCTTCCTCGACTTTGGCCAGACGATGTGCAAATGTGCAACCTACACGCATTCGCATTCGCATCCTTCAGCATAATTTGCTCTGACAGCTTCCTGAGGCTTGGCTTCCTTAATTCCACTTTACCAAATGACATTTAATATGCAAAGTTTTTGGCCCAACAGGATGAGGCGCGTATCTTTTGATGACTTTTGTTGATTTTATGCCAACACATTTCTGCGGCATAAGATCTATGTGCAGTTTGCACTTTTGCTCAACACTGAGCCCCGAAAATTCATACCCTTCATTACAAAATGGCTTTGCATACTTTACGGCGCACAAGCATCGTAAACTTTAATGACGCCATTCTCGAGTCGCCGTTGCGAGCCAAAGTTGGCTTTTGAAATATGAATAGGACTTTCTAATACTCGCCTTGTTAAGGAGATTAGTTGTCGGCGCTCGCGTTGTTGTCTTTTGAAGGGTTTCACCCGACGTCAATAAAATTTGGTTTACAAGTAGAAGGAGGCACTTTTCAATCGCTATAATTGACAATGTTCGTTGTTGTTGTTGTTGTCCAGGGCAACCAGCGCCAACTCCAAACTTGCTCCTTTTAAGCTGAGCACGCACACAAATTAAGCTCGTAAAATTTAATATTTTGCACAAAAGTATTTGTTTTTTTTAGGGTAGGTGAGCATTAGTAATTTATTACCAACTTGGGCTAAAAGAGGCTTAGCAAAAATGTGGGCTACTTTGGCATATTGAGCTTGCATAATTTGTAAATATTTTTAAATCTTTTGCCAAAGACATCATAAAATTTTACAACACTTGAAAGTTTACTGGAAAAGTATTTAATATTAATGTTTTATTTTGTTTAAAGGGAAATTGTGAAATAAATACAAGAGCTGTTTATTAAGTCCAATAAATGCTAAAAACTAAATATTTAACAAACTTTTTTAAACAATTTTATTTATTTTTTAAAAATTTTAAGTTGGAAAAACAGGAAGCTATATCAGCTTATATGAAGATTTGCATTTGTTGTTTTCAAAAGCTTTCAAACCAAATATTGATCCCCTGAATAACTAAAGCTGATAATCTAGTAGGCCCTTATGTTGTTTTCATTGTGAATAACTTGTCATTTGGCATTGAAAACAAGGCAACATGAAGGCCTACTAGATTATCATGTCTCATGCATCGAACAGTGTGAACCCAGCTTATGATTTTATTTTTGGACTTAAGGACTTTAAGATGAAGGTTTCAAGCATTTCACGCACACAAGCATAGCTAAAATATGATTGTATTGTATGCCCTACACTGGTTCAAGCCCATTGTTATTTTTAAACACTAATTTGTAGAACATATTTAAGGTACAAAATATATAGAATTCTTTTTAAGTAACAATTTTTTGAAGGAGTAACGTTCCAGGAATAGTGTTAACCACTACATTAAATTTCCATTACGCAGTGCCATAACGCTCCTCACGAAAAATTGATATGAAATGTGTCCACATTTTTCTATCAATTTCATGTGCGAGTTACTTGATATGATAAAAATTTAATCGAGCTTTTCTATAAAAAAAAAAATTGCCTTGTCTGGGAATCGAACTCAGACCTTGCGCTTAACCCATGATGACGTCTCAAGAGTCAACGAC
Source organism: Lordiphosa mommai (assembly GCA_018904225.1). Lineage (NCBI taxonomy): Eukaryota > Metazoa > Arthropoda > Insecta > Diptera > Drosophilidae > Lordiphosa > Lordiphosa mommai. The sequence continues at coordinate 51,441 of JAEIFT010000573.1, forward strand.
GACTTGTGGGCATCGTCTAGAGACAATTTACTTTGTATGATTTGATATTTTTAAAGATCTTTTAACCGCAAAATTAAATTGTCTACGGGATTTTCAACAAATTAATTAGAATTTGGAAAAAAAGAAAAAGCAAGAAAGTAAGTGTTGCCCATTACGATTGCGGCCAGTGCTGCCCAGCATAATTTTTTGCTTTGTCGCTAACTCGACTATCGTTTAACTGATTGGGAAGCGGTGTATGGTGGATCGATAAGTAATGATGTAGTAATAAGTAATTAATGTTTCATACACTTCAAATCACTAGCTCTTAACATCTCAGTGCGATCATACTGACGGATATGGCTATTTATATCGACTCGGCTGTTGATGCTGATCAACAATATATGTACTTACTTGGTCGAAAATGTTTCCATCTGGATGTTCATCAATTCCACAATTTTTTGGAGCTGAAAATTTAATTTGATTACGTCATTATATGCTCAAAAAAAGTTTCGTTTATCAACTCTATTTTCTTTCATGAAAAAAAAAAAAAAAAAACCGTGCTGACCTATTTCATCGAACGCTGGCCAGCAACTGAAAAATTGTATGCTCTCCTGGCGTTAGCCTTGGCATGCATTCGGCTAGTGATGATTTATAAATTATAGAAAACTCTTAATATACAACTTATACATACATTTCATAAATATCAAATCTTTATATATGGGTCATTCCATGTGAACTCAGCCATCCACCTTTTCCTGCTTTTTGTTTTTTTTTCTGTTTAATATTTTTTCAAATCCCCACCACTAACAGATCGCGAGATCAACGGAAAAGAAAATACAAATTTACACATTTTACAAAAAATCTCACGATGGGACAATCAATAAATGCGCGAGAAAAAATATTTTACTAAAATAAAATTTTTTTAAGTAAAAATAAATTATTAAATAAAATGTCTAAAATATTGTGAACCAATTACGGCGGTATTAAATTTTTTATATTAACATAATTAAAATTAGGAGTCCAAAAAACATTTTTTACTGATCAGGGAACAAATTGTTTCATTTTGTTTCATTTCGAAAATTAAATATAAATTTAAGTTCCGCTCTAAGGTCGTTGCCTTGTGTACCTTCTGTATTGACTAGAAATAAACATTTGTAGGCTCTAGTGATCTCCTTAAATCCCAAAAAAACTTGTAAGTATAATGAAGTTTGAATTTGAAGAGCACCTTTAGATACTTTACTGTATACTAAGCGGTGGCAGTCCATTTCTTCTAGAAGAAAATCAGAATCGTTCTAACTAACTCAATACTTTATACAAACTACAGTTCTAAAACTAAAAATTCAGATTTCGTCAACTGTTGTTTGCCTGTTGAGTTTATCTGCTCATCTGACTGTATTTTTCCATTTAATAAACTAAGCAAGTCTGAAACATAAACCCAAATAAGCAAAGTAATTTAACTTTTGTCATTTTTTGTTGTGTTGTGTGTGTGTGTGTGTGTGAATATCCACCGAAAAGAGTTGTTGGCCCTAACACCAAACACAAAAGGCATCTTATCGTCCTGGACCAGGACACTGGCGTCATTTGATGAAGTGCATGTGGCATATTGACAGAAATAGCCGGGCTCAAGCAAAGGCTATGCAAATAAGGACCCAACATGTTCGTCTACTCTGCCTTCATTTATGTATCTTGGCTTATTAAATTGAAAATATTGCATACATGGGCATCAGCATCAGCATCCGCATCCTTCTTTGGCTCTCTGGTCCTTTTAAATGCAAATTAGCTTTTTGACTTTTTGATGCTGCGGCCATGCTTGGGAAATTCTATTTAGATTTATGTGGTTTGATAAATTGTGGCTACACTTAATGTGCGCATACGGTGTGACATGTCCTTTTCATGTCACTCGCCAAAAAGTTGGTTGCCCCCCCAACTCCCTTTCGGCGCTCGTTGCCGCTCTCTGTTTCCATTTCAGTTCACATGTCGAGTGGTTTGGTTTGGAGTTCGGAGTTTTGGCGTTGTCGTTGCCATTTGCCTTGCTGACATTTTTGCACGCTTGACAAAAATAGCGAGGCAAACATTTTTGCCCCTTTTTTTAGGGTTTAGAAAAGTCTCTTGACGTTTTGTGGTCCAAGCTTTGTAATTAGTTTGGCTTGCATAGGTGAAATGGGTATGATACTCGGATACTTGGATTGATTTTTAAATATTAAAGTAGTCAAACCAAAAACAAACTTTTAAAACTCGCTAATTAACCATTTGAGATATTCTCACATTCCCAGCAACTCAAAATCAATTACGCTTGCCTCTCTCATTTAAATTATAACACTTTCCCATGAAATTTCTGACCAACGTTCCATCAAAATCTAGTTGAAAAGCGAAAGGCATTTTAAACTATACGTTGGGTGGTTCCCTAACCCCTGGCCACACTTTATACTGAGATTTTTCAACATTTTTATTTTTTTTTAGATTGATGACGCCGTCCTTTGGTGGGTGCTTTGGCAGGCATAACCAAAGGCCCATTGAGTAATACGTCACTTGAGTTGTCAAAAAAAAAAAAAAAAATCCGGCGCCCGCCACCGACGAGTAGCAAAACGTGTACACCAGGCACAGACTGACACGCATCCCGTGTTTCCGCACAAGTTGCTGTCGATCAGCGGACGGCGGCAACAGCAGCGGGTACCCAAAGTTGTTTGTACATTTCAACAGATTTCGTCACGCCCTGAAATTATTTAATACTTATAATTTGTTGTTTGGTATTTTTTTTCGGTGCATTTTTAAGTCGTGTGTAGATTTAAGTGCATTTATTTGGTGAGGATTTCATGTACAACAAAAAATTGTGTATGCCTGTCAAAACAGTTGCCATTGAAAGTTTGGTAAATGGAGCTAATTTAATGATTTTTTCATGGAAATCATAAAAAAAAAGGAAATTGAATTTGAACAGAAGTTTTCTTTGGGAAAATATATATTGATTTTATATTAAATTAGCGGGCCCGGCAGACGATGTCCTGTTCGCACTTTGGCTTGCCTGCTATTGGCTGCTAATATATGATGCAAATAGAAGATGAGCAAAAGTACGCCACATTTAATTGGCCATGTAAGAGTCCCGGACTTTTCAGTTACAACTCACAAAAGGACATTATTTAATAATAGATATAATCATTGGGAAGGTCATGTGAATTGAAAATTTTAGGAGTCTTAAGGGATCATTGAAATAAATGATAGAAAAACAACATACCTCGAAACTCACGCTTTATAATGGCTACGCCGAATCGTTTAAAATACCTTAGCAGTTTTTGAAAGGCGCTACCATTGATAACAAAAAAGTTTTTCTCACTAGAATTAGTTTTTTAGACCGATCGTTCCTATGGCAGCTATACGCTATTGTCATCCGATTTTGATCAATTTTTTCACGAATTTGTGGAATCATATGAAACTAATATATACCACGATTGGTGACGCTACAATGGAAAACAAAAAAGTTTTTTCCTACTAGAACAAGTTTTTTGGACCGACCGTTTATATGGCAGCTATATGCTATAGTCATCCGATTTCGATAAAATTTTTCCAGAATTGTGTGGAAGTATATAAAACTAATATATACCACGATTGGTGACGCTACGATGGAAAACAAAAAGTTTTTCTCACTAGAACAGTTTGACCGACCGTTTATATGGCAGCTATATGCTATAGTCATCCGATTTTTATAAATTTTTCCAGAATTGTGTGGAAGCATATAAAACTAATATATACCAAGATTGGTGATGCTACGATGGAAAACAAAAAAGTTTTTCTCACTAGAACTAGTTTTTGGACCGACCGTTTATATGGCAGCTATATGCTATAGTCATATGATTTTGATAAATTTTTTCGAAATTGTGTGGAGCAAAAACTAATATAAACGTTTAAAGCTGGAAAATATAAAAGTTTTTCTCACAAGAACTAGTCGTATTTCATTTTCACAAAAAATAATTTTGAATTTTTTTGAATTTATTACTTTTATAAAAAAATTGGTAAAACTTGGGACGAGCCAAGGTCAAGTGTATTAAAATTTAAAATTAAAATCAAAAATTTGGGCATTGTCTTAAAATTAATAAAATTATTTTCCTTTTTAAGTGGGCCTTGGTATGTTAATGTAAACGTACCATTAGCTTAATCACACTGAATCTTTTAGAGGGTGTTAAATGTGGAAACTGCGACTCACACTGACAGTCGTAGCTCTCAAAAAATGTGTTATTCAAAAATTATACAAAATTTATTTAAATAAAATTTATTTGCTAGCAATTGATTTATGTGTGATTAAAAGGCAACTGCAGGCCTTCTCCAGGACGATTCTTTAAATTAAACCATTTAGCCCCAAAGCCAATCTTGCCTGTGTCTTTTTATTTTCTGAAAGGAAGCTACAGTTTACCGCAAATCGCGACATTGTTTTGGAAGCTTTTTTGGCTACATACTTTACAGCTGGATCCAATAGATGGCGAAGGTGACCTTGTGTGTAAATAATTTTAAAAATAAAAATATTACTGTTTCGCGGGCGAAGCCAAATGTCTGTCTACTAATGTTGTCGCTGCTGTGAGTCAATTGATTTTCATGCTGATTAAATTTTAAAATAATTATAACAAAATATTTGACAAGTTTCTCTGAGTCTACTTGGACCATTTTTTAGGTTTACATTGGGTCATAAAATTTTAAATGCCAAAATTTTTCATAAATTTTTTGCCTTGAAAATGTCAGAATTTGAACAAACTGAGGCAATTAAAACCTTAATTTTCGGAGATTTGCCTCCAATAACTTTGACTCACCAATAACAAGAACCCATTCGTGTCCTCTGTTAATATTAAACAATCATTATCTTAGTGATTAGTTTCTATTCTTGTCTTTTTTGAGCGTTCTCCAAAGCAAATACATGAATTATGCCTTTTATTCACGTTTTCACAAAAGTTTGCCTACTTTGTAGGACCCACACATAGCGCATAGGGGCCACATATTCACAAATGCATTGCCTACTTTTTGGGGCAGAAATTACACATACGCCACATTTTCACAAAGTGTTGCTAACTTTGGGGGTTAATTCTTTTTTTGGCCAACGTCCTTCTTATTAAAATATTTAACTTTCTGCAAAGAAGCTTCTAAAAATCCAAGCTTTTTTGAATTTAAAGAGTTTTGCTCCAATTTGTTTTATGTGTAATAATTGTATCTAACGTTCTATTACCCATTCGCATTTATTTCACAGTTGACTGCCTTTTGGCAAACCTCAAAATTCAACATAGTCTGCTCAAATTAGCCCATAATCAAATAAGTCAACGAGGAGTAACCAAACTGACAATTGGCGCATATAATTGCCGTTGCCCTGCCCAGTGCCTGTGCCTATAACACAAATCCAACAATCAGCAAATTTTCAAACCTAATTACGTCACGAGACATCCCCAAAGTCAAGAGTCCTGCCGCTGTCACAAATCACAGCAAGTCCTTCTCTAGCGGTCGCAACTGAAATGCAATGGTGCGTGTCACAAATGGCCAGTCAATAGAGCAGAAAGCACAACCTCAAGTGGTTACTGCTGGACACAGTACTGAATGGAGCCCTAAGAAATCCGCTGAAGCATAAAGTAATTTTCGTAGGCGTCTGCCCGCCCTCCGCGCCGCCGCAAATGAAAGGACATTTGTGGAGAGCTGGCAATTTGATTTTTCAATTGCTGCTAATTAGCCCAAACAAACTATTGACAATTTGTCAACCATGGCGATTTTGTCAGTACTTCAGCTAATGACAGTGATAATCGATGGGGCACCGCAGGGTGAAGGTTATTTACTCCTGGTAGCGCAAATTTGTCCAGTTCTGCGGAGGTAATTTAGAAGTGATACCCTTTTGGTATGAAAATGAGGGGATATTTTATATAAAAGGCCTCATTCTATGAATAAGACAGCTTTTCAGAAGCATTCAGCTTTCAGAGCTTTCAAAAGTGTTTCTATTCATATGAAGTATTGTGCCGAAATAAATTTTTATGTCATCTGAAACAAGGACTTAATATAGAAATGTAAGGCTAGACAAATTTTTGCTTACTGTATTGACGAAAAATCAGCTGTAAGTAGTACTTACTAAGTACCCGCTCTGACTACCTATAATTAGTGCGTTTCCAAACCTGGCGGTGTGACCGTTTCACAATTCCACACAATACCAAAATTTAAAATCTATGTGGTACTAGAAATTATTGCAAAGTGGATTTGAAATGAGATTGAACAGAAAGGAAAACGGCCTTAATAGAATATTCAAATTTACTGAGTGCAAAAATGTTCTGAGAGCAATATCATCGCTTTCAATGAAATCCTATATCAAATATAGATCTGTACCATGATTTCTTCTTTGTATTACAATTTCTTTAAAGAATTAAAACATGAAATTGCGAGTGTAAAGATCCAATGGAGGTGACGTTTTTAATAAGATAAATCTTTTTACTTAAACTTTTAGATTTAGTGTTGGGTAATCAGCTCTTTAAGAAAAACATCGTTTTCGCTCTACACATCATTTATTTCTCATCATTAAAACGCTAATTACTCAAACATTTATTACACCGGCAATGGCCCATAAACCTAATATAAAACAAGGAAATTTTTATTTAAGAGTATTACCTTACTTTAACTCAGATCTTTAATTGAATTTAAAAGAACTGCAGGCGAGTGCCCCGATTGCGAAATTCGCTGTTCACTAGATATTATACATAGTCATACGAATATATACACATCCACATACTCATGACGCCGCTGCAAACGCGACGCCACTGTCGCGACGATGCAGTTTCTTGAAACCAAATAAACGTATAAACAAATGAAAAAAAATAAATTGTTATTTTTTGTTAAAGTGAAGCGAGGTTCGACTTAAAACCTGGGGTTTCAGGAACCAGTCCGCAAAGCGAACCGATAGATTTCTTAAGGGTTCGCAACCCTGTTAAATTTGCACAACCTTATGTTACCAATTGTACACAGGAAAAAAAATTCAAGATATTTTGATAAAAATTGATTGATAAAAGATGTCAGAAGTAGCTAAATCCCAAAATTTCTCAAACCAAGTACGAAGGGATGACTTGAGTACGAATTTACCAATACCGAAAATCTGGGACTTGATTTTCAAGTAGGATAAGAACTTGAAATAAACCTTTTCGGATTTACACAAGAATTCTGGGATTGTCTCAAGTTTCGTCACTCCAACTTCAATCCGAATTTCAAATAAATTTTATTAAACTCGAATATAACTCCCCCCTTTTTTTTCGGTATATATATTTTTTGAATAGGTGCAGGGTATAAAAAGTGGGTTTCCATGGTTTCCGATCTCTTTTCCATGCTACATTCGATTTAAAATCAGTTCACCCATATTTATAGACATCTGTTTTCGGTTTTCTTATGGAAATATTTATGGCAAAAATGTAGTCATTTCCCACATTTCAGAATTCTTCCAAGAAATGTTGCAACATTTCTTGTAAAAATGGGCGTAATAAAAATCAAATGTCTGTCAATTTGTGTGAAAGAAACTGATGTAGACTTTCTTTCAGTGGCCTAAATGTTTTGATAAAATCACAAGCTCTTGATGTTATAGAGAAGCTTAATTCCAATTCTATTTTTCAACAGATTTGAAATGATACTTGGTATTTTGCTGCACTTTTTCCCTAGATGGGTATGGCTGGTCGATTCGACTACAAAAAGCATGTAACATAGCGATATCCTTCCAGGTGAAAGCTGAGTGTTACTTTCTGATTAAATGCTTTCTTTTCACTTAAAAGGTCTTTTAGGCTTTAATCTTAAAATCTTTTCACCCCTTCTCCGAAAGCAACCCTTTTCACTCAGTTAGTCCGTTGCCAAGTGAAAGCCTATTAAGAAGTTATTTTGCTGTGCCATTGCACCTTGTGCTGTCAACGTGTAGTTCGTTTTTTTTTTTTTTTTTTTGCAAACGTGGCTTTTCCTTTCTTTCTCCGTTTGCCATGTTAGTGCCAATGACAGCTGTCAGTGGCATTTTGCAATCAATGGGCGCCTGTCAAACTGACAGCCTGTTGCTGGTTGAATTGAGTTGAGTATGGTATTTTGCCAGAGGCAATCTTAAGTCGAGAAAGAGAGTTTATGTGGCTTTTTTCTTATAATATTTTTATTTCACGCCTTCCATTTCAATTTTTCGCCCCCTCTCTCGTGGCAAACTGACCAAACACAATGCCAAGTGCAAATGCAACAAATGTCATTAAAAACGTGACATAAAAAAAATATTTTATGCTTACACCACATCTTGACTAGATCTCCTCCTGCTTCCTTGCCCTGCATCCCACCATGCTGCATTTTTGCTTCTGCTCATTTTATGCTACAGCAGCGCAACGCGTTAATAAAAACGCAGAATAGCATTTCGCATGCGTTTTTCAGATTGAGATTGAGGTTGAGGTTTTGTCGTTTCTCTGTGAAAAGGTTGAATGACCTAGGACAATAGATTTATGCTTGGGGTAGTTGTTGTTGTTGTACTGCCCGCTGTGCTGATTAAGGGGCGTTTGCTTCTTAAAGAAGGGTTATTAAGTACCACAAACAGAAGCGACGACACAACAGCTTTGTATTTATATTTTTTTTTTTTTTATTATTTGTGGCCCATTTCGATTGCTTCATTAAAGTTGGCAACTGTACCGGGGCCAATTTCCAGGCAATTTCCAAGCAATTTGACTTGCCAAGTTGCCCTAATGAGTCCAGGTAATACGACGTACCACAAGACTTCATAACGAAATTCCCACGTAACAATGCCCCAAAGTGAAATAGCGTAGCCAAATGATTGCCAGACGCCATCGACAACGTGTTTGAAGGAGTGGTGAGGGGGCGGGGGAGAGGGCTTATTCCCAAAAGCAACAGCGGCACATTAAGGCGACTGGCTGCAATTTGACTTGGCTTTGCTCTCTCTCTCTCTCTGCATATTAAATATAACACAAAATGCATATTAAATGGCATAAGCCACGAGAAATGCCATGACCAAGGTGCATACGCTCGGTTGCGGATGCCAAAAGGATATGTATACCCCGCAGCCGAAGAGAGAGCTTAGTTGTAAAAGACTTTAAGACTTGACGGAAACGCTTGGGTGTTGTAAAATTTTATAAGTTAGCTATTTTGAGGGTTTTTTGGCTTTCCTTCTTCTATTTTTAGTTTGTGGTTACGGGCTATAGAGTTTACGTGAGCTGCTGGTTAGTTAGTTTGCCAAGAATTTGGATTTCAAATCGCTAAAGTTAAGATGAGACTTTATGCTAAGGCAGTACTATATAAATTTCAATTGAATTTTGTGTGGGTTAGCTTGATGGCAAATAACGCTAACCCTACGTGACATCGTAATCCTATCGCATTTTACACTTACTTTTAGCTATTTTCAGTTCCTCTTGCACAGTTCTTAGATCTTTGCACTCCCTGCGGCATTTTATTCCCAATTTTTGCCATATTCACTGCCATTCCTTTGCCATAAACTTATATTTCAAAGAACAAAAAATTGTTTGTTTCTCAAGGCAGCATTTTTTTTTTTTTTTATTAATAATATTACTTACTTTTATAAAAATTTATAAGCTTACAAGAGAATATGGAGAGAATGGACAATTGATATAAATTCAGCGCCTTAAAATATGTAAGAAAAGTTTGCTATCTTCTCTGGTCCAAAAGCTTATTTGCTAACCTGCGTTATTTCTAGGATATGGTGAACCATAGACATAATTCTGCTTGGAATAATGTCGTTTTCTCCAGGTTGAATTATGTCGTATTGAAACGACATAATACCGCGCGGAATAATGTTGTTTTTTACTAGCGGAATAATATCGAATTAAAACGACATAATTTCGCGCTAAATAATGTCGCCTCTCTTTTAATCGTGCATAAATCGTGTGTGAGAGATTTTATTTTCGTGAATCGTGCGTTAATTCCGCTCAGAATAGTGTCGCTTTTTCCTGTCGGAATTAAGGCGTTGTGAAACGGCATAATATCGCGTGGAATAGTATCTTTTTTTCTAGCGGAATTATAGCATTTTGAAACGACATTGTTTCGTGCGAAATAATGTCGTTTTAAAACGACATAACCACCTTATATTTTGAAACGACATAATATTGCGCGCAATAGTATCCCTTTTTTTCTAGCGGAATTATGTCATTTTGAAATGTCAAAATTTCTCGCGGAATAATGTCGTTTTTTCCTTGCGTTTTCTGGCGTTTTTTCCTCTCATCAAAACGACATAATTCCGCAGTCTCAACTACAAATTTGTCCACGCGGAATCATGTGTTTTTTCTTGCGAAATTATATTTTTGAAACGACATATCTGTTTCGGAACTGGCCTTGAAACAGAAACAGCAGTTGAAAATCAGTTATTAAACTATAGATTAAGTTCAAAAGCTTAAAAAATTTCTGAGATATAGCTTTTCCAACCTTTTTTGAATCAATTTTAAAAACTGATTCGAAAACGTTTTTAATCCGGGAAAATAACAAACTTCATATTAACACCCAATTTTAAAGGGTACATGGGTTTACTTGGGGGAAAAAAAGGTATATTTTCAACAAAAAAAAAAAAACAAATTCTGAAATTTTCAAAGGAAAATATTTAAAACTCCGCCATTGTAAAGTAATATCCGTGACGTTGTTTTCAAAGTCGATGGTCAAAAGTTGTCGAACTTTTCAACCCATCTTGATGAAAGAAGGATTGAAGGTTTTTTTTTTCAATCATAACTATTTAAAAAAAATGTTGAGCAAATTATACTAAAATTATAATTTTTTTGTAAAAAGTACAGCCGTTAAAAATATATCAAAATCTGACAGATTTTTGATCATTTTTTAATTTCATAATATTCATAAATATTGAATTAAATACAACGGTTTACTCCAAATTTTGGAGTCCAAACCTCTGCCCCCAGTGAAAAATCCAATTTTCAATTCAATTTTCCCACATTTTCGTTTTGGTTTTAAAAAATTAGAAAATTATTATATCATCTTTTTGGTTCATACTTCATACAATACTTTCATTTAGAACCGTTCGAAAAATAACGATTGGCCTTGAATTTCCTGAAATGAAGCAATATTATTTTTTATTTTTTTCAGCCTATAGAGCGTACAAGCCGAATTCCATTCAGAACTGTAACTTCCGTATGAAATTGGGAGGATTTTCTAACATCGGAAAATCAGATCTCTAACAATTTTCGGAAGAATTATAGTTTATTCCATATACAATTTTTCCACACTTGGAACGGATTTTCCAACATCGTAAAAATACTTGTCTAATTATTTTAAATACTATGCTCACATACTAAGTTTGAAGCCAATGGAATGCAAAATGATAAATTCTAAAGAAAATTTTTGGGCCGTTTTCCATGTGATCCAACATCAGAAAGTCTCATGTCTAATTATTTTGCACAATATTGTTACAAACCGAGTTTAAAGTCAAACGGATGAAAAAAAACTGAAATGCTGCTGAACTGCTCCTGCCTCGTTTAGGCAGAAGTGCAGGATTTCTTTTCCCAATTGATACTAATGTTTTATAGGGACTGAAATAGATTAAATGCCAAAGTAACACCATAACAAAAGATGCAGTTAGCTAACCAGGAGGGCTACCTTACCTGTTCATTCATTTTAATTAGTATTGCGACAGCTGTAGATTTGTATACCTTTTGCCCCTACAAAAGCATCCCCTTTTGCAAGTATAATAATAATTTCTGTTTCACATTTTCATTTTCATTTTTGTAATATGCAATCATCACCAAGAAATATGTTCATATATATGTACCTCACACCCTTCACTCACGCACATATGTTAGCATCACTTAAACCCCCGCCTAAAGAGTCCCAACTGGGCTCTGCTCTACTTAAGCCTCATCATACGCGTTTTAATGCCCATCAGCAGCCAATATCATCAGCGGCTTTGGGCTAAGGACCACAACTTTCCAACAATTATTACAGGCATTGTTCAAGGATTGTTCTGCTTTTTGCAGAAATTTTCTTTTCCACTGGCAAAAGTGTTGTCAGGGGATTTGCTGTGTGTGTAGCAAGCGCAGACACAATGAAGAGTCCGGACAAGGACTACGGAAATGGCAACAATGCGTTGCCAGTGAAAACAATTGACCATTGGATGGGGGCTGAGGATTACGCACATCAGTTTACAAGATGCGCCTGGGTACTTAATGATTTCCACTTATGCATCATCATTATGAAGGGACTCTTGTCCCTTTAGCTGGCCAAAGTGCATCAATGTGTGTGTGTGTGTGTGTCATTGGGAATGCACTTGAAATGCTTTTGTTAATCTATATGTAAATTTTGGTGTAAGCTGGTTTCGATATAGTAGATAACTCCACTAACTGGCTTTAAGAGCGCCTTCATTTGCACATGACGTCATGTTAAGTGTTTGACAAATGGCTTAAAAGCGCAAAACGTACGTAAGACAAAAAAAAAGGCTGACAACATACTAAAAACTTGACAAAGTGTTGGCAAGTGTCAGGCCCAGACCCAGACCCAGAGTCGGGTGTTTCTTTTTTGCATATGTGTCGACTGCTGTGTAAGTGTGCGTAAAAGATAAATAATCATGTGATATCATCAGCATGACGACGAGGCGTTGGAGTGTCCTTACACATCCTTGGCAAAGTGAGCGCCAAAAATTAATTTCATACATTTTAAAATTTCAATTTATTTTGCTCTGCACGAACGCGCCACACAACGTCTTCAAAAATCCCCTCCTCCTCCCCCCAACCACCCTTCGCTCAACCGTCTGCACATGTGTGTGTGTGTGTGTGTCTGTGTATGACTTTTGTTCTTCTTGCCTTTTGCCTTTTGGTCGTCGTCGGTGTCGTTTGTCCTTTTTTCACACTTGTCACTGGCATTTTTGACATTTCTGTTAGTTAAAAGGGCGGCGAGTGATGACTGAAACCGAGACGGAAAACCGGGATGGTATCTGGTTTTGGTAATGCTGTCAGCCCTTAATTAATTATGTGTATGCAGTTGGAATGACAGTCGGGAATGAGGTGCATGAAAAGTTGACCCCCCACTTTCAATACCTGCTTAAGTTTATACTAAACTAAAAAATTATATTTTTTTTTTAGCGATAACTTTTAATATATAACTGTTATTAAGAATGTTTTAGTTCAATCTAAAGACATATTTATTAATTTTTATGAGAATAAATAAATTGAAGAGTTATTCAATGACTTTTAAATCACGGCTGCAAACCAGTTCGTATTCTCCGGGATCCTTGGGAAATGACAACCAAACGTGATCCTGAGCATGTTCCAATGTTCAATCATCCATACAATAAAACATTCTTGTTTTCTAAACATTCATGAGACAGCAATACTCTTTTAATTACTTCGATAACCGATACCAAATTTTTAATGCTGTTCCAATTTTAAAATCTATATTTATTGATCCAAGAAACAACATTTTTAGTTATAATTTTATATGTTTGTTAGAAAATATAAAAAAAAACGAGAAGGCAAAGCTAACTTCGACTGTGTCGAAGTTTTAATACACTTGCAAAAGTACACTCCAACTTATTAGAAGTAGAATATCTATCGAAAATAGATATCAGATATTTATAAATTCAAAATCATTGAGAATAACCATAAAAAAAACACATTTTCCGACCGATCGATCCTATGGCAGCTATATGCTATAGTGATCCGATTTTTTATATTTTTTCAAGAATTATGTGGAAGCATAGATTGGTCATGCTACAATGGAAAACAAAAAAGTTTTTCTCACTAGAACTATTTTTTGGATCGACCGTTTATATGGCAGCTATATGCTATTTTGATAAATTTTTCCACAATTATTTGAAAGCATCTGAAACTAATACAAACCAAGATTGGTGATGCTACAAAGGAAAACACAAAAGTTTTTCTCACTAAGACTTATTTTCCGACCGATCGCTCCTAAGGCAGCTATAAGATATAGTCACCCGATCTCGCCGGTTCCGACATATTAGTTGACTGCAGTAAAAAGAAGAGTCTGGACTAGTTCGCGTAGAAACAGACAGACAGACAGACGGACAGGCGGAATTGAACTCAGCTCGTCGTCCTGATCAAGAATATATATAGTTTATAGGGTCAAAAATTAATATTTCTATGCGTTACAAACTTCTGGGAAAAATTAATATACACTTTGCAAGTGTATAAGAATTGTGAAGATTTTATGAAAGCGCATTGTCCTCTCTTAAATGCGTTTCTAAGAGCTGATTTTCTTACCGTTTGCACAATTTTTTTGAATTTTTGTATAAATAGGATAACGCCACTTGAAAAAGTTCAATAAATTGATTAAGATGAACATGAGAAAACGCGCATGAGAAACGAAAAATGACTTGAGAATTGTAAAGTCCTCCGCATTTTTACATTTCATTTCTTTGTTTAAATAAAAAACGACAGTAAAGTATATTGGGGTATACCTTTAAGCGAATTCCGAAATTTTTTTCAGGAATATTGAAAATTGAAGATTAATGCGGTTAATCGTTCTTTTCAATATTAATGTATGAACTACATAAAGTATTAAGTTATTCGAAGCGTATCGTAAAAATCATTTATTATATTGGCGATTAGAAGTGAACGGTAAGCCTCGCCTACAAGCGGGACAACAAAATGTTGTGTTTTAACTGTTTCCTTGATTCAGAGTCAGAATATGAATAGTAGGAAAAAGTAAAAATAGGATGACACGAAATGAAAAATATTTAATAAAAAATCGAGCGATTTTTTGGGTGCATAATTTTGCATCGCTCAGTTTTTTAAGTCCGATTTTTATTTTCCCTTCTTTTGGCTTTCTAAATAATAATTCGTAATTTTAGTTTCCATTTTTATAGATTTATAAGTAATATTTGTCCTGATCTGCATAGTGAACCATTTTTTGAGCTGGGAATCACACCAATTGATTTTATACCGATCGTTTCTATTTACGCTATAAACTGATCAAGTTTCGTCAAGATTTGTATCAATTAAGTAATGGTATACATATTTTAAAACAAAGAAGTGTTTCATACAAAAAACCTTTGTTTTGAACGATTGTTCATATCAAAGACCAACTTTGATCGAAGGATAGTAAGCATATTTTTAGCATAATAATACTTGGATCTATTGAATTTTCTTGAGGTTCTTTTAAAAACAAATCTGTTTTCATATTTTAACTTTACTCTCAAACGATCGTTTATATTACCGGCCGATCCGACATATTTACAGGATGCAGCAATAAAAAGAATCTGTACCAAGTTTCATCAAGATGTTTCAAAATATTCCTATTTTCGCCCATAGTGCATAGTTAAAGTTTTTATAGCTTTTTGATTAGTTTCTTTACCCACTGGGAGGACACCCTCCCCGAGAGAGTCAATTTAAATTAAAAGAAACACGCGCTGCTGCATATTGAAATGTCCTGGACTCGAGGTACTCTCTCCGACCCACCCGTGGACATTCTGCACAAGTTAGATTGCAGGTATTTAAGCATTTTATATAAAATTCATCATCATCAGGCGTCGCTGGAGTTAATGAAGTAACCTTAACCCCTAGCTGGCAGCCACTTTCGTGTGCATTATTTAGCACCGTCAAAAAGTTCATAACTGCTCGACGACGCGCGCTCGTGAATTGTAATTTTTTTTTGTTTTCTTTCGCGCTTTCATTACTTCATCACTTCTCGAGTAGCTAAGGAGGAAACTTTTCTGCATTGGTCTGTGCGCCATTTATTATGCTATGAAATTTGACTCGGAGTTTTGTTTATGTACCGAAGAGAAAGGAAGGAGTGGGTTTAGAGGAGTATTCTCAGCTTACTCCTTTTTTTTTTATTATTTTCAAGTTAATGTTCATTTATGGTGGTTACACGTCGACTTTTCGAGTTTTGTTTAATTAGACGGTGCGGAGTTTTATTTGAAGGAGCTCAACCGGGAAGCATGAAGACGGGGGAAACTGGTAGAAAGCTGCTTTTTGCATTAAGCCAAGTTGTTTATATTTAATTGCTTAAGAAAACTGAGAAGTGAGGGAAGGTGTGTAAAAGAGGTTTGCACTTGAATATGGAAAATCTAGAAATTTATTACGCAACTCCAATTTCAAACATTTAAGCAAAATGGTTGAAATTTTAATCCAAACGAAAATAGTTCGAAGAAAGCCATAAATTACATTATAAAAACAAAATAAAAGGCAAATGCCGACGATCGAGAAAAACCTGGTCCAAAAATTAATGCTCAAGTTTGAAGAATTTTATACTTAACGATCTTGAAGTTAGTTTATTGGAAAGGTAAAGTTTCCTTTTTGAGTTGTCAATTAAAGCTTGCGGCTTAAACTTGTAACTTGCATCTGTGTACGTAGCTCTCGTTGCCGTAGCCTCCTTATCAGCGTTGAGCAGCTGTGTGCACTTGAAGCTCATTAAAAATTTGCCGCAGCCAACTTCAGTTATTTGCCTTCAATTCGTAGGAAAAACGCATTAAAAACAGAGAGAGAGCGTCACTGCGGCGGCTCCCACACGGCAATGAAAATGAAAATGCACAAGTGCACTTTACACATTTGTGCGTAATGATTTTCCATTAACGTAAATTTGAATTAACAGGGAAAATCCAGTGCGAAGAGTGAAAACGTAATTACAAGAATGCCAATGTGAGCCCCAACTCCCTGACTGACTGATACTCGTGTACATTTGATAAATGCCAATGGGCATTAACATGCATAAAACCCCCTCAATCCTATCAATGGCCGAGGAGCCTGTTGTGTCACACAGAATGTGATGCGCCGCTGACATGGAGCAGCTACTCCTGCTCCTGCTGCTGCTGTTGCTCTCGGCCTGCTGTTTATGGTAATTATTTATTTTGGACAGCCGTTGTTGGCCATCATTGCCAGCATTTGGCTGTAGACTTTTCATCAAGGCTATAAACATAAAATTTTATGATTATGGAACAGTTTTCTGCTTTTTTTTATGTTGTGGCGTTTATTATGCTGCTCGAAGTGTCTCTGTTTTGCATGACATTTTGCTAAGATTTTAAGAATGGGCAAAGCAAGTTTCGGAGTGAGGTGATTTAGTTGAATGACTAAAAGCAAAACTTCTTTTGGATAGAAGGTAAAGCAATATAGAGAATGATTATAAAAAAATAGAAGAAAATAAATACCCTTGCAGTTATTGAAAGGCGCTAACAAAAAAGTTTTTCTCACTAGAATAAGTTTTTTACCCCGATCGTTCCTATAGCAGCTATATGCTATAGTCATCCGATTTTGACAAATTTATCAAGAATTGTGTGGAAGTATATGAAACTAATATATACCACGATTGGTGATGCTACGATGGAAAACAAAAAAGTTTTTCTCACTAGAACTTGTTTTTGGACCGACCGTTTATATGGCAGCTATATGCTATAGTCATCCGATTTTGATCAATTTTTCCAGAATTGTGTAGAAGCATATAAAACTAATATATACCACGATTGGTGACGCTACCATGGAAAACAAAAAAGTTTTTCCCACTAGAACTAGTTTTTGGACCTACCGTTCATATGGCAGCTATATGCTATAGTCATCCGATTTTGATCAATTTTACCAGAATTGTGTGGAAGCATATAAAACTAATATATACCACGATTGGTGACGCTACGGTGGAAAACAAAAAAGTTTTTCTCATAAGAACTAGTTTTTGGACCGATCGTTCCTATGGCAGCTATATGGTATAGTCATCCGATCCGGCCGATTCCGACAAATGTGCAGCGTATTTGTATTTAAAGACTTTTTGCAAAGTTTGGTCAAGATAGCTTCAAAACTGAGGGAGGAGATAGCATAGAAACAGACGGACGGGCGGACGGACAAACGAACGGACAGACGGAAATGAACTCAGCTCGTCATGCTGATCAAGAATATTTATACTTTATGTGATCGGAAATGCTTCCTTCACTGCGTTACAAACATCGTGAGAATTTTAATATACCCTCTGCAAGGGTAAATAAATTAGTTATTTATAATTTCTTAGCATATATTGAAACTTTATAGACGCTTCCCTTAGCTTACAAAATGTGACAATTTGTTAAAACTCTATATACTTACAGAATTATGTCTAATCCTGCACATACCGACTTGAAAGTTACACCACTCTTTATGCAAACCTTATCCGACACATTCGCGACGTACCGAAATCGATCGTTAATTCTCACCTTCTCATAACTGAGATAGAAAAGTTGAAATGTAACGTACGAAATGATCTACATAAGATTCCTTTAAAAGATCATATAGAGTTATACGGTTTCAGTTCGGACAAGTTTTGTAGATCCAAATTTTCCGCCTTCCGAAAATCTGCGGGTCCAAAAAGTCGTTAACAATTACATTTTGATTGATACCCATTTAAATGTAAATCTATTTAGTACATTTTTGTATGTTTGATGATTTAAGCTAATACATTTTCATTCTTAAAGCGCCTGGAACGAATATTTGGCACTCTAATACTTTTACAAAATACGAAATTCTCAAAACAAAATACAAAATAGTTAGGCCCAGTCAGGTTCAGGTACCACCCGAAAATTAAAGACCTTCCTTAAAAAATCGTCGTTTTATTGGGCTGTATACCAAAAATCTTTAGATATAAAAAACAGAAATACAATCTATTACAAGAAAAGTTTAGCTGAAGGCAAAAGCATTCAGAGCTGTTGAAAAGGGTTTGTATTTAAATGAAGTATTGTGACGAATATATTTTTTTTGTTATTATTTTTATGATCGTTAAAGGCTCGTTTAAGGCTCGTTTCTAGGACCGCTGTAAAGCATTTGTTTAACCTTAAACTGACGATGGTATTTTTTAACTCTTAAGATGAGAAGAATATATTTGCCTGTTGTCCAGTTATATCTATATGGATATGTTCTTTAAATATTCTAGCAATATTTCTTAAATTTTCTTTAACTTAGCACCCATTTTAATCATAAATTTTATAACTTTTTCACATCACGCACAATTTACTCTAACAGTACCAACTAAATCAATATCCAACGTCCTTGAGCTTGACATATAAAAAGCACGTGCTGTCAACTGTGTCAAGCCACCTACTTCCACTTTGCACTCCCACTTGGTGGAGGAGCTCCCTAAACGAATTTCATTGTCAAGGTCACACGCACAAGAAGCGCCGGCACAAAAAGCTAAACGAGAAAATGTAATGCCGGCCGGCCTGGCCTTGAAACCAATTCAGGCTAAAAAGAAGCTTTGGGGAGGAGACCACTTTGGCCTTGGCAGTGACATTGAAGCATGTGGAACCGGGGAATGTTTTTTAAACATGTAACAACTTTAATGCCATTTATTTTGTGTAACTGAGAAACTATGCAGGAAATGGTGTAGTATCATAATGGATGCAGCTACTGAGTGGGGGAGCACACTTCAAGGCCAGTGCAAGCGTCAGCGGAAAATGTTTGCCAGAGCTGGACCTGATTGTTTGAAGGTTAATGTTGGGGGTTATAAGCTATAAGTTGGGTTGAAGGGAGAGCATGGCAATTGAGGAAGTATATAACAAAGTAGGAGCCAGTTAGAGACGAGAGTTGAAGGAGGTTTAATGTTGCGGCCCCAACCTTGAAATGGTTAGGGGAAATACTGATTGCAAAGGGGTTTCAAGCTTCAAAGGAACTGCTAAAGCTGAAACGAAACCTATGCGAGAAATTTTTGCATTTTAATATATAAAAGCGAAAATAATGTATGTGAAAAAAATTCTATTAATACAAAGGTACATTTTTTTACTTAAATGTATTTTTCAAAATAATTGAAGTAACTTATAATTGATAACCAGTTTAAATTTGTCAGGATATTATTACACAAAGCAGCGATAATTATAAATAAATGTTAAACCGTCTCCTGTAATATTTTTTTGTGGTATACATAATTTTACGCAAAGGGTTTGATAATATGACAAAACATGATTTACAGAAAAAAGTAAAAAAAGGAAATAATAATTACATCAAAATATTATCTTGCTTGTGACTTTAAAAATGTATCAATTTATTACATTTTATACAAATGATTTATCAAAAATTAAATATTTAAGTCCATGAATTTCTTAAACATTATAGAAAAATCTGATTGTTTAGCATTTTAATGAAGCCCTGTCCTGATTTCCATTTCAAGTCTAAGGATCGATTCGTGGACCGATTTCTTTTGGCTTGAACCTTAGTTCATAGCTTCTTAAATCGTCAAAAAATTTTTTCAAATTGTGCATATAAAAATCTCCAAGTCCTACTGACTGATTCATTAATGCCCAGGCCAAACGGCTTAAACTAGGGCTAAAATTGAACCCAAAACCTTAATTTAGAAATGCGAAATTAGAAAGTATTTTAGAAAATTTGGGCCCTAAACGAAAAAGCTTCGCAGGTTCCAACCACTCAGAGAACCCCTCAAAAATTTTAAGAATTTTAAGATTTAAATTTCAAGTATAGAGCATACTTGGATGTACTTAAACTTAGTACGAATCAGTCCAAGGTTGGGTTCACACTGTTCGACGCTTGAGACATGACAATCTAGTAGTCCCTTATGTTGCCTTGTTTTCATTGTGAATAGCTTGTCATTTGACATTCGAAACAATACAACATAAAGGCTTACTAGATTATCATGTCCATGCATCGCACAATGTGAACTCAGCCTTAGGTTTCAAATTTACCCAAACTGTTCGTAAAATGAGAACATAATTCTTAAGACAAGTACAAAATACTTAAATCAAGAATTTTTTGTACTCAAACGTTCTAGAACGAACGAGATAGAATTTATACCGCTTTGTACTTAAATATTATATATGATTCGTTCTTGGGTGTACTTAAACTAGGTACGAATCAATCTAATAAGAACGAATAGGGATTGGACAAAGACCATTTTGTCCTAAGAATAAGATTTAAAATACCTTGGAGTAGCCCAAAATGTACTAAATGTATCCCGAAACGGTCTAAAATCAAGTATTTCGGGACTTAAAAATTCGTACTTAAACCAAGTATTTTGTGCTTGTATCAAGTATTTTCGTCTTGGAGTACTATTGACACCGTTTGTACTTGATTTAAGCACAAAGTTCTCGCTTTTATTTCTGAGTGATTAAATTATTTTTTACGACCTAAATATTAAGAAAATTTTATGAGAATAAAAATCAAATAACAAGTCCTTTTCCAAACAGAAGGCGTTTGGTTTGCGTGTTCTGATCTAGAAGGTTTTGCAGAGTCCTTTCTGGACCAGTTAACAGCATTAATATTAACCGTAGAAACGTCCCATTTGTACCCCAAAAAATTTTCAACGCAAGATTGATGAATATTCAAATATTATACCTCTTATATCTTACATAATATTTGAATATTCATCAATCTTGCATTGAAATATTTTTGGGGACAAATGTACCCCCAAGAACGTTTCTAAGATTTTTTGCTTTGTCAGTTTCATGAATATGTACCATTCTAAATATGGGTAACTCCGTGAACCCAAATTCGACGTTTTTACGCATAAAAAGTGAAAAAAAATATTGTTTATATCGCTAACGCGATTTTTCAACTATTTTTGTTGCGTTCAGGATACCTTAATTATTGGTAATTCCATAAAAATATAACAATATTCCATAAACAGCTAAAACATTCATTCGAATATGTTTGATACTCATACAAATGAACTGGGGTAATAATGTACCCCACAGAAGGTCCTAAAGTTAGTTTTGACAATTAACAACAGTTTAAGGAAAGAATAGACAGATAATACCATAAAGAAAACGCTTGGGAGGAGAAATGTGAAAGAGCAATCAATTGTTGATTCTTTTTCGAAATTCGATATAAACTTCTCCTGAATTCCCAACTTACCCAGCCACAATCACCAAATATGCAATAGAAACCCCTCTTTCGAAATTTATTCGAAAAACCACCCTCTCAAGCTAACGTAAGGCTAAACGTTACGTTATGTGTCTCTCTCTCGTACTTTGCGCTCTTTTGCGCTCTCAATAGGAGAGTGAAGGTAACAAAGCCAAAGCCCAGCCGTGACAGTGCGGACCTCTGGGGTGGCGGTGGTGTGAGTGGCTGTGGTTGGTGGTTCAATTGGTTGGTTGTTGGCATAAACAAAGCGCCGCACACACAACAGACACTCTGCCTGCGCCTTTGCCTTTTGCCTCTAATGTGTGCAGAAGGGGGGTGACATTTACCATTTCCTAAAAGTGGGAAGTGGGCAAATCGAGTGAGAGACGTCGTCGGCTGCGTGCTGTTGCTTCCTAGGAAGCACGAACTGGCAGCGCAGCGCTATTTTATAAAAGTGACTGCAGCAAGGATATTTACAGTCAGTCCATGTTGAACCCTTGATAAGGCAACACCGAATTTGAAAAGCAAAAGCAAAACCTTGAATATTCTACGAAAACTCGCGCGTAGCCAAAGTTTAGTTTTCCCGCCAAATAAATGAACATTGAAAATACCAAGAAAAAAAGTAAAGTGCAATAAGTGAATTTTTGCCAAATTAAAAACAATTTAAAAACATTAAAAAACAAAACAAAAATTTCAAAAATGGCCATAGCCTACTATATACCCGATCAGGCACAATTGCTGGCCCGAAGTAATCAACAACATGCTCAACAAGCCACTGCCAGCTCCCGAACCAGTAACCCACCTGCTCCTGCTCCTGCTGCAACCAGCAGACCACAACGCTCACAATTTCGGGCCAATATATCGGTGCCTTTGGGCAGTCAACAGGGCGCCATGTCCATGTCCGAATTTGGTTGCTGGGAGCTATTGGCCCAAATCTTTTGCTATGCCTTGCGTATTTGTAGCTACAATTCCCAGCAAAGCCGACGGCCGACGGTTATACAAATCTCATTTGAAATCAGCAGCCCCGGAGTTGAGGCGGATGATGTGACTGATGCTACTACAAAACAAAACTAAATATCCATTTGAATGTACAGACGTTTTTGTTCCCAAAATATGGTGGCAGCTCAATCAAAGCGCATTGTGATTTTTTTAAAAGAGACGAGAAAATGGGGGCGGCAGGAGAAGAAAGAATATTTTTCGAGGAAGAAAAAATTCCAAATTTGTCATCGATTTGCTGAAAGTGATATTGTATAATTGTTGGATACTTTTTGGTAGATGTATTTTTTTTTATAATTTTCCTATGTTTGGTCATTTTCAAGCAGGCAAAGGTTTCGGGTTGTCAAGTTGGTTCCAAGAAGGCAAATTTCAATATCATACACTTAATTAGCATCTGTGTCTAAACTAAACTAAAACAAAAGAGAAAACCATATTAAACACACAATACAACTAACTATTTGTCAAATTTAAGCATTTATAGTACATCAACTCAAATATGTATGTATGTATAATTTTACAAAACAAAAAAAAATACAACAAAAGACAACAACAACATTGTACAAAATAGCATTTAAGCAGACTAACTTCTATATACATACAACAACAATATAACAACTAAACAAAATACAAAAAAAATATTTATGGAAAAACCGCCGAACCAAACAAAAAAAAAATACCGCAAAAAAACTATTGCATATTTTACAAGCAAACCAACTTTTAAGCATTTTTGATACAATTAAAATTACACAAAAAAATATTTTATATTTATTATTGATTTTAGCTAAATTCAAATCATTTTATTTTTCTCTTTTTGGCATTTTCGTGTATGCAAAAAAAAAAAATAAACAAAAAATTAATCGAATGTAAAAATTAACATTTATAAGCAATTTAAACTTTTTATAAGACAAACAAAGCAAAAATAAATACAATTTTATAAAAAAAAACAAAAAAACAAAAAACATTTCTGTTATTTATCTCTCTCTTTTCAGCTTAGAAATTTACAAGGTATGAGGCTACAGATATGAGCTATAGAATTTTTGTCATTAAAAAACTACAGAATTTTTTTTAATTCTTACAAAATTTTTACTTACAAAATTCAGGAATTCGGAAAAGAATTTTGTGATCTGTTTATTGTGCATTTTATTAATTAGGCAGATAAAAAATCGTTTGTTTAATAAAAAAAAATGTTACAGGAGTTTTAGCCCTCAATTAGTTTTGTTTTCCTTTAAGAGTTGGCAACATTGTATAATATATATATTTGTTGATTTATGCAACAAATAATTTTTTTTAGTCAACATTTTCTGAGAAATTTTTACTCATGATTTTTTTAAATTTTAAAATTGGAACAATTCCCAAACAATTAACTTTATATAGATAGATTAGGCATATTATTCAGCTTTCATTTTTATTAAAGGCCTATTTTCACATGACATACAAATTATTTTTGTCACAATGCTTCATATGAATAGAAACACTTTTGTAGAGCTTTAAAATCAGAATGCCTTTGAGCAGATGTCTTATTTATATGAAGCATAGTGCAGAAAATAACATTTATGTCATCTGAGATCAGGCCCTAAAGCTTTATAAAAAAGAAGTAAAAACATGAATTATTAGATTTAAAAATTTTATAAAATATTTCTTAACACAAAAATTAATTTTCGTCATTTTGAATACCCAATGCATTAAAAAAATTTTATATTAATTATTCAAAAGAAAAAGAGCCTTTTCGAGTATTGTTATTTAAATCAAAAGCGTTGAATCGGGAAACCGTTCGGTTTTAAGAAAGAAGATCCCATACGAATCATTCCCCTGTGAGCCCTAACTAAGAGTTTATGGACAGGAAAAAGAAGCATAAGTTCAAGGAAGAATGTAAGAAGAAGAAGAAGAATGTAAAAGTTTGGAATTTTATAAAAATGTATAATTTTTTAATTGCAAAAAAGATTGCAAAATTTGGGGAAATTTTAAAATTTTTGTTTAAAACCCAGCCAACTGTCTATTTCTTTTCTTTCTTTTTTTTAGTTCATCGACTAATTATAAGTGTAAGGATGCTAAATTTATTTGATTTTTTATTTTAAAATAAAAGTTAGGGAGTCCAGGATCTATGCCTCTTCGACCACGCGTACAACCGCCATTTTTGAAAAAAAAAAACCCCTTTTTTTATATGGAATTAAGATTATGTTAATCAGGCTAGGGAATTTCATTTTAATTAAATTAAATTTTTTATATGAAAAAAATCGTTAAAATATATTTTTTTTTTGCCGTTCTAATTATATCGTCCCCAATTCTTATATTTTTAGTGGGAAAAGCATAGCTTTAAAGTTTTTCTATTGGTGAACTTATGAAATTATAGGAACTAATCTGAGCTCAGAAAAACGTAAGTGTACGTCAGAGAGCAACTGAACTAACTAATCAAAAAAGTATTAGTAAGGAAGCAATTATAAAAAAAAGAACTGGTTAGTGAACTTATTTTACAGCAATGTTGATTTGTGCAGCTTGTACTTCCCCGTTTAAATTCTCCCAGCTTATATTTAACTAATAAAAGGAGCAGACTCCTACAAGTAGAATCCAGCTTTTCCTTTATATTGGTAGAAAAAATTCAAAATATTCGTCGTTTTCTTAAAACATTTTTATTTTTACATCAGGCCAAATAAATACATTTTTTTAGTTTGTGGAAATTTTTGTTGAATAAACTTTTCGATTAATTGGTAGATTTTCCAAGCATATATATTTAAAAAAATTTTTTTTTATTTTTTCAATATTTTTTTTTTATTTTTTTTTTCTTAATTTATTTTACATACAAATATTTTCTCTATTTGTTGCAGCAAAAAAAGTGCAAGTATTCTAAAAATGACAGGTTTAACATTCAATTTTGTGGCATGCAACATATGTGACACTAATTTAAACAAATTAACCACAAATATGTTATCATAATCGACCAACCTTCTCACCATCTCGCATACCAAACATAATTGCAGGCGCTAAAAATTCAATCCTGCACACAAGCACCCAAAGGACCAAAAGGGGACACGCGACAAAACGAGGGAATATAAAAGCATTTGCATACCCTACAATTTTCTCAGTTCCTTATCAAGGCCAAAAATCAAGCCACACGCAAAAAAACAAAAAACCGGGCAGCAGCACTTAACCCTAACCAAAAAGTTGGACGCGTTGGCCCGTTTGGGTCAGCCAAGGACCCTAATTTCCAGGTCGCTTATTGTCATGTCACGACAATTAAATATATATATTTTTTTGTTCACTGCGCTTTTGCGCGATTTAAATTAAGATAGGCGGCAAATTAGCGGCCAGAAATGTTTGCATAATTATTCCACAACAAATTTTTGACTGTCAAAAGTTATCAGCGAGCGTTGATCATTTCATTCACAGATGTTACACTTTTTTATGGGGTTAGAAAGGGGGAGGTATGCCCTGATGACTTGAGCATTTAATGCCACAGTTTTTGCTGCGGTTAAGCGTAACCTTTTAATTTAACCCTTGCCAAACGGAGTTGGTATCTGTGTGTGTGTGTGTGTGGCATGACGGTACAAAAATTGTTTTTCCTTTCAAGGTGACATATTGGTATTCACGATAAGTATCGCTAAATGTTTGCTTTCCTGTACAAAAAAGTGAAAGGGTTGACAATGTCTACCGGGTGGCAAAGGGTAAGTAAATGGAAGAGATTTCATTCATTGAAAGCAGTATTTGTCACCTTATGACCTAAGCTAGTAAATAGAAGAAAACTTACAAAATAATTTTTTATGTTAAGAAATTAATTAATAAAAATAATTTTATAAAAAAATTTTTTTTTTTAATTTTTTATATAAAATGTCACAGAATATGGTCACACTTCTTTAAAATGCTTCACACACCAATTTTGATTGATTGAAATTCTCGTCCACCTAAGCAAGCCTTTCCAGAGCTTTTCTACAGCTCGGAAATAATTTCCCTAAATAGGCAATACTTTCCAAAAATTTCGAGTAATCCCACCTAGTTCAACCTGGGGTTTGAGTTTTAAATTAAACCATGAGCTAGAGGTGGCTTGAAGTGGCACTAGCATAGAGAAGACGACTTTGTTAAAGGTATTATGGCGCTCTCTGATACCATTAAGGATATTGATTCACTTAGCCCTGAACGAGATGAAGAAATTACGAATACTGTGATACAAACTGAAAGTTTATATGATCTAAGCGATTCCACTGTATCCACATCTACTCTTACGAAGCTTAAAATTGAAGAGAATCATGATGACACAACTTCATCAACAGGTACAACGTCTCCCAGTTGCAGTTCCAGTTCAGATGGTGAAAATGACGAGTTCTTGAAACGTATGAACTTGCGGTAGTAAGTATTTTAATTATATTTTTGGAAGGAAATTATTTCTTTATCAAATTTCTTTCATTGTTATGTATAGTTCGAATTTTAGAACTGCTTCAGGTGAAGAACATTGCCAATCAGGTCAAACTATGGATCATGTTGAGTACAGGACCGTTGAATGTGAGTGACCCCATAAAGTATATATATTTTGGATCAGATCCGGCTGAATGAACACCTAAATCTCAGAGCTACCATTTTTTGCCAATTGATTTGAATGTTTTTCGTTTAAGTTAATTTAAAATTTAAATTTCTGTCCTTATAGATCCTTCCTATACTTATGAAACAAATCCTAATAATTGGCAACAATATGCCACCAACAATGGTGAACAAGAAGGGTTAGCAACCAATCAATATGGGCAGGATCACATGGAGAACAGTAGCTGCTGTAGCAGTAACTATAGCTACCCAGCTTATGCTCAAACTCAGGCCTTGTCTCAGAATCCAAGCTGTTATAGCTATACTCCATCCCAGCAGCAGCAGCAACAACCTGAAAACTATGTCTACAACCAAATCCAGGAGACAACAAGAAATAATGGAAACATGGTGCCCACGGTGACCTCCACAACCACGCAAAACTATTCCAATGAATCGTGCTGCTGTTGTACCAGACGCCCGGAAAGTCAAGCTCAGGAATATGTTGTGGAACAGAATCAAAGACCCATGTATGGCTATTCAGCCTCGGGAACTGGCGTGAATATGGCAATGGCTGGTCAGATGAGTGGCATGAATATGCCAGCAGCTGGCTATGCCAACATGAGCGGTGGCTATACTCCAAATTCTCTGGATGTGGCCAGCTTTATGCAAAAATTTAACCAAAGTGCTCAGCAATGTTACCAACAACAACAGTCTAGCCAAAATTTGTATGGCTTAAATGATCAGCAACATCAAATGCATTCCTATTATACCCAAGGACTGGATATGAATCAGGGCTATGACAATGATATACTACAGACCCAAACGGTTTACACCTCGGACTACAAACCTTTTGCGGGCAGTGGCAATCAGTTCAATCACTTTCCCCATGGGAACAATGGCTACGATATTATGAATTCGGAATCCGGTACCAGTTATGCTGCTGGTCAGGTCTATGGCATGGGCGGTGTCTGTGAAATGGATGCGCAGTCTTATCCCGTGGGACAAATGGGGTAAGCTTAAGATCTTTACTATCCTCCGAAAAAAATTCATTTATTTCTTACAGATACTCGTATCCTTATTCCTCGGACATGCCTATGTCAGGAAATGGTGAAGCTGCCTATTTACCCTCCGCAACCAGCTGCGGACTCAACCCCACTGGTTAAGAAACTTCAACTCATATATTTTGAATGGAAAGCAAAAAAAAAAAAAAAAACGTGTGACTAGAAAATATACAAATATGCTCACAACCAGCTCATCTTGGCTTTCCTTTGAGAAATGCTTTTCGCCTTACTTTAAGTTCCAGCTAATTACAGTGCGCTAGTCTATTGATTTTTTTTTTAAGTACACTAAAACCATGTGGGGGGCGTACTGGTGAAGTCCTCCTTCAGGCTATAAGACAACAAACATCACTGACCCAGTTTTCCCCTTGACTTTAGCAAAAAGGGCCAGGCAAACAACGCCTCCACCTAAACGCCAAATCGACGCAAAAACTGAAAGTGGAGCAAAAGTGAAACGCAATATGGCCACAAACAGAGTTGAAACATATATAGGAAGAGGCAAATCAAATATCAAAGTGCCGGCAACTACTTGGTGGAGTAGCTTTTGTTGTGTAGTCAGTTAATTGTTTGAAGTTGCAAGTCTTAAACTTAGGCTTCTTCAGAGATTATAGCAATGACATTTACTACTCATTAATCTTGTGATTCATTGCCTCCAAAGTGGAAAACTATTTGAACGCGGTGTCAACACCCACAAAACCACAGGCGGTCGGTTATAAAAATACATTTTACAAAAAAAAAAAAAACACCAAAAATTCTTAAAGAAAATGCATGATTTATTTACCAACTGAACGTGGGGCAACACCTTAAATTAGTAAGAAAGAATATGATTAATTGCCCTTTTGCAGTTGCAACGAAACAAAATTTGTTTGCCACATTGAACAATTGCGCTTCATTATCGGCGTTTGGTCAGTGACCATCAACGGCAGTCAATTACCAGTTCCAGTTCCCGTCTCGGGTGTTGTTGTCAATGTCCTGCTGCGCTATTATTTGTCTTCTCTGTGTAAGTGTGTGTGTGAGCCTAGCCCACTCCAAATTTGGTATAAATTGCTTTACGGCACTTTTGGGGTCATTAACAAAATTGAAAATGCCTGACGAAGAGCTCGTAGTTGAGTTGAGTTGAGTTGAGTAACTGTGAGTTTGAGAAGGGGGTGGGGGGGATGTAGACCTCCCATTAAATCAGTGCCACCTATTTTGGTAGTTGGTTGCCTAATCATTAGACACCAACTGTGCTGGCACGGTTTGAGCAGTTTAGGGACAGCCCCCCGAAACTTCGATTTATTGGTTTCGGATTTCAGAAGGTTGAGAGAAAGTTTATTGGTACAGAATGAAGAAAGGTAAGAATGCGCTTTAAATACTGAATATTAGTTAATTGTCAAAATAAGTTTTAAGAAACGAAAAGATTTTATTTCTTGTGCTCATTAAAAATTGAAATCCCACACATTCGTCTAAAATTTGCCCATACTACACTCAGAAAAAAAAGGCTGAACAAACCGAGATAGAATTTAAACCGTTTTGTATTTACAATTTCAAGTATAATTCGTTCTTGGATAGTTTAAGTACACTAAGTAGGAATCAGTCTAAAGTTTTAAATTTACAAAAATTGTTTTTGAAATGAGAACAAAATTTTTAATTCAATTACAATAACTTAAGTCAAGAATTTTTTGTACTTAAAAGTTCAGACGGGATTAATTTGATGCCGTTTTGTACTTAACATTTCCAAACAGGGTTTGTAAAATGCACAAAAATTATTTTCATGACATGATAAATAACATCAATGTAAAAAAATAATTATATTCAGACATGAAAATAAAATATTTACATTTAAAAAAATTAATTTTTTTTCCATTTTTTTTATTTCATGTCGAATATAATTATTGTTACTTAATGTTATTTATTGTAAATTATATGGAATAAAAAATAAAAAAATATTTTTTTTTCATATGTAAAATGTTTTATTTAAAAAAAAAATATATTTTTTTTTCCATATGTAAAATATTTTATTTTCATGTCTGAATATAATTATTTTTTACATTAATGTTATTTATCATGTCATGAAAATAATTTTTATATGGAAATGTTTAAATTTCATATGAAATAATTTTTTTATTTTCATATAATAAATTTTAATTATTTTTTACAGCTTGTATATTTTACTTTGTGCTAAAATCTTGGGAGTAATGAAAAATGAATGTTATTTTACGAACACTGATTTCAAGTATGATTCGGTTATAAGTGTACTTAAGGTGGACTTCTACCTTTGAAGAGGGTTTTATGAGTATTTTTTTCGAAAATTCTGGAGGGAAAACAATAGGAGCTTTTCTTGGTTTTTTTGTTTATTTATTTTTAAATAAAAAGTGAAAAATGTTGTTTAGGGCTGTTCAAAAAGTTATCGTTTGGTCTCAAATAAAAGGTGTAAATTCGAAGACTCCAGGTTATCGGAATTGAAAACGGTAAATGAGGTTACGATCTGAATTTATGTAATTTTGGCCCGTACCTCAATCATATTTTTTTGAAAAATTGGCGGCCGTTTAAAACAAAATTTAGATTTTCCAAATTTTTTTTGTAGTTTAGTGTAAAAAAAATTGTAAAAAAATGTTTTTCCTCTTGATTGAGGTACGGGCCAGAATTACATCAATTCTGCGTCGATTGCGTCAAAATCGGTTCAGTAGAACTGGCGCAAAACGTGGTTTCGAGAAAAACGCCCTTAAAGTTTTGAGCAACGTAAAATATACGCACTTTAGCAAGAAAATTGCTCCACTTCAAAGGCTATATCTTCAAAACTATTTCGAATTCTGGAAAATAATTTGAAGAGGATGAATGGGAAATGTCTAAGCTGTAATAATATAAAACAAAATAATGGAAAAAAAAATTTTTTCAAAGGTAGACCCCCTTAAGTACGCTAAGTAGGAATCAGTTTAAAGTCTTAAATTTACCAAAATTGTTCCTTAAATGAGAAAAAAATTCTTAAATCAACTACTAAAACTTAAATCTAGAATTTTTTGTACTTAAAAGTTCAAAAGGGATTGATTTTATGCCGTTGTGTATTACAAGTATGTTTCGTTCCTAAGTGTACTTAAACTAAGTGCGAATCAATCTTAGGTTTCAAATTTAAGAAAATCTTAAATCAAGTACAAAAACTTAAATCAAGAATTTTGTTTTTTCAAACGGGATTGATTTTATGCCGTTGTGTACTTAAAATTTTAGATATGATTAGTTCCTAAGTGTACTTAAACTGAGTACGAATTAATCTTAGGTTTTAAATTTAAGAACATCTTAAATCAAGAATTTTTTTAGATTTTTAAATACGCAACTTCAAGCTTAAGAACGAAATGGGATTGGTTCAAGACCATTTCGTTCTAAGAATAAGGTATAAAAAACCTTGGAACAGCCCAAAGTGTACTTAAAGTATCCCAAAGTATTTCGGGACTAAAAAAATTGTACTTAAACCCAGTATTTTGTATTTGTATCAAGTATATTCGTTCTTGACGAGCTACTGACTCATTTAAGTACAAAGTTCTAGTTTTTTTTTTCTGAGTGTACTCATATCTATTCCCTCAAAAAGATCCACCTTTATTTCTCCCCCTCGGCAGCTGTTGAAGAAAAAGTTCTCACAATTATTTCTACAAATTATTGAGTATTTTTATGGTTTTGCTTTTTATTAATTGCTGCAAATTTACTGCATCTGCATCCCCTTCTCAAATCAATCAAACGTGGGCATGTCAAACACAAATCCTTAAAAAAAAAAAAAAAAACAATAAAACTAAAAGAAAACAAATCAAAAATTCGCGTGGTCATAAATATTTTGAAAGAAGCAACTCACAACAAAAAAAAAACAGAAACCCATAAAAATGCAGTGTGAAATTCACGGTAAAAAAAAATGCAATGCAAAATTCTCACACAAACGCAGAAAAGTAACCCAAAATGCATTTAAGGGTTCCTACCCCTAAATAAAACTTCCCAAATCTTTCACAAAATGCCCATCAATGAACAGTGTGTCGATCCTTCTTTTAGAAATGCAGTTTTGAAAACAGTTTAAATTTGATTTGGGTGCGGCCAATGTTTGGCAGGGCCGAGGGTTGCGTTGTTAACCCTTTGGGTCACTGAAGCGTTCCGGCGTCCAAGCGCTAAATAAATCATTTCTCTTCGATTAATTCGCTTGCCGACATGTGGAGAGTGCTCGCCTCACATGTGTAAATGTGTCGGGGAAAAGGGTTACGGGCTAAGCGACCGCTACTCATGTCAAATTTTGGCTTTTGCTCTGCTTTGTAGTGGCATAGAAAATTGTTTTTTATGGCACACAGTCATAAGTTATAAATTAGTAAAAAGTTTTCAAGTACTTTAAAGTCGCCAGAGGGGAGGGAAAAAAAAGAAGGGGTTTCATTGACATTTCCACGCCATTGACTTCATCGGGTATTATGTGTTTTTTTTTTGCTTCTTTCTTTTCAACAATTGCCACTTAAGTTGCAGGCCGATTTCATTTTTAAAGTGCATTGATTAATTTTTATTTTGATCGTTTTGAAATCAATATTGTTTGCAAATTTTATTGAATATGAGCAAGAGAGATAGATAGAGAGAGAGACTGAACAGTTGGTGTGTGTAATTTGTCGTTATTTGTAACGCCCTGTGGAATTACTTACAAGAAGGGGTATATCAATGCGTTTGGAGAGTGTTTGGGCGAATTTATGTAGTGGAAGTGCGTGTGTAAAAAAAAGGATGTGTAAATTTAAAGTAGCGTGAGAAAGATGGCACTTAATTCGAAGATACCTTAGGGTCGGGAAAGTTTTTTCTGGAGGACATTTTTATAGGTTAAAAAAACTTATTTTTTTAAAGAGCATGGAATGTGCAAATTGGAAATTGGTACCAACACCCTATCTGATACTTTGACGCTTACGCTTTTAAAATCTCAAGCAATTAAAACGTCATCCGAACGGAAAGACGACTGAAAACCTGGAGTTATTCATAGGACCAGAATAGTATTGGAAAATAAATTTAAAAAACAGTGTTAAAAAAGTGTTGGATAATAGTTTTGAAAAACAATGTTGAAACAGAATGTTGGAAAACAAAGTTAAAAAACAGTGTTGGTAACAATGAAGGGAAACAATGCTTAAAATTGTGGTGGAAACAATGGTGAAAACAGTGTTAAAAACAATGTTGAAAACAGTGTTGAAAACAGCGTTGAAAATAATGTTGAAACAGTAATGGAAACAATGTTAAAAACAGTGTTGGAAAATAGTGTTGGGCAACATCGTTGATCAACAGTTTTGAAACAATCTACATAAACAGTGTTGGAAAATAGAGTTGGAAGACAATGTTGGAAAACGGTGTTACTAAATAATGTTTGAAAATAGTGTTGCAAAACAGTGTTGGAATATTCATCTTCTTTGGGTTCTTATACCCTCGACGGACACAGGGCATCAACCACTCCTCCTCTCCACCGAACTCTATTTTATGCACTTGCTTTGAGTTCACCCCAAGATTTGCCGATACTTCAAGCTTCTTTATCAACGGTACTTCTCCAGGTCTCTTTGGGTCTGCCCTGGGCCCGACCAATTCCATCTGAAGGGTTCCATGTCATAGCCTTTTTTTCGATCCATTTCATCCTTGATTGTCGTTTTAACGCATTTTATTCTGGTTCGTCGTAGTAGGTCACTGTTTCAAATTCTGTTCGTCCAGAAAATGCGGAAAAATTGTCTTAAGCATCGGTAGACGAAGGTTCGGAATTTTGACACGATGGAATTGGTCATTTCCAGTGTTGGAAAAGTCCTCAAAGGCTAAAGGTCAAGTGGTTTAAATCATACTACAACTTAGATTAATTGAAATGACACGGTTGGTCAGGCAATTGCTGTATGTTTTGTCCGTGTGAGCGTGATGCGTTACGCATTATTTTGAAATTGATTTTTACCCCTAGCAAAAAATCTTCCCTACCGAAATTAAAGAAAATACCAAAATATACCTCACTCTAGATCAACTTTATTGAAGCTTAACGGCTTCTTTGGTTTTTTAAGAACTTATTGCATAGAACGATTTACGGGACACTTCTTCAACTTTCCCATAAATTAGGTTTTGCCAACTCAAATTAAATTTGCTATTCAATGAAATAAATTGTGATTTATGTGAACCGCATAAAATTGTATTCCGTTTCCGGACAAATCTTCCCAGGCTTTTTAGCTGCTCTTGCAGCATCATTGACATTGACTAAGTGGCTACCATTGACCTATGTCCAAGCACATTTATTGACAAGCACAGTTCTATTTGCATAACCGTCGTCTCCCTCCCCTCTACAAAGCGCTTTCACTTTGATGTCTTTCTAGGCAAAATGTGACGCGTGTCAGTTTGCGACCGGCAATTGGTTACACCCTTCCAGATGTCAATGCATATTAATAGATATATATATAGATAATAACAAATCGATTTGCATGGAGTGCCGGGCACAAAAAGAAATAAATAAATTTGCCAAAAGTGACATAATTAAGTAGCTCCAGGCAGATGCAGACCAGCTGACCAGTTGACCATTGTCCTGCCCCGCAGTCCATCATCATAATGAAGTGCAAATGCCTACTCCCTACCCTGTACATAATCGCCTTTCAATACAATAACAAAAAAAGTCACGTGCCTGCTAATCCGTATCCCTGGGTGCGAGCTGCGAGTGAAAGTTGCCTGGTGCCTTGGCCCAAACAATTTGTTACGCTTTGATTTCTCTTCTCGCCGAGTGAAAGGCCACCGCGTAAATCTCACACATGAGCTCACTCTCTACCCCTGGCTACTGCTCCCTTTCTTATTGTCTTGTTTGGTCAGGGCTACCTACTTGAAGTTGCGCTAATTAAATTATATCTAGGGTTAAAAGTGAGCCACACTCGTGACGCAATTGATAATAATGCGAGGAGTGTGACTCGATTGAGATGTTGGAGATTTATATTTGTTATAGAAAAAAGGGGTTAACAATGAAGGGTTTTCTTATTCAGCTTAGATTATGAAAAATCCTGGGAAAAATGAAGAAAATTGGAAATGGTTAGGTCTTGCAATCGCAACAAAAATTGTTTGACTTTTTGTGAAATGTAACTTTTTTAATCCGGCTGTATTTGATCTAATTCTTTTTGTTTTTCTTAATATGATGCGTTGTCTTTGTGAAACGTTTACATTTGTCTGCAACAATCTGCCCATTTTAACGATAGAATACTTTTCAGGCAACATGTCGGTTGCAAACGCACTCTTTTTGGATTTTTCGCATCACGAAAAATTTCGAACGTCGTTGATAATGTCGGAGAATGTACCGAAAAACAGCTGCAAGAAATTGTCTAAATATTAAGAATTTTCGACATCAAATTGGTTGAAAAACGGTGGTTCTTTAAGAGTATCAAAACAATGTTGAAAATAGTGTTGGAAAGCAATGTTACGAACAGTGTTGGAAAATAATGTTGGACAACAACGTTGATGAACAGTGTTGAAAATCAATGTAGATAAACAGTATTGGAAGACAATGTTGGTAAAGGTGTTATTTAATAGTGTTGGAAAACAATGTTGAAAAACAATTTGGAAAACAGATGTTGGAAACAATGTTGGAAAACAATGTAGGGAATCAATGTAAGGAAAAAATGGCTTTTCGCCTTATTATTAAAAATTGGCAGACTCTCGTAAAGGTGTTATTAAATAGTGTTGACAAACAATGTTGAAAAACAATGTTGGAAAACAGATTTGGAAACAATGTTGGAAAACAATGTAGGGAAACAATGTTAGGAAACAATGTTGGGAAACAATGTTGAAAACAGTGTTTGAAAACAGTGTTGGACAACAACGTAGATAAACAGTGTTGGAAAACAACGTAGATAAACAGTGTTGGAAGACAAAGTTGGAAAACTGTGTTATTTAATAGTGTTGCAAAACAGTGATGGAATACAGTGTTGAAAAAGTCCCCAAAGGATAAAGGTCAAGTGCTCTAAAACATACTACACATGGCTTTTCGCCTTTTTATTAAAACTTGTTGACTCTCGGCACTGACTGGATATTTCGAGGGCTGGCAACACAGACAGACGTTTTTTGAAAACCCACAGATTACTTCCCAAGTAAAGATCTTATTTGCAGACTTAGCCTAATCCAACGTGCTATAGTTTCTGGGCGTGAAGTGAGTACGGATCCGTTTTGTCTAAGAGTACCTGTGATTTTGTATGCCTTCTTTACTTCAGAAGTTTAAATTCACGGATATAATATCTACTGTGAAGTTGCCAATAGCAAAGAAGTCGGAAGAAGCTCTGGAAGAAAGAAATTCAGATTTTCGCAAATATCGATACACGTAAAAATTCACGCGAAAGCACTAACCAAGATTTAATGAATGCTTTTCTATACTCTTCCGAGCCATTGATCATTTCCCGATTTTAAAAAAGAACATTAATTAAGATGTGGAGGTGAAAATTGTTTTTCAAAAAATGGTGGTTCTGAATTTCTGATCTTGATTAAAAAAAGCTAAAATGTTTTAACTATGAAAATGTATAACTTGCTAACAAAAACCTCACAATTGTCAACAATATTGGACAAGCTTTAAACCATATTGCCTTCCCATCTTCCCATCGAACCAAAGAAATTGCCCCGCTTCACACTTTTTAGCAGCGACAACAGCAGGATGATCAATCAAAATCTGAATTTTAATGTTATGCGGTGCATGAAACCCTAACAACAGGAAACCATATCCTGTTCACAAAAAAAAAAGCAGCTACAAAAAAGTGAGTGTAAAAGAATTTTCAATGCGACAACAGCAGCAGCAGCAGGAGGGTGAATGCGCGTTGGCATTTTTCTAACCCTTTTTGTAAAGCCAAAATATTTGGGAAATTAAAAAAAAAAAAGAAAAAAGAAAGCGACTGGCTGACTGGTAACCAGTAGCTGCCGCAGGAAAATAGTAAAAATTGTGAAAATCCTATTAAGCGTTTCCTGGTTGAGTCTGCTACTGAGAGTCTCCACATGCTTTTGACAACAGCAAGGGAATTCCCCTTTCTCCGCTGGCTTAAATGTCTAATTTAAATGCATGCGCTTTTAACAGTTGTAGACAGAGATTGATGATTGTTTTTGAATTGGGAATCATAAAAGATATTTGCGTTTTCAAACATAATTGCTTCAAAAAGACTTTTATCATTAACAACAAACAGGTGCAGGTTTTCCCTTAAAAATCCACCCCCCAAAAAGAAAAACTCCTTCACATATGACACCACAACACTCCACACACATGTGATGTCATCTCTACTCTATTTATTCGAGTCGGGCCAAATTTATGATCTCTAACAAATCAAGTTAGCCATGCTCACTTAACAAAACAAAAAAACTTTTTGTATTTAGGTGTACGAAATTTAAAGCATTTATCGTAAATTTTGATCGCCTCTGCTATAAAACTTGATAACAATATGAAATTGGGGGGGGTTACTTTCAGTTTTTGGCATGGGACAACCCTTAGACACACATCCTGTCGGCCACTCCAATGACAATGCACGGTCCTGATTACGAAATGAAAAACAGTAAAAGGCTACCACACATTAACGAAAGGGAACGGATGTCATTAGGACTATTTAAAATAAGTTGATAAAACTCCAAAGAGAGAATGAAAATCTTTGACCATGGACTGGGTAACATATTTATGACCACTACGGCAATTCGTTGCACCTTTTTGTAGAGGGGTCAGGATTTTTGTGTAAGCCTAAATAAACATGTCAAAATCTACGCCAACGCTTACCCCAAAAATTTGCACTTTAATTAGTTACACTCAATTGAATTTTTAAAATGCCACTTTAGGTTTAGAAAGCGGAGTGTAAGGGGAAGTGGATGACCACATAGAACTTGGTGACAAGAGCGGCAAAAATTGTTTATATATTTTTTATAAAGCCTATCAATATGATATTAAGTCATATCTGATGACCATTTTATAAAAATGTGTATTTAATTGAAATTTGTATCGTGGTTCTTTCAACTATAGTCCCACATATCAATCAAATAGTGTACTTTGTCATTATAACTCTTCAGTTTAGCTGAGTACTGAATCATTACAGAAATCAGCTCTGATTTGAAATTTCCAATGTTCATGCCTGAATTCATCACTTCCTAATTCAGTACTGAAAAGGATACATAAATATATGGCTTGCGCCAAGCCGAGCTTCTCTTAAACACAAGAAACGGACCTACAGTTTAAAACCAAGGCTACTTTAAAGCTGATGCTAATAGCTGGCGAAGGTGAACGGTTGTGTAAAAGTCTTAAAACCGATTTCTCATCTTCTAGATAGCACTATTAATATCAAATAATAAAATAAATTGTAAGATTATATACATGAGAGTAAAATA
This sequence comes from Lordiphosa mommai, assembly GCA_018904225.1. Classification (NCBI taxonomy): domain Eukaryota; kingdom Metazoa; phylum Arthropoda; class Insecta; order Diptera; family Drosophilidae; genus Lordiphosa; species Lordiphosa mommai. The sequence goes on from JAEIFT010000573.1 coordinate 90,028, forward strand.
AGAGAATTCAGTTCATTTTAATGACCAAGTTTATCAGTTCATTTGTTGATGAACTATTCACTTTTAAACTTAAGTTAATTGAATGAACTATCGGTAATTTTTTAACTTATGAACTATAGTTAATTTTTATAAACTTGCAGAGTGTATATTAAAATTGTCACGATGTTTGTAAAGCAGTGAAGGACGTATTTCCGACCACATAAAGTATATATATTCTTGATCAGCATGACGAGCTGAGTTCATTTCCGTTTGTCTGTCTGTCCGTCTGTTTCTATGCTATCTCCTCCCTCAGTTTTGAAGCTTTCTTGACCAAACTTTGCAAAAAGTCTTTTAATACAAATATGCTTTTCGGAATCGGCCGGATCGAGCTATGTCATATAGCTGCCATAGGAACGATCGGTCCAAAAACTAGTTCTAATGAGAAAAACTTTTTTGTTTTCCATCGTAGCGTCTCCAATCGTGGTATATATTAATTCTATATGATTTAACACAATTCTGGAAAAATTTATCAAAATCGGATGGCTATAGCATATAGCTGCCATATAAACGGTTGGTCCAAAAACTAGTTCTAGTGAGAAAAACTTTTTTGTTTTCCATCGTAGCGTCACCAATCGTAGCATATATTAATTTTATATGATTCCACACAATTCTGGAAAAATTTATCAAAATCGGATGGCTATAGCATATAGCTGCCATATAAACGGTCGGTCCAAAAACCAGTTCTAGTGAGAAAACTTTTTTGTTTTCCATCGTAGCATCACCAATCGTGGTAAATATTAGTTTTATATACTTCCACACAATTCTGGAAATCTTGATCGGAATCGGATGATTATAGCATACAGCTGCCATAGGATCGGTCTAAAAACTAATTCTAGTGAAAAAAACTTTTTTGTTATCAATGGTAGCGCCTTTCAAAAACTGCAAGGGTTTTTAAAACATCGTCGTAGCCGATGTTAGCCTACTATTTTTAGCCATTAAATTGGCTTGTTTAATTTTCAGCATGCATTTTCACAAACATTTCCAAACCAATATCTTACTTTTCTGTTCTCCTCCTTTTGCCATTTAGCTTACCATTTTTCCAGGCTGCCCCCGCTGTTTTTGCTCCCATAACTCAGGGGCTTATCGCTTACCCCATCGTCTGAATAGCACATAATTCTTATGTTTTGACATAATGCACCTCAATGTTTTGTTTATCGTTGGCAATTTTTTTTCCATTTACCCATTGCCTCAGCACTTTGGCAAGTTTTTAGCAATTTACAAAATATGTCATAATTTTGTGCCTAGGATGGGGCAGGTTTTTTTTCTTGTTCTATGTATTATTGCCTACTTATTGACTTAATGTAAATCTTGATATGTTTGATATATGAGCGCAGAAAGAAAATGATTTCATGATTTCACAGCGGGTTGGAAATTCTGGGGTTGGCAGTCAAGTTGCAACTAATTAAAAGTGACAACTCTAGAATCATTAATAAGGATTCTTTTTTCTTTCACAAAATCAGAAACGTTCTCACGTGTTCTCAATGAGACAAAAGTATTTGAAAACGAAAGCAATGCAAATATTTATATAAGCAGAACTTTTGTAGCGATTTTCTTTCTATTCTTTCTTTCAAATGTCACATGGCCTTAACAAAAGGGTTAATGAGTTAAAGCAACAAACAAGGCGGCTACTTAAATGCCTGATTAATGATGGAGCAGTAAAACAAAAAAAAAAACAAACTGACATCACATGTATGCAAAATACAAAATAACCAAAAAGAAGAAAACTTTGCATAAAATCATTAATTAAACGACACAGTCAAAGGATCAAAAAAAAAATATGTAAATTTTTCGCATAATTTCCAATTATAAATTCATTGAAATGACATTTAGGCCCGAGAGATCGAGATCTCACCTCAAACTCCCATCATCAGTCACCTAGCCAGAAGCTGACGCTGTCAGCGAACTGCGAAATTAATGAAATACACCCCTAAAGGTTACTACAACAAAAAAAAATCATAGTTAAATATAATAAATGTTTGTTTTTGTTTTCTCAGTTCTCAACTCTACACTCAATTAACTTTGTTGTCAATCAAATGCAAATATTGCGGTTCCTTGGAAAAACTGCAATTTGTTTCAACCGCTGAGGTTGCTGTTGTTGTTGTTGTGGCTCATTAGAATTGCTCAATTATTCCATCAATATGCATTTGTTGTTAATCGAATTTTGGTTTCGTGTGGCGTAAAAATTCATGCATATTTAAGTGGCCCATCACATGTAAATTTTTTCCCTGTATCGTTTTGGTGGAGAAAGCCAGGACATATGTACACGGCGAGTAGAGTGTGATGCGAAAAAAATACGAAGAATAAAATGCCAATGCATGTGAAATGAAGTTTTTGGGTTTGTAAAATTTCCTGGGAAAGTTTAGCTAGCGTGACGCAATCTCTCTTTCACTTTAAGTTTGCAGTAAGCAAAGAAAAATATTTGATTTGCATAATTATACCATTTTTGAAGATTTAGAAATGGTTTAACATTTTTAGAATGTCACAAGGGGACAGCAAATAAACCTATTAAAGCATGCCGCATTTTAAATTAAAGATATTTTTAGTAGATCTTAACTGCACTTAACTATATTTTTAAAGATTTATTCCAATTATAGTTTCATGAATGATTTATTGGTGATCTTACTCTTCTAAAAAATGTACAAAATTCAATCCATGACTAACTTACGAGCGTACAAACGAACAGCGCTTGCAAATCATTGAATTTTAGTCTCAAAATTTGTGCTCTGTATGAGAAATGTATTTCAGAATTAACGGCCATTTAATGGTCGTTATAATCGACCCTCCGAACAGGCTATTCAATTCAATATTCAAATTGACGAATTTGGGCTGAAGAGCAGCCAGAGACAGTTTCTGAGCTGCCAGAGCTGAAACATGCACTGTTTGGTGCGGTTTGTGGGCCAGCGGCATCTTTGGACCGTACTTTTTCAAAAATAATAAAAATCGCCACGTTACAGTCAATGGAGCAAGATTCTGGCAATGGATTTACATTTTTTTTTTCCTAAAATGGAAGAGTTGGACTTGCTTGACATGTACCATGTATCAATAAGATGGTGTCACAGGGCACGGAAAACCAGGGACCAATTGAGAGGCGAGTATGGTGAGCAATTAATCTCACATTGTGGACTAGTCCATCTGTAGTAATGGCCTTTTAGTAAAATTTTTTATTAAATTTGGAGTAAATTATTAGCTGGAGAGACCCTAGTTTAAGGGGGTCTTTCACCTTTGAACATGGTTTTTTTTTTATGTTTTTCAACAAAATTCTGGAAAAAAACCATAAGATCTTTTTGATTCGGTTTTTGTGTTGTGCTATTTAATAAATAAATAAAAAAAATAAAACAAAAATATTTTGAAATTCGAGGGCTGTTTAACAAGTTATCGGCCTGCCAATTAAGGTCTCAAAAAAAAAAGTTGTGGAGGTGGTAGCCATGATTCCGGGAGTTTAGGTGATCGGAAATGAAAACGGTAAATGAGGTAATGATCAGAATTGATGTAATTCTGGCCGTACTTCAATCATATTTTTCAATATTTTTTTTTCAAATTTTCTGCCATTTAAAAAAAAATTTCGATTTTTCAAGTTTTTCTTTTTGTAGTTTAGTGTAAAAAAAATAGTAAAAAATTGTTTTTTCTCTTGATTGAGATACGGGCCAGAATTACATCAATTCTGCGTCGATTGCAATCGGTTTAGTAGAACTGGCGCAATCATGGCTACCAGGTCAAAAAACGTTGTTTCAAGAAAAACGCGCTTAAAGTTTTGAGCAACGTAAAATATACTCTTTTAAGCAAGAATATTGCAATATCTGCTAAACTATTTCGAATTGCTTAAAATGGTTTGAAGGGTATGAAAGGGGAATGGCCAAGCTATTAAAATAATGTAAAATAAAAAATTATAAAAAAAAATTTTTCAAAGGTTGCAAAACTATTTGTATGCCTTAAAGGGTGACGAGGTCAATGAAGCTGTTTTCTAAATTGCTATATTTATTTTTCTAAATTAATACAACTCTACAGTCTAGACTTTAGACTGCTTAACAAGCCCTCAATTAAAATCCTACTGCATTTATTGCCACTCTTCAACCAACTCACCTTTTTTCCCATCATATTTCATAATTAAAAAACCAACAAAGCTACAGTTACAAAAAAAACGAACTCTTAACCCTTAAGAATTATGCGGGTATACAACTACATAGCTTAGGCTTAACCCCATTGAGCCGCCAATTTGGCAAAAACAAAAAAATCATAATTAATTGCTTCTCAATGCGGTTGGTATGTCTAAACATCATTAATATCTATAAGATTTTGACGAGCGTTGGCTACCAGACTTTAACCCGCGGCGCGTACATTAACCCACCACTGACTTTTAGATGAGGCCCGCATTAAGCCTTAAGGCGGCACATTTTGACGCCGCTGCAAAGCCAATTTCAATTAAACGCGCGGATTAAAACACAAGGCAAGTTTCGCACTTTGTCTGCCCAGACAAATTGGAAAAAGAAAAGAGAGAGAGAGAGTTAGTAGCATTGTCATATGCATATTAGAGAGCCCTGGAATCATTAATAAAAATCATAATAAAAGCATGGCGAATGATGTCACGTTTTTGTGATTAGCTTGGGAGGTAAGAAAGGATTGCCGGGGCCAGGCCTTATATTCTGTGTGGGTTGATTCTGTCCAAAAATTTTCTAATTAGTTTTTTTTTTTGATTGTCCTAATGCAATTTGATGATCTGACACAGTGTGTGAGGCAGTGTCTTATGCTTGAGTGAGTTTTACTTGAGGGCTAAACGAAGGAAGTGTGACAAATTTGATTAATTAATGATGTGGTTAAGGCTACTGTGTGAGATATTTAATCATAAATTTGTCATAAGGATTTGAAAGAAAGTGAAGTTTTATTAGAAATTATTGAGAGTGCAATTATGTTATATTTTGCAATTTAACAATTTGCTATATACCGGTAATTGATGGGGAAATCATAAAGCTTTCTCAGAAACAGTGTGACTAAATGGTTCAATGCAATTTAATGCCAATTATGTCACCTTTTTATACACTGTCTGTCTGTTCACGCGAAAGCCCCAGTTTTGAAGCTATCGAGCGAAATTTTGCACAGAGTCTTCTTTTTACGACGCAACTACATAACGGAAAGGGACCGGCAGACGAGATAAAAATAGGAAGGACGATCGGCTAAGAACTAGTTCTAGAGAAAACTTTTTGTTTTCCATTGTAGCGTCCCTAATCTTGGATATTTAGTTTTATATGTTGCACTGAATGATCACGACAAAGAATAGAGAAACGGTCGGTTAAAAACTAGTTTAGTGAGAAATCATCCCCACTTGATCGGTCGGAAAATGTGTTTTAATAGAATTTTTTTATTGTATCAAATTTTTATTATCAATGATTAAAAATTTTAAATATCTGATATCTATATTCTATTTATATTTACGGTTTCAGTTTAAGTTTTTCAAGTGTATTAAATCTCGGCACATCGAAGTTAGCTTTCCTTTCGTTAAATTCTTTAAAACCCATCCTATACAAAGCTTTTAGAATCATGAATTCTTCATCTAAATATACTCATTGTCTTTGCTTCCCAAAAAGTTATAAATTAAAAATTCATTACAAAAAATATTGGTTTTACTATATAATCAAATATTTACTTACACTTAATAAAATGTTAATAATCACATTTCAAAGCAAAACATTCCCTTGTCTACTTGTAACTTTGTCACAGGGTATAATATGTAAGACTAGAGGTGATCGCGTGACGTGAAATTGAACGGGCCACGTCATGGTCGTGCTTTCGTGCTTGCTTGTATTTTTCAATTTATTCATGTAAAAATTGTATATGTCCAGTCTAAAGATGTCAAAGTTATTTTTAACAAATTTGTGAATACAAGAATAATTTCCTAATAACTAATAAAAATAGTATAATTAAGATTGTTCTATTTTTGATTTTTTATATATTTTTAGTATTCAAATAAATTTGTTTTTAAATGTACCTATATTTTTTTTTGCGAAATTGCGTTGTGGTTTTGATAGATTTAGGACTGTATGGTAATTGGTTCCCATATGTTTTCCTTACCGATTTGTTGACATAATCACTCCACGATATCGTATTGTTAAAGGTGAACCCTAAATTATTAATTTCGTCTAATCTTAACTTCTCCAGAAGGTGTTATTGTAAAGAACAAGGCACTTTGATTTTACAGGGTTAATCCCTTTTTCGTTTTTCTTTGCCCAATCACTACATTCAATAGGTCACAACTACAAGAATTTATACAATTATTAATTTGACGACTTTGACATCGTTCGCTGATATAAGTACTCCGCACGAAGATAACACGCTGGGAAGATCATAAACATATATAGTAAACAAAAGTGTTCCCAAAACTGATCCTTGTGTCACACCACGCTTAACAGGCAAGAGATCAGACTCCTTTGACTGTGACATAACAGGCTGTATTCTACCACCCAAGTAAGACTGCAACAATTTCATTGCGGTTTAAGAAAAATTATAAGATTTCGAGAGATTTGTCACAAAATTTGGGTAAGAGTATTTTCAAAAATTTGGCAAACAGCGGTTGACTTAATTTTAAGAATTGATTCCAAAACATTACAATGGACGCGTTCAGCAGAAACACTTGAACACTGATCAGCTTAATCAAACTGCTTCTATTATTTAGCATACTTGTTAAATTGACATTTGGATAAACTACATGTAAATATCGTATTAAATACAAGTGGAAAAGTATGCTACGTAAATTACCAAGAAATATAACATTGATCAGGGAGCAAGTTCTTCTGCTGAACACGGCCATTGACTCCCACTAACAAAATCAAAAATATTTTTACAATTATAAACAGACACAGTGCCTAGATACGAATTACAAGTACTTTCAGGTACATTTAACAGTTAAAATTAACGGTTAAGGACATCAACATAAATTTGAGTTAGAAGCTTGGACTTTTAATTGCCAATTCCCATGATTTTAATCACCTTTCATTCGTGCGTGTTTTAGAACATACATCGTAATATAAGTCATGCATTATTTAAAATCACGTTAAGTTTCCTGTAGTTACATTCCTGGAATTTTAAAGATATATATCGTGCTTAGCAACCAGTGAACGTTGTTTGTTTTTTGTTAGCAGATTGTTTGAAGTAGGCTTTATTTTAAAGTAAAAATGTGCATGTAACTATTTGAAAAATAAAGTAAAATATCTATATATCCTTTAAACAACACAAAAAAAAGCTGAAAATGCTGATATTTTCAAGGGATATTGGTAAAGAAAAAGAAGGGATATTGGTAAAAACGTTTGAAGTACGAAATTCGACCATTTCTTTTTACTAACATCGATCAACTTGAATATTTCACTTCCAACTAATTTTTTGTAAAAATGAAATTGAGATCTTGCCGAATATACGGTTTCGCAGGACCAACAACTCTATAAAAAACATTTTTTTTTTTATTATTTAAAATTTACATAACATCTCAATGTGAAAAAGAAGAAATCCGGCACATAATTATGCCTTTAAAATTCCCATAATTCAACAAATTTTCCGCCTTAAGAAACAAGTTTACGGCCATCTGAAGGCATCACACAAAAGCACATAATTTTATGCATCAAGATCATAAAAATTTCCGCACCATATATGACCGTTGGTCATAAATATTCAAATTTCAAACAAATTTTCACAGCATCCAAAAAAAAATGGTTGCATCAATCATAAAAAACAAGCTCATTAAAAATCATAAAAAAGGAATTCTGCTGCGTCTTCCAAGAGCATCCTGTTGGCCAGCTGACCACGATTTACCACGATTTGCATATAAAACAAATTTAAACGCAACAAATTGCATGTAAATTGTTTTTCCCTCGGCAAACTCGCCACTAATTATGCTCATTCAAAAGTGTTGAAAGATAAATCTTTTCAGTGTCCCATTTAGGGGTGGCGCAGGACTTTCGCTGGACCAGTAGTACGGTGTCCTGCCTATAAATTTGAAATTATTTTTGGCAAGGCCGCAACCCAAAAAAAATAACGCGACTTCCTTCCTGTTCCCACTGTCAGCGGCTTGTCCTAACAACGTGTTAATGTTGTCCCGGATCTAACCCTTTTCTGCTCTCGTCGTTCTCGTCACCGCTTGACACTAATGTGCCGCATTACAAACTGTTGAGCAATTTAATTTAATGTCTGCTCTCACTGAGTCTGGGTTTTGCGCTTCTGTCTCATCATCGACTTAAGATTTATACAAATTTACATGTTCAGGGTACGAAAGTTTGAGAAAATTTATTACCTACGACATTTTTTTTTGCGGGTTTTTGTGTTATTTTTGGTTCATTAAGTATAATTTCATGGTTGAGTTTTGACTTAATTAAGCGACATTCGGGAGAATTGAAGTGCACTTCAGTGTTGGACTTAATGAGTTGGAAAAATGTCGCAATTGGAATGGGAAGAAGTTGAATTTTAAAAGAGTTTATATTTAACTGAAATACCTCTTCTGAACGATCGGTTAAGCTTAGGGGAGATTTGGCATATAGAAATGCAATTTAGTTTTAAAATTTATTTAAGTTAAATGTTATAATGATCTTACCGATAGGATATACAGCTGCGAAAAAAAAAATACGACCACCCTCACAAGCAAATTTTCCAAAGACGTCATAACTTCATTTGTAAAATTTAGAAACCTTTGAATACGTTTTAAGAATAGAAACGGTACTTACCGGTATACCGAAATAAAATCCAGGGCACCGGTACGGAACCGAATACCGAAATAAACTAGAACCTTAACAGAACCTTTTACCGAAACATTAGTACCAGAACTGGAACCGGTACCGATATTCCATTCGGTTTGATTCCTTGCTCAGAACTTTAATTCATTTGATTATATTCCAATTCCAACGTTCCCACTTGACAATAATCTAACACAACTGCGTACATATCTTGACGGACAAACACTGTTTCCATTTGAACTAGTTCTCAATTAACACTGACAGCTTGACACATTTCTGGCCCTTTTCCAACACTATTCTCTTTATTAAAACGTGCTATTAAATCAAAGAAAACTTAAACACTCCGTAAAGAAAGTTATTATATTTTATGAAAATGGCCAGCCCTGCAGCAGAGTTAGGAATCACGGACTTGAACTTGGATGTGCTGGAGCTGATATTCACGTATATTCCGAAAATTAATGATAAAATAAACATCTGCCAATTGCATCCATATCTTGCCGAAGTATTTGCCTACCATTGTCGCAATCGTTTTCGAGATATTTGCTTTGAGACCCTGTCCAACCAGGAGTGGTGCTTCGTTTTTACAGTATGCGGTGAAAGTGTTAAGGAATTGAAATCGTGGAATTTCAATAATACAATGACCATGCTACAATTAGTCGAACAGAATTGTACCCAAGTGGTCAAATTGGAATTCAATTTGCCCCCAGAATCCGATTTCAAAGCGCTAATTGAGGTGCTAAGTAAAATGAAATCGAAACCAAATCTAAGCGAAATTTGCATGAGAAAGACAGGTGCCCGTAATGGAGCGGATGGTGTTATTAAAGCTTTGAGGCAATTGTCTGCTCTCAGGAAATTGTCGCTACACAATTTTATGGGCAAGGAGCGTAAGTTTTCAGTATTCTTTATAAATAATATGATATATATTTTACAATTTTTGCAGTTATGTATCTGAATAATCTGGACCAATTGGAGGAACTGCAAATACACATACACTTTGGTGCGGAAATTGTTGACATATTCCAGATCTTAAATTCTTTACAGAATTTACGCTCATTAAAGGTCCATGGCGGTATCCTAGCTACAACAGAGGGAACCGCACTCTTGTGGCCACTTTTAGAAAAATTTTACATCTGCAATACCGAAATCAAATCGAAATTTCCCTATATGCCAAAATTGAAATCGCTTTACGTTGGGTGTAACAATACCCGAGCTTTAATGCTCCAATCGGAATATGCGGAACATTTGGAGAAGCTATGGATATATCGGAAGAAAAATGGTGTCACATTGAAGGAAGCCAAAGTGATTGGTACACTGAAGTCACTGAAAGAGCTCGACTGGCAGGCGGTAAATGATCGTTGTCTGGAATATGTGACCTATCTGAAGCAATTGGAGAGGCTAACGTTACGGAATTCCAAGGACATAACCAATGAGGGCTTGCTGAAGATAATGCGAGCCTGTAAAAATTTACGCCATTTGGAGCTAAAGCATTGTGATAAAATACAACCATCTTTTGTATTGACGGCCTATGAGATATTGAAACAGAATGAGGTACGGCCAGATAATCCATTGGTTTTATTGGTCGACACTTGGATGAGCTTTGAAACTGAAAAGGTAAGCTTTTATTTTGAATCTTAAAAAAGGTTGGCTTTAATATTTCGAAAATTTACGGCTTTTAGAGTGACCAGGCTTTATTTGACTTTTAGGGGATTACTGTTAGGGGATTAATCCCGAAACGGTACTTTATTTATACCACTGGAAGTATTTTTTTAAAGTGTTTTCCGTGAACAGCAACCACAACCATTTGTAAAAGATCTTCGTGAAATTTATACTCGTTGTCGGAATATTTAGCATCGAAATTCGAACTCGAAAGTTATTTTTTACTCGAAAAGTTAGCTATTCCCGAAATATTAAAGGCCTCGTACATGTTTTATCATTATTTACAAAATATGTTTATTTACAGCTGCTTTCCCGTACGAACGATGTGTTAATCAACTTACAACGTTCCCATTTCTACTGGCGCTAATTGGTTGTAGTCCTACAACTATGCTTACCTGATATTACAAATTTTTGCATTCTTACCAAATAAAAATACAACAGATTCTTACAAATCTATTAGAATCATGTAAAGACTTGGTAAACTCTCATTGCTTTTCAACTATTATATTAATAAATCAGAAATAATTGTAGTTTATGGACTTATAAGCTGTATTTCAGATCAAATCTATTTTGTGTTCGTAAAATAAGACGCATTTTTCTTTACACGCAAGATTTAACACAAAGTAAAATATACAAGCTGTAAAAAATTATTATTTACAGACATGAAAATCGAAAAATTTACATATGGAAAAAATTATTTTTCACGTAACTAACAAGAGCATTTTTGACACGGCTGTTCTTTACAGGCGTCAAAAAAGACAGCTCAAATTATTAACATGCCTGTAAAAAACAATATTGTCAAAAATCATTTTTTCCATATGTAAATTTGTATACCCTTGCAGAGGGTATATTAAAATTGTCACGATGTTTGTAACGCAGTGAAGGAAGCATTTCCGACCACATAAAGTATATATATTCTTGATCAGCATGACGAGCTGAGTTCATTTCCGTTTGTCCGTCCGTCCGTCTGTTTCTATGCTATCTCCTCCCTCAGTTTTGAAGCTATCTTGACCAAACTGTGCAAAAAGTCTTTAAACACAAATACGCTGCACATTTGTCGGAATCGGCCGGATCGGATGATGCCATTGGAACGATCGGTCCAAAAACTAGTTCTAGTGGGAAAAACTTTTTTGTTTTCCATCGTAGCGTCACCAATCGTGGTATATATTAGTTTCAAATACTTTCACACAATTCTGTAAGAATTTATCGAAATCGGATGACTATAGCATATAGCTGCCATAGGAACGATCGGTTTAAAAACTAGTTCTAGAGAGAAAAACTTTTTTGTTATCAATGGTAGCGCCTTTCAAAAACTGCAAGGGTATTTAAAACATCGGCGTAGTCGATGTAAGCCTTCTATTTTTTACATTAATGTTATTTATCATGGGGTGAAAATAATTTTTGTGCATTTTACGAACCCTTTAACTAACGAACTGACAATGATTTTTCTAAATAATTGTTCCTGGCTAAAATTGTCGCTTAACATTTGGTAATTATTGTTCAGTAAGTTATTCAATTTAGTTTTTCAATTTCTTATTCAATGTGTTTCTAGCATTAAACGCTTTAATAAACCAATATAATACTTGGTATTGATGCTTTTGCCTGTTTCGAGGTAGTCGACGATTATTATTCCGTGAGCATCCCGAAACACTAACGACCAGTTTTTGGACGTTGTGGAAAGCATTTACCAGGCTTCAACCATTCAGCTGACGATCGATTCTGAAGTGTTGGAAAGTATACAGGTTTCATCCATGGTTACAAACCGAAAGATCATATAAGTTATATTGTATAAAAGTCATATATTATTCCTTTGGACTTACTTTTTTGAAAAATTAAAAATATTGTATAATGTTTATGCTTGACATATCATCAGTGTGCAACTGACACTTTAAGTATACTTAGGCGCTCAGCCACATACACATACATACAAAATTTGTGTGCTAACACCTTTCCTCTAAATGGACTCACAAAAAAAAAATACCACAAAATATTAGAATTTTCAAAATTTATATTTATCAAATTTACTGAACCAACTCACATTCCTTTAATACAAAACAAGTTCATTATACCCAAACAATTGTCATAGCCACATACAATACCCTTCGTCGCCTAATCGCTATTCCCTCTCTTATTGTCAATCAACTTTATGACTTCTAATGACAATTCGCTTTTTTTTTTTTTTTGGTTTTTGTTGTTTCTCCACTGGTTTTTATCGTGCGTCTGTCATCAATAAATTAACTCGATACAATGCCAATGCAAGCAAAGGAACACGCGAGCAGCACAAATCGGAGAAAAAAAGCTTAAATGAGCTGCAATTTTTTATGGCATCGTCATCGTGTCATTTCACCTTTGTGCCTTTGGCTCGCGTCAGAAATCGAATGCCAAAGCACAGACAGACAAATGTCGCTTTCTTTGGCTTTGGCCAACACGAAACTGAATTTCATTTTATTTATTTATTTGTCCATGACAGCCAAAGCGGTTCAATGTTTCGTATTTTACAACATTATTTAATATTGGCTGATCGGTTTGGCTGGAAGTGCAAGGCATCAGTTTTTGTTGGTGCTACCATGACTTTTATGCGCAATTGCTCACTAATGGCCCGGCAGCTACGTAACGTCATTCACATCCACATCATCATCATCATCAGCATCATCGTCATCGCCATTGCCAAGTCAAGTCATTCAGTTGCCAGCGGGCAAGTTGCATTTTTCACTTGGCTGTCAACGGAGCAGCAGCACATAAAAAGAAAACGGCAGACCAGAACCAGAGCAGAACACGAAAATTTCGAGAGGTGGCTAATTAGTTTGCCATTGGACGACGATTTTTATTTATTGCAGAAATTGAATTCAAAATATTGTGTTGATATCGAACCTGAATTTCTGAGAAGTCCGTATCAAATTTGTACCGAAATAAATTTAAATTTACTTCCCAAACCCGTACCGAAGCACAAAAAAACTAAAAAGAGTTATTTTTACAAAATATTTTCTCTATACTATACGTATACATATGTTTCACTAGCTGACATTAACTGTCCTTGATCTATATAATTTTTGAAAAATATTTGCAATGTCATAATCCTTTTACCTTAATTGTAATTAATAGTTTGTCTTTATAATAAATTAGCTAAAAATTTGATTGATGCCCGGTTGTGATTCGTTTTTCTTTAACTTGTACGAAACGCATGTTAAGTCTTGAAAAATAACCAACTCCATTTAACCGTTGGTTTCAAGTTCATATCTGACTGTATATAACAAACCTACCTTATTTCTGAGATATGGCTCTTAACAACTTTTGAACTATTTATTTAACACCAAATCTATAACCATGACTCAAATAATCAGGCTGAGGACCACTATTGAACCGGTTAAATCGGGTCCGAAATTTACACACCAACTTTAAAGTCTTCAACTTCAATCATTTCTGAGATTTCTAGATCCGATCCACTTTTGAATCGGCTTAAACCGTTTTCTAATCGGTTAACAGACTTGGGACCAGTGTTTAGAAGTATCTTGGTATTTGCCAAAAATAAACTCCCAGGATTCAAAACCCTTCGAAATATGTTGGCCAAAAAAATTATAAAAGTTCAAGGAAGCCTTAAAATTTGAACGATAAAGTACAAAAGTGTTCATTATGTTTTTTTCTAAGTATTTCAGTTTTGCCTAGCTCTTACCGTTGGATGCCAAATGCCCTATGCTTGTAGACGCTAGTCCATCCTTTGTACCAATATCAGTCTATTGTTCATATACTTAAAACAAATTTTGTTGCTCAAAAAATATCGATCGGCTAAGTTAAGGTGCTCCAACTTTTAAATTAACCAATTGCATGCTTTTTGAAAGGGTTACGTACGCGTGTTGCTATTTAAGTTTCTGGCTAGCATTTTAGGACCAATTGGTCTTTTCCCAAAAAAAAGTTTGGACTTTTATCGATACAAGCTTCATACAATTTTTTCATGTGTGACCACGTTTGATATCGATTAACGATTAATCAAAAACTTACCTCGGCAGAAAAATGGAATTAACTCGTGAAAATGTTCGTGCAATCATTTTTCACAACTTTCGACGTGGATTATCATGACAAGAGTGCAACGATGAACTTAAATCTTGGTATGGCGATGAAGAACCATCCTATAGCACTGTGAAAAATTGGGCGGGCGACGCTCGCTCGAAGACGAAAGTCGTCCAAAAACAGTCATTGGGCCAGAAAACATTGTTGCCGTGCGTGAACTGATAATGCAAGATCGTCATGTAACATACCGTGAGATAGAGGCATACTAGGGCATTTCTTCCACCAGCATACATTCGATATTGCATAAACACCTGGGCGTAACAAGAGTTTGTTCTCGTTGGATCCCGCACAATTTGACAATCGCTCAAAAAAAAGGCTCGTGTGGATTGGTGCAAAGATATTTTGAAAAAAAATATAATCGCGGTATTTCAAAAGACGTTTATAAGATCGTCGTAGGTGACGAATCATGGATCTGTGCTTATGAGCCCGAAACAAAACAACAATCGACCGTGTGGGTCTTCGAAGACGAGCCAAATCCAACGAAAGTCGTTCGTGGAAGAAACACTTCGAAGCAAATGGTCGCCTGTTTCGTTGGTAAAACTGGTCATGTGGCGACTGTTCCGCTTGAGCAACGTAGGACGGTCAATTCTGAGTGGTAAACCACAATTTGTTTGCCTGAAGTCTTCGAAGAAATGCGAAAAAACGAAAAAGAGAAAACAGATCATTGTGTACCATGACAATGCAAGCTCTCACACAGCAGCTCACACCAGCGCCCAAAACGTCGAATTGATGGGTCATCCGCCGTACAGCACTGACTTGGCACCCAATGACTTCTTTTTATTACCGCACATCAAGGGAAAAATGCGTGTTCAACGATTTTCGTCGCCAGAAGATGCTGTTGAAGAGTTCAAAAAACATATTTTGGAAGTGTCTCAATCGGAGTGGAAAAAGTGCTTCGACAATTGGTTTGAGCGCAAGCAAAAGTATAGAAATCTTTCTGGAGAATAATTTGAAAAACAATTAAACCATTTTTGATCATAAATATTCGCGTTTTTATTATAAGGCCAGAAATATATATAGCAATCTACGTATGCTTTTAGTTTTTCTATATTCGATGTGTTTCGGAAATCGCTAGAGCTTTTGGAATCAGTTCCTTCTAAAAACATCTAAGCCAAATGTCGGTGTTTCTGAAATGTGAGAGTTTTTTATAAAATTCGGACTTAAATTCGGAGTACCCTGATCCGACTGGTAGACATTTAAATATTGCAATAAGAAAAATTACCCACAAAGTGAGCAACACATTTGTAAAAATGTGGCGTATGCGCAATTCGTGCCCCACAAAGTAGGCAATGGATTTGTGAATATGTGGCATATACGCTATGCCCTACGAAGTAGGCAACACTTTTGTGAAGACTTGAATAAAAACCAAAAGAAGAGGCGTAATTCATGTATTTACTTTGGATAACGCTCGCAAAAATACCAAAAATAGAAACTAATCACTCGCTGAAGATTGTTTAATATTAACAGAGGTCACGAAATGGTTCATCCAAGGCTAGTTAGTTCTAGAGCGTTTCCAAGTTATTGGGATAATGTTATAGGGTTTATATTTCCTCATTTTGAGGCAATTTCAAAAACGTTGCCCATCCTTCTAAATAACTAATTAAGTTCCCCTCGTAGTAGCCCATAAATAGTATTCTTGGCCAAGTTCCAGACAAAACTTACTCGTCCATCATTGAGTGGGTGGCTAGCTGGCTGGCTATAAGGGTGTGAGTTATCCAACTACCTGTGTGCGCTGATTGAATGACATTTTGCTAGACGGTAGCTTGCGGTAACTCTGGGTGTGCAGTTTGATTATCCACGAGCTAATCTAATGTCCTTCCCCTTTTATGAGCTCAGCACCTACATATTGGAGTAGTAGTTCACAGTCCCCCCAACTTAGAATCGTGGCCATAAAATCTTAATATATGAAATTAAGCTGTCATAAATTTGCTTTAATGCGCTTTAATTTAATTGCCAGCCAGAAACTGCAATGAAAATAAAATTTTGCCTTAAGTAGACGACGCTGAGAAGGAGCAGCAGGTGTTGTCATTGAAGTAAAGCTGTAAAAGGAGCAATGTGCGGAGTGCATTATTCTGCCAGGCGCCAGGTAGATTATATTAAAATATATGTAAAGAGGAGAGCTCACTTTGGTTCTAATTTTGTCGCATGAAAAATTGAAATTTTCTAATTAGAACTTGGCTCTCAAATCTTCATTAATATAAACCAAGTGGAAGGCGTTGGGGCATTAAATCAATTAATTTCAATAGTTGTGCCAACATTTACAGTAATTTTTCAGGCCAGACGCGTGTGTCAGGGGAACCCTTGACATTTGGCAGAAGTGGCAAAGATTTATGTGGGGGACACTAGAGAGGGGGATCTGGCACGCTTCACCGCCTGTAGCCTATAATTAAGTGTCAGCTATGGTTTTTGACTTAACAAATTCTTCCTTAAAAATTGTATGTATGCTTAGGATTAGGCTTATTATATCTAACAGATCGTTGGGTTGGTTTACCAATCGCATGATTTATGATGACGAGCTACAAATTTTGGGGCGGGTAGAATCAGAGGGGGCAGAAATTCTTGGGGGAGGTATTGATAGATGGAGTAAACAGTTTGATAAGTCGGTGACTTTAAAACTAGCATCTGTTTAGAGATTTTGAAATTAGACAACCTTGTGAATTTCAACAGAAATAGAAAAAAGTGAAAAAACGAAAAATCGTTTATTGACGATCAGGTTTATGGGAACACCTAGATATATTGTCTAAAGCAAAAAGTGCTTTTCTTATTGGATGGAGTAAACTAGATGGACAGTTTGATAAGTCAGTGACTTTGAAACTAGCATCTGTTTAGAGATTTTGAAATTGGACAACCTCGTGAATTTCAAACAGAAATAGAAAAAAATTGAAAAAAACGACCGAAATCAGATGGGAATTGGAACGAAAGCGTTTTGTAGAACACCTGGATATATTTTCTGAACCAAAAAGTATCTTTTCTTATTGGATGGAGTAAACTAGAAGGACAGTTTGATAAGTCAGTGACTTTGAAACTATCTTTTAATTTTGAAATTACAACGTGAATGACTATGTATGGGAGGGATCGGACGTTTGAGAACACCTGATAATTCTGAACCAAAAAGTATGAGACTAGAAGGACAGTTTGATAAGTCAGTGACTTTGAAACTAGCATCTGTTTAGAGATTTTGAAATTAGACAACCTCGTGAATTTCAACAGAAATAGAAAAAAAGTAAAAAAAAACGACCGGAATAATATGGGAATTGGATCGAAAGCGTTTTGAAGAACACCTGGATGTATTTTCTGAACCAAAAAGTATCTTTTTTTATTGGATGGCGTAAACTAGAAGGACAGTTTGATAGGTCGGTGACTTTAAAACTAGCATCTGCTTAGAGATTTTAAAATTAGAGAAAAAGTGAAAAAACGACCAAAATTGTATGGGAATTTTATCGTTTTTGAATCGAATGCGTTTCGTATAACACCTGGATATGTTTTTTGACGCATCAAGAATCTTTTCTTTAAAAATTCACCGCCTTTTTTACTAGAAAAAAAAATACATTCTATTATTTAACTTCTTAATCATCATTCAATTAATTTTCTCACGTTCCATCATCCTTTTTCGGTTCTAACCCAATGAATAATTTGTTAATTAATCATGTAAACGTACAAACTTTTTGTTGATTTTCTTTAAAGTTTTACTGCGCTTTTTCTATGGGGGGAAAAATATACCACTTACTACCACAAAATAGAATTCAGCAAGATTAATGAAGTTTGATATATCAAGAACAAAAGCAGCCACGCATCAAAACCCAAAACACATCCATCCGTCAGTCAAACGCTTCTCTTCTCGTCTTGGCAGCATCCGTTGAAATTTACCTGGTCATCTTGGACAATGGACCAAAGAAATGGGTGGCGTTAATAATTCATGTTTCAATTAATTGCCATTTTGTTGTGCCACCCCTTTCCATACAGACAATAGGTGTTCAGTCAACACCTTGACCAAGTAAGTTTTTTTTTTGGGCTTTGTCAAGTGAGGATGAGGCTGACCAGACAAGACAGCGTGTCGCTTACAAAATCATTTTACCCCTTTTTTGAAGTACCCAGACGAATTTCAAGTTTAATGTTGATTTTTTTTTTTTGTGTTGCATTAGATGATTAATCCTTCATATGTGTTGTCAAAAGTTTTTGACTTGTTTGGTTGGTTTTTTGGTGCGCAATTTGCTTTGATTAATTTTTGTGGGATTTCCTTTTGGCTATTCATGAGCTTTACAAATGAGTGAACTTTGTTGAGAAGAAAGGGTCAGCAGGTTTAAGAAGATATCATTCATATCATCATGTCATGTTGAGTGTGAATTATAATTGTGAATTCTATATTTTTAAACAATTTCTTTGAAAGATTTTATTAATTTAAAATTTTAAAAACATTTTATTCTCGCGATTCGAAATTACGTATCTAATTTGTCAACTTCTGTTTATTTTTTCTTCTAACTTATAAAATGTTGTCATCATTTTTTCAACCATGTAAGTAATTCCCTTCGTCTTAATGGCTTTTGCATTGACTTTGGCATTGACATTCCACTAAGCTCTACAGCGGATTAATAAATTCAAGTGCAAAAACCATTTTCATATAATTTCAATGCTCATAAATTCCATTAAAAGGCTTAAAGTGCTTACCAAGACATTTCAAAGTATATATAAAATCCAATCAAAGACAACGACACACTTGAACTTGAGCTTCTTCGCCAAATCGTGCGTGTAACTGCGTCAGCCCACAAACAATCTACATATTGACAGGCTGTCAAAGCTTATTTTGAACAAGAGGGTAAAAATGTCTTTGTTGTGTCAAAGACAGCCACAAAAATGCTTTGATGAAATGCAATTTTCCGTGGAGGTTACTCCGATTGCATCTGTCAATTGTCAGCGTTAAGCATATTTCGTTTGTCAGACAAATGTGTAAGGTAATACCCACTCGAGCTGCTGTTGCTGTCAGCACCTGATTGTGTGGCATTTCCCAGCCAAATGTAATTTCTAGTCAAAGTTTCACTTCGCCGCCCCCCAAAAAAAAGAAATGCAGTTTAACACTTGCTGCCGCCAGCCTCCCCAAAATGTGTGCAGCATGCACAATCCCTTGCAACGGAATGCAGCATAACCCGACCAAACAACTTGCTGACTGACACATCTACAACACATCAAAGTAAAAACTTTTTTTCTATATAAAAACGCACCAGGGGGTCGCTTCGTTGGTCCCCTCTCTTGAGTATGCTAACTCAACTGAATTTTTGTTATACTCTAAGGAAGGGCATTTGCGATTGCAGACAATTTACTTACAGTTTGAAAACGTAAAAGGTGAATTCTAAATAATTTATAGCCTTCAATTTCGAGTATTTCAAAAATATTTGAAAAATAAGGAATGCCTTTAGAAGTCATTTTTTTTAAGATATACAAAGTAAAAGAAGTGCAAAAGTTGGAAACATTTTAATAACTAAATATTAACGATTTTGGGACCGAATTAAAGTAAAAAATATTTTCGGTCAAACTTTTATTAATTTTAAAATCTTTCGTATCCTTGGTTGACCTGGCTGAAATGTTTGCAGATATTTTAAAATTTTCTAAAATTTAACTAATAAAATGTTGATAAATTAGCTTTTTATTTGTTTTTTTTTGTTTCATAAATATTATTCATTTTGATGACGGTCTGTTGTAGAAATGGACGCAGAAGGGGTTTTTGCGGGTTGAATTTAAAATTTCGCGTTGGTATCGGCACGGGTCGGTACAGAATAGGGTTGGGATAGGGCCGGGATTAATTTCTGATTTCGAAATGTTTCGGGTTCCGTTTCATTTTTTAATGGCCCAAGCAAGCTTAAGCGCAGAACTGAAAAAAGATTTAACGAAATGTACTTCACTAAACAAATTAAATGGTCACACTTAAAAACAAATGAAAAAAGATGTACACTTGCAAACATCATTATCCATATTAGAAATGTGGAAAAACTTTCATTTGTAGAAGTAAATTACAAGCATGTGAATTTTGTGTTTAGTCTAAGATGTGTTACCAATTTAGGCCGCACTGGCACAAGTGGACTGCACCACACAAATATAGCATTTACCACTAATTCTAATTAGTAAAATAAATTTAATTAATTTTGTATAAAAAATGGAGGAAAGTTAACGTTGGTCTACCGAAGTTATTATACCCGAGTAGATTTTAGAATTTATTTTTTATTATTTTATTTATTTTTAAATTTCAATATTTATTTTATTTGCAGAAACGCGAAATTCCTTACTTTTCATAATATTTTGTACTCTGGAAGGTCTTTCTAATCAACAATTAAAATTTCAATCGGTCCAGTGGCTTAAAAGTTATCTCATCCTAGACAATTAATCTAGTGGTCTGAGTGGTTCCGACGGGATCGAATTTAACATTTTGGTTCGAGATAGGGACGTGATTGAATTTTCTGTCCTGCGTCCATCTCTAGTGCGTTGGGTTTGTTTTATTATCGAAGGGCCGGTCATTATTAATTCAATTTTCTCTAATGCTTGGAGTTTTATATTATCCTAATTTTTTATTTCTTATTTTTTAAATTCGTAAATTTAGGAATTTGTCCTTATGGTTTTCTTCTTTTTTTAAATCCTTGTTACACACTTACACAGTGTATATTAATTTTGCCCATAACGCATATATATATTTATTTTCGACCCTATAAAATATATATTTTCTTGATCAGGGCGACGAGCTGAGTTAATTTCAGTCTGACCGTACGTCTGTCTGTTTCTACGCGAACTAGCAATAGAGCTAAAAGTAGCCTTATTTTTTCTGCACGCAACTAATATGTCGGAACCGGTCGGATCGGATGACTGTATCTTTTAGCTGTCATAGGATCGATCGGTCGTAAAAATAGTTCTAGTTAGAAAAACTTTGTTGCTTTTAATGTTACCGTTCCTAAACTCTACAGTTATAAATGTTATGTGCTTTCACACAGTTCTGCTTTTGGTCCAAATTGGATAACTATATCTTATAGCTGCCACAAGAATGATCGAGTCGTGATAAACTTTTTTGTTATCCATAAAAAAAGTTATTTATTTCAAGAAATATGAATAATTTATGCTTTTAAACAGTTCTTCAAAATTTGGTTTAGATCGGATGACTATATTCTATAGTTGTCATTGGACTGATCAGTCGGAAAATGTGTTTTACTAAGATAAGCTAAATTTTGATTCTCAATGATTTATAAAATCTGATATATATATCCTATGTATATTTTACCGGTGAAATCAGTTGAACTTTTGCAAGTATATTAAAACTTCGGCACAGTCGAAATTAGTTTGCCTAGTTGTTATTTTTATACACTTGAAAAGTGTATATTAATTTTGCCCAGAAGTTTGTAACGCATATAAATATTCATTTCCGACCCCATAAACTATATATATTCTTGATCAGGACGACGAGCTGAGTTTAAATCCGTCTGTCCGTCCGTCCGTCTGTCCGTCCGTCCGTCTGTTCGTCCGTTCGTCTGTCCGTCTGTCTGTTTCTACGCGAACTAGTCCCTCAGTTTTAAAGCTATCGAGCTGAAATTTTGCACAGAATCTTCTATTTACTGCACGCAACTAATATGTCGGAACCGGCCTGATCGGATGACTATATCATATAGCTGCCATAGGAACGATCGGTCTAAGAACTAGTTTTAGTAAGAAAAACTTTTTTGTTTTCCAACGTAGCGTCACTAATCATGGTATATATTAGTTTTATATGCCTCCACACAATTCTGGAAAAATTGATCAAAATCGGTTCACTATAGCATATAGCTGCCATAGAAACGGTCGGTCAAAAAACTAGTTCTAGCGAGAAAAACTTTTTTGTTTTCTATCGTAGCGTCCCCAATCTTGGTATATATTAGTATTATATGCTTTCACATAATTTTGAAAAAATTTATCAAAATCGGATGACTATTGCATATAGCTGCCAGAGGACCGATCGGTAGGAAAATGTGTTTTACTAAGAAAAGTTTTTTTATGGTATCAAATTTTTATTATCAATGATTTAAAAATTGTAAATATCTGATATCTATATCCTATATATATTTTACCGGTTAAATCAGTTGGAGCAAAAATTTTCAAGTGTATTAAAACTTCGGCACAGTCGAAGTTAGCTTTGCCTTCTCGTTGTATTATATTATTATCCGATCGAGTCAAATCTCTAAAGTGTTTCAGAAAGGGTATTTCGAATTCTTTCACTCGAAAGTAAAAATACTCAAAATAGTGTTCTAGTGCTTCTTCCTTTCCTGTTGCCACTCATGTCATTTTGTGTATGTCGCTTTCTTTCAATTGAATTTTCTTTTGCCTTGTTTTTTTTTTTTTTGGAGGGGGTTTGGGGTATTCAACGACTGCACAACAAAGTGTTGTTCTGTTGGCTGCTGCTCTTATTTTTGGTCTAGCTTCAAACACATGCCGCCGTCGCTGCCGCCTTCAACTTTGCCTTTAATTAGCAGAGCGATTTATTTATTTATTTGTTTGTGGTTTATCTATTGGTTCAGTCGAAAAGTGACTTGAGGTATTTTCTTTTTGTATTGAATTACATTTGATTTTTGGAAGGCATTGAAAGAAGCGCAAATTATTCGTTTGGTCTTGGGGAATTGTTTGTTCAATAAACATTTTCTAAAAGCAATTCATGGTGAGGGCATCATTGTTGGCATTCCACCATTTGAATTGAATTGAGTTGCGTTGCGTTCCCAGGCCCAGAAGGAGGAGGAGGAGGAATATAAATTAGCTTCCATTTCCCCTCTGTGTGTGTACCTTTTTCCAACAATTTGATTACAATGTTGCCCATTTTTTGGGCAATAAATGTCCAATAAAAATATAATTATTACTCGCTTGGTTTGCCAGCGACTTACATAGGTGGATGGCACTTAATCTTTTTTATGTGTACGCCCTCGCTGCCTTATCTCTTGTGTGGTGTCCTCTAAGCCACTCCTTGGCACATAAATTGTATTAACTGTGTGTGTGTGACTGTGTGTGTTCCTTTTCCGCTCTTCCTGTGCCTCATGGAAAATTTGTTTATTAAGTAGCTGCGATAGTTTCGCTAGCCCCTTTGGCCACATTTAATTTATGGTTTTAAGTGCATTTCAAGTGTTTGTTTGGGTAATTAAATGGGTGTGGTTTGGCCATAAAAATGCATATAAATTTAATAGGCATTAGCCTTGATTTGTTTTCACTTTAACAAATTTTCCTTAATTTATATACATTTTTTCTGCAGCCCACAAAAATGTCAACAGCTTAAAAAAAAAGAAATGGAAAAAAATGAAGTGTAAATTTGTGTAAACATGCCGGAAAAAGAAATGTAATTAATTATTAACATATTTCATTGTTTTGTAAGCCCAGATAACAAATTCTAATAAGTCATTTGAAGACAGACGGCACTCCTACTCCTCCATGTCTGCTGCTGGCTGCAGCCGGCAACTCAATTTATTTTCACATTTTTTTTTGGTTTTTAGGAAGAATTTTTTTGTTCTTCTCTTTTCCTTCTAAAAATAACAACAAATGGAGCAATAAAAGGCGTCACCTTGGCAAATGAGGAGAAAAAACAAACCAAATAAATGGGGGGAACATTATGCTTGTGTGTTGGTTAAATGCACCCACTTGAACCAGGCATCGAAATGGAAGGGCTGAATGAGGTGTTTTTAATTTTAATTTTATTTCCTTTTTTTGCTTGGGCAAGAAAATGCTCCCCAGCAGCGATTTAATTAGCGTGTTTGAATATAATTGAATGGCTTCTGCCCCTGAGAGAGAAAGAGCTGTGAGATGAGAAAAAATGAACTGATCTAAGTTTATATCAAGTGCCTTGAATAAACAGTTAAAAAGGGGATAAAAAAAGAGTGGATATTCCATAGCATCATTTCAAATTAGTCAAATGCTTAACTAATATCAATTTCCTATCAACTGACTTCAATTTATTATTTACATTTCACATAAATCAACAACACGTACATAAAACCAAACCCAATGATATATGAACAACCCATTTATTGTATTAACTCTGCAAGGCAAAGGCCATATCCCACACACACACACACACACACGGGTCAAACCCTGCAATTGTTTATGTTTGATTCTACCAACCTGCCAAACCAGAAAAGAAAAAGACCATACCCAATCCCCTGTCCCGAATCCAATACTCAATCTCAATCCTGCCGCTGGTCAACCGAAAAGGGTTACGCACTCATTCGCCCCATCCTCAAGTGTCAGTTTGCGGTCGTATTTCATTTCTTTTCAGGTTTTCTTGTGGCCGCCTGGCCGCAAAAACTCGTCTTGAAGTGGCGTCCAATGGCATTTACATTTTTATTACAAACAAATTCGTTGCGGTTACAAATGCGTCAATGCAAATAAATTTTTAAGTAACAAAAAAAACACACTCTCTACCCTCTAGTGTGATAAGGGAGTGGAATGGGTTGGCCAGTTTTTGGTATATTTACAAATTACTTACGGTTAATAAATCATGCCGCTTGTCAAAATAAATGCATAAATTTTGTACCAATTTCATTGTAGAAATGGCTCAAAAAAAAAAAAAATGGATGAGTTTTTGCCAACCACCTCACAATTGAAATGGTAAGCAGACCGGGCCACAAACGGATTTGTTAAAGGCTTAACTTAACTGGCTCACTCTATTGAGATTAAGGTATAAGCCATTGAGGGAGCAGTTAGTTTTTAAACTATTCTTTTAGACGAATAGACGGGACTTGAGCAAAATAATTATATGAAAAGGTCTTAAACCAGAAAAAGCGTTCTTCATTTTTTTTATTTATTGCCTAATAAATTTATTGCCGATCTAGAACTTGCGGACAAATAAGACCCAATTGCATAACCTTGATCGGTTAGGCGTTAAATGGATACAATAGTACCAATTTAAATTTAATTTAATTGATTTTGAACAGATTCAACTAGGGCCTGCTGCTCTTTGTACTGCGGGCCCCATACAAAAGAGCAGTATTTCCAAAATAGGATTTACTAAGGATATGTACAATGTTTTAGTTGTATAAGGTTAGTCGAACTTTTTGGACCAACGCTTAATAAACGCCAAAATTCCTATGGTTTAATTTACTCTGAGGACAATGTTTCTGTTGAAATATAATTTGTGGTCAAAAAGAACTCTGCGATCCAGTGCTTGATTTCCTAAAGAATTCGTCACAATGAAGTGAGGTTCGATAAAATGTCATAATTTGACATTTCGAATGATTTAAGGAATATAAGTTTATCTGAACACAACTTCTGCAGTTAATTATGGTTATGAATTGGTTATGAACGATTTAGGGGCGATTTCTAATTTCCTACATAGCATTGACTGTCACATAAACTAATAAATAGCAGAGTAAAATTTAGTTTAATCTGACACATAGCAGCTATCTAGATGATGTAAAATTGGCCCTTAAAAGTCATCTGTGTACAATGTACATAAATATTGTTGATTGGGATATAACTTGTGGAAGCTAGGTAAGATTGGATCCTGTTCAGTAAATTTGGTGGAAAAACCAAAAGTGTCAGTTTGCGGAGAAAAAAAGCACCGAATCGAAGGCCTTACTAAAATCAGTAAACATAATAGTTTTCGACCGGCACTGAAAACTACGGTTTATAAGAGATATAGAAATGAAAACTCAAGAAGATTTGTCGTTGTCCATCGATGTTTGACAAAGTCATGCTGAGAATAAGCTAAGAGGTTTTTAGAGAGATGATGCAGTTCCTAGTTAATCAACTGTTCGTTCAGTTTTGGGATGGCGGAAAGCCATAGTTCTCAATATCCAATCTAAGCCCAACTGATTGAATAGGACTGATATATGATTTATTCAAAATCACTGAGTGACCAGAATCTTTACAAAACATGTTAAAAAGAAATATGATAGATGAGCTAAGGGCTTCAGCAAAGTTTTTTTTCATTTTCTAAATATATTTCCGCTTCGAAATATTTTGGGTATCAATTATTTTTTGGTAACATTTTGGACCATATTTTTGGTTTAGAGTTTGGTCACACAGTTTCTTAAGCCATTGAGCGTGCAAAATGAAAATGTTTAAAAGTTTTATTCATTTAAGTTGATGCCTTGCCATATCCTATTACAGCAGGTCATATGTTTTATTTTTAAACTTCTTTTGTTATAAATGAAATAAAATTCATATGTTTGTTAAATTTTTAAACTAGAATAGTGTTATATATATAAGATCACCATGGGACATGAACACAAATTTCAACTAGGCTTGTAATGATTTATTCAAATAAATGTTGTAAAAATTCATTGAAAAATAATAAATAATTATAATTTAATGCTTATATCCATATTAAGGCAGTTATGACATTTAAAATGGCCAACAACGAGGAAAATCAAGCTGTGGCTTTATGTACGAAAACTTCAAGTTGCATTGATGTTGACCCAAGAAGTTTTAAATCTTTTGTAAGCAAAACTCAAACATAACGGATGCTACTGGAAAAACGAAGTGTCCATTGTGATCCATAAAATGCATTGAGAATGCTTTATAATGAAGGTCCTAGCTCTTTTATTTTTAAGAAAACTCAAAATGTCGTCCATATATTTCCTTATATACTTTAGGTTCTTCTGCTTAGTACTGGACTATTGGGTGCCTGTGCCAAACGACTTCTGCTCAACTGTGTGCAGTAATTTTTGCATCAAAATATTTGAGATCGCATTTTCTAACCCAATCGAAAGTTGTTAAACATGTGTCCAATGAAGATGATGACCAAGCAACTAAAAAATCAGTAGCTAAATCGTTTCATAAAAGCAATGGTAAAATGACAGTTTGATAGTTAATAAAATTATTTGAAAAATGTCTTTGTTGAAAAATTATTGAAGATTTTAATATTCTGCGAAAAATTTATTTTCTTTTCACAGATGCTTTGCATATTACACGCCATTCGCATTCGACTTCTTTCTTCTTAGATATAATATGTATAATTTTAATTGGCTCTAAGTATCTTCTTTTCGGTCCACTAAAATGTTATTCATGTCTTTTTTTTAAATTGATAACTTTGTAGAGCATACCAACTTCGTTGTATCTATCCCAGATCATTCCCATTTCTGGGGGTGGCTTAACAAAATAATGGTCAAATGATGGTCAAGCGCTAAGCGTTTATAATTTTTCGATTTATAGTCACATTTATATACCCAACTACCACAAGTCTGTCCCGATAAGTGTAAGCAAAAAAAAAAGAACAGACAGTGAAATCAGTCAAGGAAATGATTGATTGCCAGGTTAAGAAGTGAAAGCATGTCGCCCCAAGGAATTGGGTTTTCCTGGGAAGCTGTAAAAAGGGATACAACTGGCAGCAAATTTGTAACAATAAAGCGTAAAGTTAAGCGCCTTTTGGGAAATTTGCAATGCCCAGCTGGGAAAAAAGAAAATGCCACAGAAGTCAACAAAAAGGGGTAGACAGTTGTTGGCCAGCTACTAAATGATTGATACCAGGCAGTCAAAAATTACTCAATTAGTTGGAAAATCATTTGGCCTAATTGCTGAGGTTCCAGCGTAAATCCAGTGGCCGTCGCCACCGCCGGACCGCAGAACCTCATTATAAACAATTTTCGTTATCGAAGTTGAAATGCATTAGCTCTGGCTTCTACGGTGTGGCCCAGGTCGTAACATTAGAACCTAAGCTAGACACTTTACAAAATTGCTGCAAATCACGAACAACAAAAAAAGAACCAAATCAAAGTAAATTAGTCAAAAGAAATTGTTGAAAATTAAGTACAAGAGAGTCAGCGGAGTCTCCTTTGGGTAAAGTGCCATTAACATATAAAGACGAGGCACGATTAACCGCAGACGGGTTTGGTTGTTGTTGTTGTTGGTTTTGGATGGAAAGAAAGAAAGCAACCAACAACTGATCACAGCTGTTGGATGAGTGAATCTTGAAGACGACAGTCGCGCCATGCGTCTAGCAATAAGATTGGGATACGGCTTTGGGTTTTTTTTATGTCTGGGCGCGCTCAGTGGCAATTAACTGGCGCTAGTTTATGGGGAGTATGGGGGGATATATGTGTGAGCGAAGAGTTGAGAAACAAAAAATGAGAATTTAATGATAAAAGCTGGGCTTTGGTAATTGTTTTGGTGTAAGAAGGTTGGCCAATAAGTGCATTCTTATAATAAGTCTAAGTACTGGGTACTTTCAGAAATAAAAAACAGAAACAAAAATATTCCTTTGAAATATTGTGTGTGCCTTTTGAACATAACTTATATGACCTTAAGCCGTACACATTTGCCTATCCTTAACTTTTCTTTGAATTTCTCCACAACTTATTAACCACCCATCCTCCCCAAAACATTTTATACACATTATTTCACCATATTTCACACTTTTCAATAAACAAACAAAATCAGGCTTCTTGGCAATTAGTATGAAAATAGAAACAAATAAACAAACCACTTGAAAAAGTTGCCACTGTCAATGCCACCCAACCCGACGACGACGACAACGACCTTTGTTATCATTTCGGATATTGTTGTCAAATGCAAAAGGCACTCAAGTGCGCCAGCCAAAACCTAAAGCCCAGCATTAGCCATGCTTTTGCTCATCTGCCGTTGACATACCATAAACGGGGGGGGGAAAAAAAACATAACATCACTTTATGCAAAATCAGAGACCAACCTTGAATTTGACAACTGAAAAACCACTTGAGCTTCTGAGACACTCAGACAAAAGTTTGCAATTAGGCAATGTAAACAAGGGCGGGAAATTGGTTTGCTTAAAAAATTGTCTGTTACCCAGAAGTTGGTTTGCAATTTGGCTATAATCCCACAGAGCCTTCTTATTTGCCCCGATTGGTTGAATTGACGCTTTAAAATGAACTTATTAAGTTAATTAGCTGCGATTTGTGAAGACTGTCGAATGTTCGTCCGTCTGCATCATTATGAAAATTGGAAACAGAAAAAAAAAAACAATTGCCAACAGCTACTGGTTAATGTATTAAAGTATTATGCAAAAGGCAGTTAAAGGAGGAATGCCGAGGGGAGTTGGAAAAAGTTGCCATATAAATGTGGCAGAATCGAATGGGGAGAATCGGGGCATGTCAAAAATACAAAATTGTTCCATTTTCGAAAAATAAAATTGGGTAAAAATTCAAAATAATTATGCACCAAACAATAAATTTTCTCAGCCAGTATAAAAATTTAAAAAATTTGTTTGCTCTTTTTACGAACATTTTTTTCAAAAAGAAACGGAAGGGTTGAGAACTCAAAAATTTAACAAAACTGCAAGCTATGTACATATATTTTAATATGCGATCATAGTGGAATTAGGCTATAAGAATTTTTCCCATAAGCTTTCAAGTGCATTTGAAACTCAGCAGAAACATAAGCAATTCAAGAAACATAAGAAATATTTTTTTTCTTATAATCGTTAGACAAAGATTTTTGATAGACACGTTGATTTATGTGCTTATCGGTTATTCGGCTTCTCAAAACCACACTTTTATAATCGAAGACAAACTTTTTATGGTCGAAGCCAAGCGCTTCGATGGCACCAAGCTTCCTGGTAAAAGAGCATTTGTCTAACTCTTCCATCCAGAACTTAAAAATATTGCCGAAAATATCCCAAAAAAATATTCGATATACAATATATCGCGTAAGTAAAATATCCGATATTTTTATATCGTTTTTCCGACAAAAATATCGATATTCGATTCAATAGATAATCTCTCGGCAATATATAATCTTTACTATGGGAATTCTATAAATGCAAACCAGAAAATCAAACCGAATAGTATTTCGGTTCCGGTTATGTATCGGTAAAAGATTCTCTTTAGATTTAAGTTCATTTCGGTATTCGGTTACGTATTGGTACCTAGGTTTTTATTTTGGTATACCTGTACGTACTCTCCGGGTGCGTAAAAAAGCCTTTAAGAGGTACAGAAATCATGCATAATTTTTTGGGCGCGGGATTTCCGGCTCACGATGACCAAATAAAATGCTTTCTCAGGCAGGATAACAAATATTTAAAATTCTTCGGGACGTCTCAAGATGATTTTTTAATTATGAAATTAAATCTTTTTCATCTAATTTTTAACAGGAAAAAATACAACACAACATTGTTCAGTTTATAGAAGGTGTGGTGGTGATTCAAGATGATTTTCGTGTACTAAACTCGAATTCGAAATTGGCAATTCCATTACCTTAAATTAGTAAACGTACAAAATTAAAAGAACATGTTAAGAGAGAGCAAAAATTTAAGGCTATCATGCTATCTCTTTTGCTCGCACATGTTGATTTTTTGTTTGTGCACTCTTGGTGCTTGCGACGAACTGATTGTTTTTCACAATAGCTCGCAGCAACTCGTGACCAATGAGCAACAAGCTCGACTTGACTCGCGGACAATGAGCTATAAGCCAAACAAGCCTTTACACATAACGTTAACTCATTAATTGAACATACTCACAATTTCAATGATGCGCTGTTATACGATTGGTTTTTTGATTTGAGCTTTGTTTGTGGGCTTAAAAGGCTTGAAGCTTTTGATCGATAAGCTTGCTTGTATCGCATTTTGGGAACGGCTGAGCGAGCATGCTCGTAAACGCTCGTTGCGGGTCTCTGTTCCGTAGCTTTTTTTCAGCTCCATTTTCACATCCTTTGGGTAGTTGTCAGAACCATTAGATGAATAACTAAGACCAATTCTTATTTGGAATAAAAAAAATGTATATGGACATATCCAGTCCAAATAGATATGAAAAATATCCAATGGATCATAAAAAATATCCTTTTTTCTGTGTACAAAAAATATTGAAAAATTGTTTGAGTTCTGCTGCGTGCCGATTCCAAAAGCTATGTTTCCAGAAAATCGCGATTAAAGTTGGGGCAAGCAATATTTTTCTTAAATATTTTTCAAATATTTCTTGTCGAAAATACTTCCATATATTAGTGGCTCAGAGAAGTTAGAAAGAAGTTAGATTGTCACTCTGAGGAAGCTTGGTAAAAAACTCGAAATTTTGGGATATTTTTTTTTTATATGTTCGATTACTTTGTTATTTCAAAAAGGAATTGAACTGATAACAGAACAACTTTTAAATCTCCCCATGTTGAGTAAAGGCCAAAAAGTCAAACGAAACCAGCCAACACCTTGCCACAATGTCCGAAAAAATGCAACGCATTTTTAATGGATATATGTATGCATTTTTTTGTGTCTGCTGGCTTGATGGGTGGGGCGCTGTGGCGTTCCCCGGGTATTATGCGGTATTATTGTTGTTTGTTTTCGCAGAGCAGCCAACCAAACAAACAAACAACCAAAGAGAAGCTCAACTCATTTTTTTTTTTGTTTAATATTAAAACCTGCGGTCAGGGCGTGTTGCAGTTGCAGATTTTTACGATTTTTACCCATTAAAAAGTCACTCTCGGAGGAGATTCGGTCATGACAACTGCGCGTGGCTGAAGCGTGAAAAATGTTTCTGCCATTGCCAAAATGCCATAAATACAACAAAAGGAGGTGGAAGGTAAAAAAAAAAAAAAGTGTTAATAACACTAATTTGTCTGCGGTCAAAATGGTAATTTTTGTGGATTTTCTGTTCGGATGGAATTGGGTTTTGGGTTTTCGGTTTTTGCGTGATGATTACCAACGGTTTTTGGTCAGTAGGTGAAAGGCAGGAGATAATGAGATGTAAAATGATGGTATTGATTGCTGGTTGGATTTTTTTTGGTTTATTATAATTGGGTGCCAAAATGGTTGGAGGGTAATGACTCAGTTATTCTAAACTACTTCAAATAACCGTTAAAACTTAAATATGCATGGAGCATTACACGGCAAAATTCCCTTGAAAAAAATAGCTAAGAATGTCAAGGATAATTGCACCCGAATGTCACCAAATACAAAAGGGTGACTAAGCGCCAGGTGGGTGCAGTTGCAGTTCAAAAGAGTTAAACCAACCAACCAACCAAGTCATTCACTAAACTATTTACCTTAATTTCCAATGTGAAGCTCTTTTTGTTCATTAAGTCGGTATGCGGGTGCCTGGCTGGCAATTGGGGTAAACGGGTAACTTATGGTTAAGAGGTTATTATCATAGTTTTGCCACTCGAAGTTGCGCCAATTTATTTAATTGGATTTGTGTGACTTTGTGACTTGACTTGGGCTCTGTGCGTGTTTAATTGAGCATAAATTTTTGCCACTTTTTGTATCAACTTTGGAAAGGAAGGTTCCTGCACCTGAGCTTAGTTAAAGAGTTGCCTTTAATTGGTCGAAGTTATTTAAAGGGAAAATTGGTTTGGTTATGGGATATGGGCGGTTAACGAAAGTTTGTGGGTTTGTAAGTTTGTCTCTCTTATAAACAAATTCTAACATTTTGTTGAGAGGGTCACAGGCAATTTGAAATTATGTTATCTTTGATGAGTTTACATGGTAATACATAAATCTATCAGGACTGCAAACCGAACCCCGAACTTAACCTCTTGTGAAAAAATAGCTAGACCTGAACCTGTTTTGAACCAAAACTTTGTGAACGGTGCTGCCCACCTTTTGTGAACGGTGCTGCCCACCTTTTTTTTCATTTGCTTATAACACGACTATCGTACATTTGAACGTGAAACGTTGTATGTAGGATCCAAATATAATTTTGTGTACTTTATATGTATAACAGTTTCAAAAAATATGTCTACAAAATTATCGAAGATATGAGGTTATTTTTTTTTTTTAAATAAAATGTATGTTGCCTACTTTTAGGCTGCTTTAAAAAACATACACTAGTGTTTGTAGACCCAAACAAAGATAAGAAAGCCGTGAGACGGGATTTGCACGATGAAGTTAACTTCGTTAAGATTTTAAAAAGCTCTTGCTTGTAAGAAAAAGGATTAAAGGGGCAAGCTACACCACTTCACCTTTTTCCAACAAACAAAATACTTGTTAAAGACTCTATAAAGTTTGCTTTAGCGTGTCAATCTCGTCTAACACTTGCTCAAGATTAACATTTTGTTATTAAGAAATTACAGTTTCAGTTATTATTTCTTTTTACACCATTTCTTTCTTAAAATATTAAATATATTTTTCCAAACTGTGAGTTTACTATTATCATGTCTTCTTTACGAGAAAAAATAAGATTTTTAAGTGAGGTTTGAGCGACCTTTAATGCATTTTTGTCTTTTTTCCAACGAGGACCAGTCGATATAATCATGAAATATTTTTTATATCCGTATACATATTTTTGAAAAAATCCCCCAATGTGACAATCAATAAATGCACGTGTAAAAATATTTTTCTAAACGAACATTTTTTTAAGTAATTATAAACAGGCATGCAAACCGCTCGAGAATTAAGACTGGTTCGGTTCAATGGTTCATAGAGGATTTTAACCACCGGTTCGGTTAAAAACATGGTTCTTGGAGCTGAACCACGGTTTTGATTCGGTTTAGTGGTTTACTTTTAGTTTTCGAACATTATTCTTAATATTAAGAAAATGTTGCTTGAATGAATCAAAATCGTTAAAATATTTGAAGAACTTTAAAATATTATTGTTTATGTGCAAATCTAAATAAAGCCGGATATGCAGACGCCATCCATAAGTTCGAGTATATTTTGATTAGGGTGGAGAAACACACACGCAGCTGGATACTCACACTATTCGATCTGAAGCTTTCGAGGAAAGAATGCAAAATTATGACAAATATATTTAGAAAATACCCTACAATTGCAGAAGACGAACTTAATCTGTTCTGAAACCCAACTGCAACCCGAAAGAATGCTGTTCTTAAAGAGGAAGTTAGTAAAACTATACATTATGTCAGACACGTGGGCACCCTCAATAAATGCATAAATTCCTTTGAAAGTCTCAAAAAAGTAATTTTAAGGAAAGAGAAGAGCTAAAGCGATGCAAGGCTTTCGAGTAGTTAATTTTTCAAATATAATTTCTTAAAATTACAAATATATTTGTCTTAAGGTAGACGCCTAACGTCATAAAACTCGTCGATAAAATGAACCGAACCAAACCATTTTCTTTTGCGTTTTTCGGTTCGGTTCAGAATTTTCCAACAAAAGCTGGTTCGGTTCGCGGTTCGGTTTACGAGCACGAATAAGCAATTCGGTACGGTTTGGTTCGGTTCGGTTCAGAACCGTTTTGCATTCTTGATTATAATTGATTGAAAACACTCTCTTAGATAATGTCCACCAAGGCGGATATTAAAATATTGCTTTAAAATTACTTCCTTGATTTTAGATAATTAAAATTAAGAGTCCTAAAAAAATATAAGAAAAATATTTTTCCTCTTGCAATAATAGATTGACCCATCGTGAGGTTTTTTTTTATAGAAAATGTATATGGATATCCTTAACCAGAAAAAAAACATTCCTTGAAATAAAACCATTAAATTTCGCTTAAATCGTATTTTATAAATTTTTTGTTATTTTAAGTATTTTTTTTAAATAATTACAATTTTTGATTATTTTTCGGTTATACCCTAAACTTTCTAATAAATTTTATGTAAATCTCAGTTGTAGAAGATGCGCCTTTTTGGAGTACATTAAAATATATGATAATTTAATCAAATTGGATAATTAAATCCTTAAGATTGATTAGCCCAGGTAATTTCCCGGGTTTACTTAGTTAGCTTCTTAACCTCGTTTGGGCTTTTTTTTAAATTCCTGTTTTTCATATTTTTAAAGAGGTTTTGAGAGGAGTCACTTTCCGAAGGGGTAAGAGCGCCTTTATGATTCTCTTTTACTTAGAAGACATAATTTCGCCCTCCTGTCTGGCCTAGTATTTCCTACATTAACCAAACAACTTTCCACCTTTTC
The DNA here is from genome assembly GCA_018904225.1 of Lordiphosa mommai. Classification (NCBI taxonomy): domain Eukaryota; kingdom Metazoa; phylum Arthropoda; class Insecta; order Diptera; family Drosophilidae; genus Lordiphosa; species Lordiphosa mommai. Next base: position 125,245 of record JAEIFT010000573.1, read on the forward strand.
CTAATGCACTGTCCTGATGCGGTTGAATAAATCATACAATACATATAGAATGCATACACATACCTATGCTTTGCTCAACCCTTTACATCACCAATCCCCCTCAAACGGCTCAAGCTAAACTCTGCCACTAACTAACCACAAAATCCCTTTTGTTCAGAGCGGCTCACATCATCAGCAAATGAATAGACTCATTCCCCAATCCAGCTACCCCGAAGCATAGACCAACTAATTGGCTGAAGTCCAGGCTACTTACAATGAGCAGAGATCCCAGCGGAGACTACGTTTTTTTTTTTGCACAATGGCTCAATAAAGAAATCATTGGCAGGCAGAAGCCGGACCACATCAATAGGCCGCATAGGATGCATCAACACTTCAATGAGTGCGCCAAGCACTGGTCAGCTGCTACCAAGCGGAACTCTTTGGGTTGCACTTCTTTGCCTTTCCATTTGATTGAGCAAAGAAGTGTGTGCGTGGAGGAGCGAAGGTTTCTTTGCAGCTGGACACATTGTTGGGGTGGCCCCGTGGATCTGTGTGGTCATGTGTTTATTGCGCTATATGCTTGAGTGGATTTGGATATGCGGTTCAAGATGATGATGATGATGGATGATTGAAGCGATTGAAGGGCCATTTATTTGCAAGTACAAGAAAGACAAAATTAAAAAGATTTTTTAGAAATTCCGTACGCGAATTTAAAGATTAAAGATCTTGCCCCATCAAGCCATCAATCAAATTATCAAACTTATCTCATTTGCTTATATAATTAAGATCAAAACTGGCCATTGGAATCTAACATTCTAACTGGCATCCATCAAAGTCATTTACTGATAAGACATATCCCACCCACCTCATTCTCGAAAAACAAAAATCACTTGCTGGCTGTCAACCCCCTCAACCCTCATTACTTGCCCAAAAGTGTAATACACCTTTCACTTATCCCGAGTTTCGGCAGCAATTACGCTTAGACCCAAAACACACACTCATCGCATTTCACATTTCTATCTGGCTCAATAGTTTAATGAAATTATCAATATCCCTCGCATGTGAGTCATCAACCCAGGGCACAACACATAATCACCTACTGATGTAAATACAATATTTTCAATATAACCACTTAACGCTTAAATCCAACCCTCATCGGTTGGTGGCGAGGGGTAGCACCAAGTTATCTACTACTACATGTGCCCCCCTCGTTCGTTCATTGTCATTCGACCGACGACGACCACAACAGTATCAATGCACAAACTGTACCAACCTACCTACCTACATACATACTTGGGTCTACATAGGGGAAGGGGTCTTATAAGCAACCCCCAAATTGCTCTGTCATGAGGGTTCAAGACGACGCGACGACACTGTCATATTTGCCTTGACTGACGAACTGCCAACACATTCGAATGGTATGGTGGTTGGTTGTGACTTACCAACTGACCATCTGTCATGGATAAAAACCACGGCATATTTTTCAGCGCATTTTTTTTTTTTGCCTTTTGTGGAAATTCAAATGCGCCGTCGCCCCAGTGACAACTGTACCACTAAACGCACAAGTGTAGTACGCTTCGTTGCCCCGGCCTGGCAAGTGCCTGTTGTTGTTGTTGTTCTTGTTGTTGTACTACAAATTTGGTTAGATTTGAAAATTTGCATAACTCGCTGCCGCCGCGGCAAACACTTGAGAAATTCCTTTAGAATCTCTCTCTCCCCTCTCATCATATCATTTTTGTTTTCGAGTGTGTCGGCATTTCATTTTGTGGCAGGGCCAGGGATTTTGTTTGACTGCACAAAAGGATTGAGTTTTGTCAAGTTCGAGCTTAATTGTTTGGAAAGATTTCTTATGCATTTTCTGTGATTATGCCGAGCTGCACTGAGTTTGGATGGGGGGGATCTCTTAGATGTAAGCTTAGGGGAATATTTAAAATGTTTGTATTTCTTTTACTTTTTTTTTGGAGGGAAGATCCTCTTTGTTTGCTTTGAAGGAGTTGAGCAGGATATTTGCTGGGGGGGAAATCTGTTTGATAGGGTTAGGTATTGCAGGCAGGTGGGTTTCATTTTTTTAATAATGTCTTTACACAAGCAACAAATTGTGTTCTTGCTAAATAACCGGCATCGTTCGGGTCTGCAAAACTATTCGATGCTGAGAGCGACAAGTCCACTCCAATTCAGGCTTCCTGGCTCATTAACCATAAACCCTATTAATCCCGAGGGGGGTCCTCGATACTGAACCATTTTGTGGACAGAATGAACCTAAGAAGAGCTGGGATCTCTAGCTCGGATATTTTCGAAAGCTTGAGCTGGAGAGGTTGACTAAGAATTCTTAGTCTTTTTCTACTCAGATCAGGGCAATGACAGAGAAGGTGTTGTACTGTTTCCTCCACTTCTCCTCTTCATATTTACAGCTTCTACAGAAGTTATGAGTCGTGATGTCTGCCAATAAAGCAGAAATGATATTTGTTTCCTTCTGTTACGTAAAAGTGTGTTGGTACGTTTTATTTCAAATGTGGGCCACGAATCGTGCTCTTCTCTGAAAGATGCTCGGTGGTAGTACCTAGTCTAGCTATATTGTCCGCAGACTTGTTTCCATCTATGTTCCGTTGTCCAAGCACCTATATCAGGTGAATACTTAAGCGTCGAGTGATCTCGTTCAGGGATAGCTGACATTGAGTCAAGTTCCTTTATGAGAACGCGGCCTTCTTTGAACGTGAGTGTGCTAAGGTACGTGGCGGCTTTCTGGATGGCCCTTACCTCCGCTTGGTAACTACAGCAGAGTTCCCCAGCCATAGCACCTGGGGGCCCAACACATTCGACAATTCGCATTATATTCGCACACCAATACACTCACACTTTTTTGCCTTGCTCTTCTTGGAGCACCCTGCACTACAGGGTTCTGGAAGGCGGAACGATAAGTTCAAGTCTAGCTTAGGGGAGAAGACGAACCCTCCTTCTTTTTCGTCGAGTTTCGAACCATCAGTGTATATGTGGATGACATTTGCTCTGCTGTGGGGAAGGGCATCCCATTCGCAAAATTTGTCCAAAGTTATTGGGAATACAGTAATCTGTGTTAGGTGGTACACTAGAGCTGTAAAAACATCGATAGTTCCCCCCATCGATGTTTTCGATAGGATAGTCTAAACCATCGATTATTTCGATATTATCGAAACAAAAAAAACACATTTTGTTTTAACAGTTCAGGTTGCTAAAAACTCACCCTCCCCTATATTCCGACCTTTGCAGTAAACTTCCCGAAATAAATCCATTCATTCTGAACAAAACGAATTTTATTCAGATCGGCTCACAAATAGCCATTGTCACTGAACCGAAATACGCCCACCATTATTCTTGCCTGTGGCGGAAATTCCACCACCGAGAAATCAAATGTCTAATTATTTTCTATAATGTGTTCACAAAACGATTTTGAAGCCAATCGGATTAAAAATAGGTTTTACCATATAAATTTTCCAGCATTTCCACTCTTGGGGCGAATTTTCCATCATCGCGATGTATCGATGGTGGAAAAAACAACGATGATGACCCATAGCACAGCCACCATCGATATTATCGATATATCGTAGATAGTTTTACAGCTCTATGGTACACCCCATTGGTTATTGAGAATAGTTGCGTAACCCGAAGTACCCCCGTTCCACGTATCGATTTCAAGCAGTGTGAGGGCTATGTCCCGAAGGCATGGTGAATAATACAAAATCCGTTTTGGCTGTGATCACACCCAGTCCTCAAGGTGTCGCCCACTGAGCTAATGTAATCAGAGCATGAGGTCACACAGCGTTTCTGGAAACATTCCATTGATCTGCCTGTAAGTATTGGAATTATATGTTTCATACACTTTAAACCTGTAGCTCTTATCATCTCTGAGGTCTGTTTGTTTACACGGACATGGCTATATCGACTTGGCTGTTGATGTTGATCAAAAATATATTCAGTCTATATGGTCGAAAATGCTTCCTTCTGGGTGTTACATAAAATTGCTCAAACCTTACATACACTTTGTACCTTCGGTACTGAGTATACAAATACATTACATTATTATAAATACATTAAAAAATTAAAGAAAATGCTTTTGATCGGTTACTTTCTTTGTTTTGATTTCACTAATTGATTTTTTTAATTTAAAAAATATGGCGTTCAACGGAATTGCCTCTAGCTCGTAAAAAAATGTATATGATTTAAGAAACAAGTTTATCCCAAGTGTTCTACAAAACGCTTTCGACCCCAAAAGCGACCCAAATCATATGAGAATAGCGACGTTTTTGGGGTCGAAAGCGATTTGTAGAACACATGGGTATTTAAGTTTATTAATGTAGCATCATTCATTAGCCACTTGAACTTTTTGGAACCTTATTGGGAACAGTGTATATTTCAGTCGATCTTCACCGATTAGTTTTCTTATTTTTGCTTTGATTAGATATCATAATTTGCATACTCAACCAAAACGCTTGGAATTTATCAAACATTTGTATTCTTAATCAAGTTATTGGATTGATATTGTTTGTGCTCTCTGTGTTTAAAAATTAGCATATAAAAAGCAAGTTCAGTTTGAAGCTACCAACATTTAACCTAAGCAACCACAGCTGGAAGCATGTCTTATAAGCCAGAGATAAGCTATGATGAGGAACGGAAAATTTGGATTGGTTCTCAGCGGAAGGATCACTTTGCCGCGCACTTATCCGTGGGAGAAATTATTTTTCAGGAAATGCACAAACATCCCAAGTTAATCGCTCAGGTGAGATGATGAGTTACGCTTTAAACTAATTTTAAAAATTTCCATACAGATTTCCGCCACAGAGAATACCAGCTTAACACGGGAGGAGCTTCTCATGAATTCCATGCGTGTGGCTAGCTATATGCGTGAGCTGGGACTACTTCAATCTGATATTGTGGGCATTGTAGCCAGAAATACCACTCATTTAGCTGCCGTGGCCTATGCTTGTTTCTTTAATGGCATAGCCTTTCATTCTCTGAGCATAACTTACGAACAGGAGATTATAGAGAAACTTGTCAACGTAACCAAACCGCGTTTGATTTTCTGCGATGGCGATGAGTATGAGAAGGTTCGTGCAGCTACTAAGAATTTAAATGTGAAGATTGTTACCATGCGCAAGCATGCGAAAGATTCAATAACTATTGAGCAAGTGTTGAGTACTACCATAGAAAAAGGATTCGAGCCAGTACGTTTGGAACAGGGAAACAATCAGACATTGGCCATACTTAACACATCGGGTACAACGGGTGTACCAAAGGCTATTACACTACCGAATTGCAGAGCGATTTTCAACTGCTTTGAGTAAGTTATTGTTAAATTTTGATTTAAACACCATAAAAGTTGCTTACCTTTTAGCCCTCTGACCAGATCTGATGTCCAGTACAGCAATAACTCTTACGACTGGTTTTCGGGTTTTGCAACTATTGTTCTGTCTGGAGTATATAGCACTACCCGCATCATAGTAGACACTACTTTCGATCCCGTTCGGGTTCTGCGCCTCATTGAAAAATACCGGATCACCTGGCTGTTTCACGTGCCCTCGCATATGTCTATGATGGTCAACTGCCAGGAGTTCGATCAATCTGACATTTCCAGCTTACGTTATTTTTACTTTGGAGGCAGTCGCTGTTCTATTGAGCTACAACATCGCATTCGCAGTCGTCTAAGCAAAGATTGCTTGCATTTTTGTTATGGTTTTACTGAGCTGGGTTCCGTGGCTACATTTAATTATCATTTCGACGAGAAACCCAATTCAGTGGGTCGTGTGACAAGTGGCTGTCAGTTAAAAATACAAGATGACAAGGGCAATGCATTGGGATCAAATGAAGTAGGTGAAGTGTATGTGTATACTGGTCAATACTGGGCTGGTTATTATGGTAATCCCACCGAATCGCTTAAAATACGCGACTCCAAGTTGTGGTTTCGTACCGGTGATATGGGTCATATGGATGATGATGGTTTTCTATACTTAAAGGGTCGAAAGAAGGATATGTTAAAGTATCAAAATAATACGTTTTATCCATACGAAATTGAAGATGTTATCAACGAAATGCCTGACGTATCCGAAGTCTGTGTTTTTGGTGTGTGGAATGATTCCACAGGTGATGAGGCTGCTGCAGTGGTGGTAAAGAAATTGGGTAGCCTGCTTGAGGCTCAGGATGTGGTGAATTATGTGAAGGAACGTGTGGATGCCAAATATAAAGAATTAAATGGCGGAGTTTTGATTATGGAGGACTTAATGCGTAGTCCCAATGGTAAGACTAATCAAATGGCCACCAAGGCACATTTTTTAAAAGTTAAGGAGGGTAACTAGGTGTTTAGTTCAGAAATAAAGGATGTACAAAAATACAAAAGATTTTAATTAAATAAAAAACTCTGTTTTTTCTTACGTTATTCTTTTTATATATCCGCCGTATTACCTAAAAATTGGATGGATGTCTTTCGAATGAGACAATTTAATTTAGACTCGGTGATGAATTTTCACAGAATAAAAGGATGCCTTGTCGTCCCGTGGCTTTTAAAACATTTTCAGTCCCGCCTCATCAAGCATTTTACTATCGGTCTTAAGGAATTTCGCAACTTCCACGTCCATTTCTATTGTTAATCAAATATTGAACCAGTTCTGATCTAGTTTATAGATTTTTTTTAATATTATTTATACTGATTTGAAAATGGATTTGAGCCGAGTAAACGTTGATCTCCAAATTAATAATCAAATTTTCATGTTCATTGCTTAATTCGTTTAAGAGAAGCGCTTTTTAAATTTTCAGGGACTTAGTTTAAATCCATATAGAAATAAAGTTTGAAACCCCTTTGGAACCGATTCGATATGATTCGGAACACGTTTTGAACCTCGATATATCTAGCTCCATATTTCCAACATACCCACCAAAGATCAAACCTATATCTGTGAAATTTTTGATGCTTTGATTTTGAAATTTGGTGTGCGGGTTGTAATTATAAAGTCCGGCTGAAACTCGGTTCCGAATCAACTTAAACTGCTTCAAACGATTCATATATCAGAAATTATTTGAGCTATGAATTTAAAATTCGGTGATTAGGTAATATGAAGTTAGATATTATGCTGGTTCCAAGACTAGTTCCGAACAAGTTCACAAAGGTGAAACTATTTGTAGATTCCATGAATATTTCTTCCAACCATTCCAAATGCATCAGAAAACTGCACTATGCACCAAAACATCAGTCGTTAGTCCCCCCTTAATATAATCCCTGGCTTCTCTTCAAGTGTTTTGAACTTCATCAACTGTCCACGGCCCGCATTTGTCTGCCCTCACCACTTGAACATTTGCAAAAGTTCATTAAGTGACCCAAAAGTTCGCGAGAGGCACAAAAAATGTTGGAAGCCTCCGAAATGCAACAACTGCACACACCCATTCCCAAACCAAAGAGAAGGGGCATTTTATGTTATTTTTTGTTTCCTTTTGTTCGACTGGGCCAAAGGATATTAATGATTTTGCGCTTGAATTGCAATTGCAATGGCAACAGGCACAGGCACAGACACAGCAACAAACACAATGTAATAACAATAACAATATATCCACACAAACCGCTGCGGCGGCGGTGGTCAAGCTGTCAATTTTTCAAAAAGTGAACCACATAAAAAACGTAGCCCTCAAGGGGCCGAGTCCTTCCCCCCTGCGGAGTGTTGCCAACGCAATGACATGCAGTTTTTTGCATATCAGTGCACTTTGCGCACATCAAGTGAGAGGGGGAAACCATACTTGGGATTTGGATTGGGATTGGGATTGGGTTGGGCTGTATGTTGGTCATCCCTCAATTTGTTGCTTTGTTGTAATTTTATGCACATTTGTGTTTGTTTGCCGAATGATTTGCAGGAAATAAAAAAATTGTATCAAAATTTGTTTTTCGGATATATGGACCCCCATATATGTGCATATATATAGTTTTTTGTTGTTGGTTGGTTTTTTACATGGAAATTAATTGAGTTTTTTCTAGTTGACTGCGTTTTTAATGAAATCGTTAGTATGTGTGTATTTTTGCATTGAATTGTCTGTCAATCTTTGAGTTTTTTTTTTTTTTTGTGTTGCTGTCATTGCCTAGGAGATAATGCACTAGGAATTGTTGTATTTTTTTGGGTTGAAATGTCAAGTATTTGTTAGGGCTATTTGTACAGTTGTTCCACTTGGGCACTTGTGGTTATTGTTCTTGTTGAACTGTTGCCAGTGGAAAGTTCAATGAAGTTGATATGAGAGTCAAAGCTTCAACAATGATTGAAACAATTTTTGATGTCAAAATTTATCAATTTTGCTAACTTTATTTTTATTTTTGTTGGAGTCTCAGCAAATTTTTAACAAACCCCCAAGAATATAAACAACAAGTAAGAGCAATTTTGTCAACAAATCTGTGACAAACTTGATCTCTATGGAATTATCTCTTATGTTTCTGATCAACACGTTCGTACAGACTCACGGACGTGAAAATCTCATCTATTGATGCAGATCAAACATAGGTCCCCAATATGTTACATTGTTTACATACATATTGCACAACTTCATGATACCTTTAAATACCCATTTTTTGGTCTAATTTTATAAAAAATACTTTATCAAGAAAAAGCGCAAAAATGTAGGTTATACAAAAACATTTTTCTGCGAATCTATCAAAAATTTTAAAAACTTCTATTATATTTTAAATATCTTTTAAAATTTTTATAGAACATTCAAACAAAATATTTAACAATGCATGACAAATCCAGTAAACGTACTAGGTCTATGAACTTTGGTTCACTTAGACAATTTTATATAAATTATGAAAACTTAAAAATAAAGTAAATTATAAGTGTTCCCCCAAAGTTCCTAGCATAAAACAAGTTTAAAATTTTGACGGCCTAAAGGAACCGTATTTAACATAAATACCACACGATTATGTTCTTGAAACACATACTATAATGTTAAGAAAATTCTTCTTACCTATACGTATGGTAAACGTCGCTCTATATTTACGAAAGTTTGACTGAGATCGGACCACTTAGCTTTCAAATCGCACGAAACGTTCTACTAAAAAGCAGTATTGAGAAAAACGCGAAGTTTAGGAGTCAAAAGAAAATTAAAGTTTTAGAACATATTCAAAACTATGCTGATAATGTATATGAAATATGCTCAAAAATGTATATGTGTACTATTAAAATTAGCAAAAAACAAACGCTAATCGAAATACTACAAATGGCCCATTGAATAACTTAACAAAAATTGCTCAGTTGTTCACTTGTTCAGTTGCTCTGTTGTTTAGTTGAATTGTTAAATGCTTGTCTAGCTTTAGAGCAGCGTTTTTTAAGAAGAGAATAAAGAAAAAGAATGGGGGGGGGGAAAAACTCTCATAAATGCTAACGATGTGTTTCCGTTTGGCCTTAAATACTAGGAAGGTTAATAAAACATTAACATTATTTTATTTTATTTAAAAAGATTCCCTAGCATTATCATTACGTATTCATTTGGTACTTTGTTTCTGTTGGGGACTATATAATTAAACAATATAAATCTTGGACAAGAATTTTTTGTTTTTTTTTTTTTAATACACTTTGTATAGTCAACTCTCATAAATCTAACGAGCCGAAGTCGAACACTGGTCTAGGTTATCTTTATGGAAATGGGGAATGAGTCAACCCATTCACCACCTTTACAATAAACTGACAAGTCAATAAGTATGTCTTAAGCTTGTCAAACTAATTCAAACAAAAACACTGATAACTTACACACAATGCTTAAACTCTCAAAAAGAAGAAAGCCCTTAAAAGCCAAGCCAATTTCTTAAACCATTAAACCCAACTAAACCACAAAAAAAAACACCCAAATCCAAGCTAATTGAAAGAAGCCAGACAAAAGAATTGAGAGCGCAGAGGAATGCAATTAGTGGCACATGAAAAATATTCGTTAGAAATACGTGGAAATAAAAAGACATAATTACGACCCTAAACGAGTGAAAGATCGTTAAAAAGAAAAGTGTGTCCGAAAATTATGAGAGCAGCCACACACAAGCACACATTTCCACATTTAAGTAGAATTTTGTGCCAAGACAAGACAATTAACTTTGAGCCATTTATCTAGGTACATATAAATTTTGTTTAATAAAATTCACTTTAATGACTTCTTAGCATAATGAAACTATTTATTCTTGGAATCAAAAAGAAAGCTACGTAAAAAAAAAAAAATTCAATCAAAACGTTAATTTTTATGTAGTTTTAAAAACTTATAATTAATGTGAAAAGCGGAATGGAAAAAAGGTGGCCCTTTTATCGCCTCAACTTGATCTACATTTTCTACAGTTTCTTGATGGATTTTTGGTGCCATAAAATGCCATTGCCCAAATAATTTATTAGCTTTTGACCATTTGAACTCCATGAAGTGGTTAATCTTACTCAGATTTACTGATCATCAAATCAAAAAAAAAAAAAAAAAGAAGCAAACAAAAAGTTGTGATGCGTGTTGGCATTTTTCATTTGGGTAAAGTTTACAAATTTGTTATGGTTTTTTCGTGTAAGTTGAAAGATGGAGAAAGAGATGTCTTTGTGCTGGGAATATTGATGAGTGTAATGAAAAAAGAATTTGTATGGAATTCTAAACAAAGTGGAACCTAAAAGTATGCTAGGTTCAATTAAAGTGAATTAAAATTTAAGAGGTTGGGGTTTGAAATGTACAAAAATCATTTTTGTTATTAGGTTTTTTTTAGTGACTAATTAAAAATGGTTACATTTGAAATACGAAGCAAACCCTTAGAGCAGCGGTGGGCACAAAAATTTTACTGAAGAGCGGAATAACAGGTCGATCTTCGAGGGCCCAATGGGCTGCTAGGTGCCCATCTTTTTTTTTGAGTCTCATAGGTTTCTTGAAATCAATATTGGACCTCTTCCTCAGGGCCTAAGAAGCCGGGAAAAAAGCCAGGCCCAACCCTCGCCCACCTCTACTATCAAGACACCCACGATTAGCACGAGCTTTCAAAATTTTGTGATTTATATCTATAACCAATTTAAATTATTTCTTCTTCTTTTTTCCAGTGGCAGCCTCTTCATGATCCTACGCAGCATTCAAAACACGTGCCCTTTCTACTCCCCAAGGGTTCTTCAGCACATGCCACACTTCATTTGACACGAAACAAAGATGCTGCCGCACTTTAGTTTTCTTTTTCTTTTTTTTTTTGGTTGCTGTCAAGATTTCTTATCGCTCCCGGGCTATTACAAAAAATGACCCAAAAAAAAAATTGGTGTTGTGAGTGTGTGTTAAAAAATTATTGTATATTTCTAGATATGTAAGGAATGGGGGGGAAATAAAGTACGCGCGCCACCCAACACCAACTCCAACTCGACGCGCAATTAAAACTTTTCATGCACATCAACTTTCACTCAAGCGCGGAGCCCTGGCCAAACTCCATGTAAAACTGACTGACAGCGTCAGCGGCTGGCCGCCCTTTTGCTATCAGCGGCAAAATATATATGAATAATAATATTTTTCTATGTTTCTGTGGAAAACCAAAGAAAAGAGATGAACAGAAGCGGGAACCAGCAGCAGTCATATGTCAAGGCGGCTCATGCCACAAGCGGCAAGTGTCAAGTGTTTTTGGGTTGAGATATATGTATGTATGTGTATGTATATTTTCGGTTTCATGGCACTTGGCCACCAAAAATCTATGTAATGCGTTTGTGACAACACTTGAGGCGCTTGAGAAGTTGTCATACTACGGCATATTAAAAATGATCTTGAGATATGCGAGTGAAAAACCAAATGGTAGGGAAAGACATTAATAGATATTTAAAATGTGGTGGAAAAAGGGCGGGGGAGGAGAAACATTTCAATCTAGTTTTATTAAGGAAAATTAGTGGTAGGCTGTCAGAAGTTCTTTCTTCCTTATTCAGCCTCTCATTTCGGTTTTCGCTTTGTGTGAAAATGGATCTGGTAAAGGGTATTAAAATTTAGCTTATTTGCTTCAAGTCTAAAGCTTTCTTAGCTACTTAACGCCCTTTTATTATGCAATGTCTGCACCTTCCATTTAACTCCATCTTCCGCCATATATCCATAAAACATTACCATTGTCAGTCATTAAAGCAAACATTGCTAGACGCAATTAAAACCATTCAAAAATAAACATTTCATTGTCAACTGAATGACTTTTGCCATTCCCTGCCCTCACATTGCAGTGCCCAAAAGTTTTGCATTAAAAAAAAAACCAACCTGGCCAACATTAAGATAACTTTTAATCATCATAAAAAAAAAACAAACAAAAACCAAATTCCTGGCTCCTGCAGCAGGAGTGCAACGTAAGCGGCTTTTGGCCTGCAAAAAAATATAAAAACAAACCCAAAAATATTGCAGCAAATACAATCAACCAAAAAAAATCTTTTCCAGAGACTTACTGATTCCTGATATTAAATTGTTTCGTTAGCTTGGTGGGGTTGGTGGCTGCCTGGCGGGAGGAGGGGGGTCCACAACCGTTGAAACGGAAATGTAATGAAAATTCAATTAAAAAATGGCATTTGCCAGATTTTACGAGTTGCAGACGACGATGGATGGACACGATAGAGTGAAGGGACATTTGGGGGAAAATGTAAAGGATTGAAAAGAAATTTAAAGTTTAGTTAAAGGAAAAATTATTTGTTGGTTAGTGTTTTGAAATGACTAAAGCAAAGTTCACTCACACTGACAATAAAGATTAAATCGTGTAAAATTATAAAAAGGAAACTGCAATACGGACAGTTCGGAAGAAATTTAGGGATAACCAGCTCTGATCTAAAGCTGTCCAGCAGCCACTTGAACATGGGAGTAGCCAGGTATGGACAGGTGAAACAGGACCCCTTTGATTTTCTAATCCAATCATCCAATTGTGAACTACTTTACCAGTATCCCATAAAATTTCAATGATATAATGGTAAGTATATTTATGAAAATATGTTTGTCCAAATACTTTTGCCTACTGTTATATGTATATTAGAGTGTCCTCCAATCGTATAAAAAATGTATGGTCATATTTTCAGCCCCTTAAAAGATGCACTTTGGTGTATAAATGGAATACCAAAAGAAAAAAGTATAAAAAAATTTAGTTTTTGGGGTTGCGCAATGGAATCAAAGATTCCACTTACAACTTTCTCGATTTTTTAATTTATAATAAGTTGGCGTAGACTACGTTTCACAATTTGACGCTTCGCGAAAAGCGTGTTTTTTATATTTATCTCTTGTTAGCCTTTCGATGAAGCCTTCCACTATATGTACAAATCTTTTTTGAGAAATCATTTACCAAGCCCAATCTGTACACTTTATCTATGTTTTTCCCAAGATGCACATTAAAAAATTGAAACTGTTCTGGTGTTCAGGGCTCAAAAAATTTACAAAGTTGTTTCCGTAATGAAAAAACAATTCTCAATATACATATTTAGATATTAGGTGCCACCGAAGCTGTTAAGATGCCGAACTCAAATTCCCCGATTTTCATAATAATAACGGACAAATATAAATACTTGCAGTTCTTAAACGCGGATATAACGATTTAAATCAGCGGTGGGCAAGCTCCTATTGAAATATTTTTTGGCATTGCATTTTTGGAATTGCAACGCTTTAAAGTGAATGACAAAAACAAAATGCATAAACCGGCGCCGATTCTTTTTCAAAATACATTTAATATGGATCGCAGCTCGAATCGAACCTCGCTAATAATGTTTTTTTTCTGTTGTTGTTGTTGGACTACTCAGCAACTCAAATTAACCCACAACTTAAGCTGTGCCTGAATTGAGACTGAAAATCGACATGTGACGTGAGATAAATTTATCTTCGGTCATTAATTGGAGCAGCATACATTCCATACTGCGCGGTGCTTGAAAGGACGTCTATAAGATTATAACAGCCAGTAATTTCGGAAAAACCTATCATGGAATATTTTAAAAATTCAAAATAAATAAAAAGCAATAGCGTAAATGCAGTAAATGCAGTCACATTTATTCATCAAAGTTTTCTTTAAGAAATTAGGATAATTGGCTATGTGGTCTTCTGGATAAGGTGATGCCCCCTTTCCCCTTTTTTAATTCGCCCATCGAAGTCCTCAACTAGTTACAAATTTAAGATTTTTTAATTATTTTTGAGTTGTCAGATATTCATCTTTGCCATGCCATAGTTTTGGATCGATGTCTAAAAGAGTTATTGAAATTCCCAGTTTTTAAAAAAAAATTTAAGCTTTTATCTGTGATGCATTGGTAAAATGGCTTATATAAATGAATTAAAAATTAACTATAATTTAATGTTATTACCCAGAAATGAATTTAGGTCTTTAGCTCCAATTGTTAATTTCGTTTTCCCTTGTTTCTAAAGTTTTTTTTAGCATTTGATCATTTCTTTCTTATCCATCCGTCCGTCGTAAGTTTCTAACACAATATTTAACCATTTTTACCAATTTTTAATTTATCATTTCTTTCTTATCCATCCCTGTGATTTTTAAATATTATTCGGCTCTTCAGATAGAATAAAATTTCTTAGTTTCAAGAAACAGTATTCAAATAATTTGAGTCTTTCATATATAATTACATTTCACCAAACATCCCCCACTCAATCAAACTCTCCCCCCTCTCACAAGCAGTACAAAAAAAAAACCATGATAATAAAAAACCAACTCTCGCTTGTAAACAAATCGGCAAAACATGTAATTTCACTTATCTGACATAATGTCAACAATTCCGAAATCGTCTACCCGTTACACATTATGCCCAAACCAGCAGCCAGCGAAAAATTCACATATAAATTACGCAAAATGCAAAAAATTACCCTTTATCTGGTAACAAGGAGTTGACTTGTGTAACAAATAAAAGTCACTTGATAAGCCGTATATATATATATATATACTCGTAATGCAACCCCTTTTAGTGGCAAGCACCAAAGGAAGAAATAAAAGGGTGTCATGCCAAACTGCGTATGCTAATCACACACCAAGACACCCAATAACCATGAGAGACGCCTTAAATACGCTTAAGCACAAACCAACGAGCCAAAGATCTCCGTTTCACATTTCTTTTTTTTTTTGGCTGCCTTTCCTGGTGGAAATTGTGATTTTTTATAGCCTGGCGCCGCTTGAATGATTTTTATGGGCCGAGCAAAAAAAAATGAAAGAAAGAAAGAAACTGATTTGCATGTCTCTGTTGTGGCAATAGAATTTTGTTATTTTTGATGCCCTTCGAATAGGCGTCCATACTATTGATTTTTCATTTTGTTTGTTACGCAAAATAGGAAAGATGAGATTATAAAGTTGGAGAGTATTTGCATGAAGTTTAATTAAGTATGCTATCCTCACAGAATTCTTAAGCATTAGGTTCGGTTCACGGTTCGGTTTTTTTTTAAACCTTTAACCTAAAATTTTGCTTCACAGTTTGAAAGCAATTTGTTCTCTGTTATGTACTCGCTTCACATTTCATTAAATTTCAGAGAATTGGTCAAAATTCGTCTCGATTGAAATAAACATCTGTGGTGGATTGATGTCCACATTTAAAAGTTCTTAAAGTGACTAGTTTTGAATGAAACTAGAAATTGAATGGATAATGGAAGAACATACTTCTTAATCCGTAAAGTTTACTTTGTACGATTTTTACATAAAGAATTATCTTTCATCTTTTGCCCAGAACATTCTTCATCAACAATTTTAACAGTCGGCAAACTTTGAAGTTTTAAGTTGAATCATATTAACGGGGTTCATCTGTACCCAAGTTTTTAAATGCAATAGTTTCCATCGCTCTAATAAGGGTATCACGGTCTTCCGCCGCCATAAACACGGCGTGCAAGGGGACATGTGTAGGGGAGCATTATCTTTCTAAATATTGACATCCGGGTACGGTTCTCGCTATAAACAGGAATCTAAGGCTTTTGAATAACAAACCGATATCTTTAATGTCGAAGGGACTGGTGAATTCTTTAAGTGCTTGCCAAATAAAGTATGACATTAGATCACAATTTTTAAAACAATTCTGTAATAGAATGTTCCGAATAACGCATTTTTTTTTTGAACCCCTCGAAATTTGGATTATGGAAGTTCAACTGTAATACTAAAAAATTAAACATAAGAAAATTATTTTTTATAGTTCATAGAATCTCATAACAAATTCTTGTATAAGGTCCGATTTCTCATCTTCTAAATAAGTGCTATGTGTCAGATAAAAGTAAAATTTACTCAATTTATTTACTCAGTTTATTTGACATATTAAGGAGATGAGAAGTCGGCCCTAAGTTAATTAATATTTTGTTTTAAGTCATTCATTGACCAAACATATTCAGCATCTCTCTAGAGAGTCTCTACTAGAATTGCGAGCCTGATCGTTTTTTCCTACACATAACGCACAATTCACGAAAGTAAAATCTCTTGACGCACGATTTACGCACACTATTTTGAAAGGGTTTTGCGTCACGCACGATTCATGCACGATTAGAGGAGAGGTCACGAATAAATACGCACGTTCAACCACACTCGATTTTAGGATTTTAGACCTTAATTCTGTCCTGGGTTTTATGGCCAAACTGCGCCTTTTGTATGGAGCAGCTGCGATCGAGCGTATTCACACAATTAAAAGCAAATCAGTTTTATGAATAATATTATTAATTTAATATAATAGAAAAAAAAGTTCGTGAATACTGCATGACTTCTATTCACGAGGTAGATTTTAAAATCGCACGAGTATCGGATGCACACGCACGAAAGACTATGAAACGTCGTGACACACCGTGACACGTTTTTACATACCACAATGTTAGTCACAGACGGAAGGTTAGTTTTATTTGAATTTAACCTATACAAGTATAAATTTGCACTCTGCAAAAGCTAAAACTATGTGGCAGTGACATAATACTTCTTAAAAAAGTAAAAAAATTTTATGTATTTTTTTTTATTTTATCACTTTATTTTGAAATGAGACAACTTCATTATCAGGATCAGTTAGTTGTAGAATGGTCAATTGTGAATTAAATGTTTCAAAATTTGAGTCACAAAGTTTATTGAAATGTTTAAGAAGCAGCGAAATATCACTTTGTTTATTTGAAAAATTATTTTATGGCATTATCAGTTGGGAAAAGTCGATCCGATCGTATATTTGGACTACAAACTCCAAATAATACTCGCTTTCACTAAGATTATTAAAGAGGTCTTCTACCTTTGAACAGGGCTTTTTGAGTGTTTTTAAAAAAAAATCTGGAGAGTAAACCATAAGAGTTTTTTTTCATTTGGTTTTTTGTTTTGGGTAATTAATTGATTATATAAGAAAATAAAAAAAATGTTTGAAATTTGAGGTCTGTTCAACAAGTTATCGGCCTGCCAATTAAGGTCCATAAAAAAATGGTGTATAGATGGTTGCCATGATTCCGGGACTCCTGTCAATAGGAAATGAAAACGGTAAAAATGGTTATGATCAGAATTGATGTAATTCTGGCCCGTAGCTCAATCATATTTTAAAATATTTTTTTTGAAATATTGGGTGCAATTAAAAAGAAATATATTTTTTTCTATTTTTTTTGTAGTTTAGTGTAAAAAAAAATAGTAAAAAATTGTTTTTCCCCATGATTGAGGTACGGGATTGAGGTTAAAATCGGTTTAGTAGAACTGACGCAATCATGGCTACCAGGTCGAAAAACGTGATTTCGAGAAAAAGGCACTTGAAGTTTTGAGCAAGAAAGTGGAGCAATGTCCACTAAAATGGCTAAATCTCCTAAACTGTTTTGAATATTTGAAAATGGTTTAAAGGGGATGAAAGGGTAATGTCCAAGATATAATAATAATGCAAAACAAAAAAAAAACAAAAACAAATTTTCAAAGGTGGAAGACCCCCTTAAAAAAAACTTATTTAACGAATTCAAAATTTCCTTATCTTATAAAAAAAATATCTTTTTTACTTAACCACAAATCACTGACCATTCATTTAAATCAATTCTAGTGTTGTTTTTTCAGCAATATTTATATACAGCAACATTTTAAAATTTTCCATAAAAAGGCTTCAGGGCACCAACTATAAAAAAAGAAAAAATTAGTATATACAATTTAAATAAATAACTTAAGAGTTTCCACTTACTTACATAATAAAAGTCAGGATCTAAGGTCTAACTACTCGAACCCTATTCACTATTAGTCTTAATATTATTTAGTAACTAAATGCATTATAGCTTATATTTAAATAAATAACCAAAACAAATGTTTTTGGTACATACCAAAACCACTACACGATTCAGTTTGATTTCCTGCAAAAGGGTAAACATTCTTCGGCTTAAGAAAATTGACTATTTATTTCTATACTTGTGTTTTTTTTTACACAATTCTTTTCTTTACATTTCGGGTTTTATTTTCCAATTTATTTTTGGTATTTTTATTTGCATATGCAATAATTTACAGATCTGGCAACAGCAGCCCAGAAGACCTTTTCGAATGTTTAACTGAGCGTTGCCAATAAATATTTTGGTGTATGTTGAAACTGCAATGAATAGGCAATTGTTAGAGGAATCAAAGTTGGTAGTTGAAAGGGAACATTTAATAAGCAGTAAAACACAATTCTATTTTAAGATTAGAGAATTCCCCCCACGAGTACATTTCAATTTCAAGAGCCATTTAAAACTATGCATGCAATTAAGTCGAGTGAAAATTTCATAAAGATAACAATCGACAAGAACAAGAAATAAACATGCCAGAAAAAAAAACCTGCAGTTGCCCGTCAGTCAACACTTCAAATAAAAACGAGGCAGCCAGCCAGCCTACATTAATTTGCATTTAAAAACTGTTTTTAGTAGCATTAAAAACAAACATCAGGCAGCCCTCTCACACTCCCATTTTTTCTACTTTGAGGGGAGAGAGACCATTAACAAAGTGTCTCCAGATGTGAGCATCTCATATTTAACATAAAAAGATGAAAAGTTTATTATGATTAGCTTAAAGAAATGGTTATGGGCCCAGCGCACGCCACAACACAAAAATGTCAGAAGTCAGCGGTCAGAGAGCTGGGTCTACTCCCCGCCACTTACAATGATCTTGTCATAAAACGTTCAGAGTCATCAAAGTTGCACTTTATGCGAAACGATCGTGCACGTGTTCATCGTCATCAGCATTAGCGGGTCTGTTGTTGTATTAGGCGAGAACAGACGCTCCTTCCCATTCCCCCCCTATCCAAGGCATAATCATAGAAATTATGTGCCTTGGGCTAAATGGTGTTGGCAGCAACATAAGCATTGGCCTAATAGACCGCATGGGGTCGTTTGCTGTCTATAGATACAATATAAATGGCTTAAAATTTGAATACATCTGGTAAACATTGGAGTTTGTGAAGAATTATAGGGTTTGTTATGGGTAAATAAATATAGATTTTTTGGTGACCAAAATGAAGGCATAAATGAGGTAGCACAAACAGTTAAGTTAAGGAAGAAACTTGAAATGAAGAAAATGTTGATAGCTTAAAGAATAAATAAATAACATTCAAAGTGATAATGAACTATTATCCAGGCTTAACTTGAATGTGTCTTAGATATAATCTTCTTGGGCTGTATATATTATTTGAAAATTTAACCCTATGATCCTCATCATTATTAAGACTTTCATTAGCTGAAAACTTAAATGAAGAGCTTTAAATACTTGACATAATTTAATCTGCCGATAACACTTTACAACTCTAAAAGAAGACATGACCAAACTGAACAGTTTCCCTCTATTTCGGTTCCTAGAATGCAAAGTATTTTTTACTAAGCGAAATTTGCCGGCTTGAGGTCGTATAATTGTGTTTACTCACTACATAAGCCACTGATGCATTTTACACCAAAAAAATAAACTGTTTCAAAGATCTCCCGGTCCTATCATTAGTAGGCTTTATACTGCGTTAAAAATGTTCTACTTTAAAAAAAATATATATATACTACAGATCTATCAGATAATCTAAGCCATTCTTAAACCAACAACTAACTGACCTCACCTACAATTTTACCTTTAATAATCAAGGAGCCTGCCATCACTTCATTGCATTACCCCAAACAAGTCACCAAATGAAAGCAATTAAACCCAGGGAATCGTATCTGCCCCATCCCCCCTCAAAGCACACAGAAATCCAACCTGGCTCATTGCTCATATAGAGGACACCGTCGGGCAATCAAATCAGCCAAAACTTGTTATCGCCTCCTTTGAGCGACACCAAGAAAATTAATGACCACCACTCCCGCACCACCACCACTTCGATTGAGTGCAGCCACACATCCAGCTTGGCCATTTGAAATATGTAAAGCATATAAATTATGTTCTGGCCAAGTTCGGGCGACAAACTGTGAATGAATCAAAGGATAATCCAATTTATTTTGCATTATGTGTGTGCGCAGTGCTTGGTTCATTGTGCCAAGACTAAGATACAAAGTGTTGCAACTTCAAAGGTGTCAAATGAATGCATTGAGCTGAGGATGAGAAAATGTAGAGAGAATGGGCAATCAATACGTTTTTGTCTTTAATATAATTTACTGCTGATAATGTGCAGTGACATGTGTATAAAAGCTACGAGGGGACTAACAAAAGTTCGTTTAGTTGATTTAAAAAAAAAATGTGACAAGGAAATATACAGAAATTGCAATGATTCAGGAGATTATGTTGATGGCCGAATTTGTTCAATACCAGAGTTCGTCATAAGGTTTTTTTAATTTTGGCTATATGTTTAGTAGAGTTGCGACTAGTAAAGTTTAGTTTCAGAAAAAAAACAGCAACAGTCTTTACTCGGCAAATGTAAACAGACATCAACACTTTTTGCCGTGAAATTGGCGGATGGTCTATTAAACCAAGCTTCAAAACCTGTCACGTTTTTATCAAAGTTGCTATACCATTCCAATTGGGAATTTGTCGCCTCATTTTGGAATCGCTTCCAAAAGACCATTGTTTAATATAATAGACATATATCTTCAACCTTACCTTGGTGTTTTTAAATTCGAGTATCTATCATTACCTAGGTCAAAACTTTCATTTACTTTGTCAAAATAACCTACATTTTTTTTTTGAGAGTTAAAGTAAAAATGATTCCATATTCTTCATATAACAGTAATGGGTAATTAACCCATTTTACGACAAGCTGGAAAATGTTTTTTCTGAAGATGAAAGTTACTTTTCTTGAGTGATAAGGACCCAGTAAACATAAATCCGTTGTCAAAAAAATCTTGCTATGATAGTTTCGCCAGTTGAGACTGTTCGACTAGTCGAACAGCAGCGTAAAATGATTTAAACGAATCTAATAAGCCCAGATGTTTTTGTGTGTTTTGAAGGACGTATGCAATATCTCCAGAACAATAATAAATAGAGAAAATCGAGGTAAAGTACAGAATATTCGTTCAGAAGAATTTTTTAGCTTAAGGACTTTGCCGAATCAAAATCTCAGTTTAAAGCAGTAGCATTGCTGGGATTCTTGAGGGTCAAATTTAAAGATAACAACACGACTCTTTTTTTAAATAAACACATTTCTTCGTATCGGACAAATCTCAACCAGACAAGCTATATTTTATACTTCGGGAAGGGCTGAACCTAATTTTCGACAGTAAAATCAACGATTTCCAAAATTTTAATTCAAGTAAAAAAAAGTTAATTAGCAGCCTACAACCTAACCGATTATATGGGGGAAAAAAACTCTGCAAACCTAGATAATCTGAAGTTTGGTAGGCGCTGAGCCCCCTGAGCCCCCTCCCTAACTACGTACCTGAACCTAGATAAATGAAGGAAATCTTGCCGAATTACTTGAAAAAAACAGATCTCTACCTTTTTTTTAAAGACGTAAAGTACTTTTCCAATCACGTCTCTTAAAATATAGAGTCCAATAAATTATAAAAGTTCTATGAATCCCTAAAATAACGTGAATTTTTTGCCTAGGTACCTATCGGCTTAAACTGAACCGCTGGTTCTTAATATAAAAGTTTTAACGAGGGAATTAAACCGAATTGTTTTTTGGTTCAGGTACTTCCATAAACTTCCGATCCGGTATAAGGTTCTGTTTAGGTTTAAGTTTATTTCAGCATTCGGTTTCGTATCTAGGTTTTTATTTCGGTATACCGTTTTGTACTCATTTAATTTAAAAATCCTTCGAAATTAAAGAAGAAAACTTTTAAAGTAGATATGTTCGCGTGAGATCCGGGTAATAGCGACGAATTGAAAAAATGTACTGTGCGCTGGTTAGGAAACTTTATTGATTAGCATTTACAACTTGTTAGTTTTTTTAAGATAGTTCCCTGGTAAATACACTTAACTGAAGTAATAAAATTAATAAAAGAAAATTTAGAACAAAAACTCTTCTGGTACGATATTTCGGTACTTTTCAGTTCCATCAATATAGGTTCTCGAATACAAGTTTGGAAAAATATCGGTTCCAGTTTCGATTCTGTTTCCATCTTTTAATCGGTATACGGTTCCGGGTAGAGTTCCGGTTTTATTCCCTGGTTTGAACGATAATAAAAAAAATCTTTAGATACTATACTTAAAGCCTGTTCTCCAAAGAGATACAAATTTAGTTTGGAACAATACTTTATATGAATAGAAAAGCTTTCGAGGAGTTTTGTAAAATAACTTCAGTTTATTTAAGTATTAAAATGTTCATAATGTTTTTATAAGTACACAAAAAAATTTCAGATAAAAATCCGTTCTAAACGATGTCAAAAGTAGGTGGACTCGGATTAATACAAGAACAACGGAATAGTTCCAAGTCTTTCGTAATTGAAAATTCAATCCGAAGGTCGGGATCAAGTCATTTTTTTAAACGTTGATTTAAAATTGAATTAATTGAAATCCCATTTTTTTTTTTTTTTTTTTTTGATTTTGTTTGTAAATCAATGAATGAATATCCTATGAATATTCGCTATTTAAAAACATAGTTTTGATTTGTTTTTAACTTTTTTTGCTAATAAAAAATAATGGATGAATCGTGATTTAAAAAGCAAATAAAAAAGTACCCTTTTATACCTTTACCTTCCCTTAGGTACTGAATATTCGAGATATATTTTACCTTACCTATGTATAATTTTTTTCATACCTTACCTAAGTAAGAAAGATAAATTCCTTTCCAATATTATATAAGAGTTTAGCATCTTTAAATTTTTTATAAACAAACTGAAAAGAACAAACTTATCAAACTTTTGTTACTTACAAATTTAATTTGTATATTTAAATGCAAATTGAACTTATCAACTATTTATGATTGTCAACTTAAGTCCAGAAACATGTTGGAATTCCAACTGTTTCATAAAAGATTTTCCCATCACCTTGGAAATCTTGATTAATGCAGAGACACATGTCTCTTTTAGGCAAAATTTTACATTTGCCAAAGTAAATGATTCCCATTTACAAGTTGAATTTGAAAATGCACTCAAAGGGTTGCATTAACCCATGCCAGTGCAATCATCTTCCCTGTAATCTGTCATACATGTTTCCACAGCACTCTCAGGAAGTGCACAAGAAGAGAAATGCAAAGCCAATGAACGATAAACTTAATTATCCTGCTTAATTGTTGTTTGGAGTTGGATAACCCTAATGCCGCATTATTAATTGCCTGCAAGTGTAAATTCAAAACCCTGCAATGTAAATTGCAATATTACAAGAAGGAAGCTACTTACTGGCCAGCAACATCAATCTCCACCCCCTTTGGATATGCTGATTAAGGATTTTGTGCAGAATTCATGCATTCTTTCCCAGGCACAGTTTCAATTTTGTTTGCCCAACAAATTTTCCGCACGGTAAATTTTTATTGACAATTAAATCTTTTTGCCAAAAAGAGGAAAAAAAAACCAGCAAATTGAAATGCAAATATGCAAATTTTAACCAAAGCCAAACAAGGATACAGATGGATATCCTTTTTATTAAACAAAAAAGAAAAACGAAAGACGCAACGAGCTGTTGACATATGCGATGTGCATAAATTTCAGTTTGCCTCAAAACATTTCCGGAAATCATAATAAACGTTGAAATTATGAAAGAAACAAGTAACATTTCGCTGACTTAAAATAAATAATTTTGCCGCAAGGCAATAAAAGCAAAATCGGGATTTTGCAAAAGATTCTTGCGGTCTCCTGCTGCTGCTGCCGCTGCTGCTTCCTTGTCATAACCCATGGCCTGGGGTTAAGTGTGACTGACATGTGTATGGTTTTCGCATAGACATTCAGATACGTCTTCTGACCTGCGAAAATCCTTTGAGTAAAAGTCAGTTGAGCGTAAAATATTAATAAAACAACAAAATTGTGGCTTGGCATATTAAGTTGTGGTGGAGCAAGAATTTCAAAAAAAAAATGTCAGTTTATTGGAAACCAGAAAGGCAAGTTTCATTAGAGGATTTCTTGCTTCTACCAAGATTTATATAAAATACTTAAATGGTTGAAATTGGCGTAAGCTAAGCTCTAGTTTATAGCAAAGCTTAAAAGTGTAAATACGTAGTGAAAGAGAATCAAAAATTTATATAGTAAATGCAAGCCAACAACAGCCAAGTTATCTCTGTTGTTCTTTGACAAATTATTGTCTACCCTGCCTTAAGCCCAACTCTTTAAGAATTTGAAACCTGTACTCACATGTCAGTACTCCCACATATTCCCTTCCCGTTAATAGAGCTTAAAGCGCTTATCTCACTTTACTTTTTTTTGTTATACCAAAGCTCCACCTCGCTCAAAGCAGAGCATACAAATGACGTTTGCTTTTTGGCCATGTTTGTTCTTGTTGTAGTTTTTATATTAAAATCGCCCCAGACTGAACTGGACGAGGGCTATTAAAAGCGATGCTGCAGACATGATGAAGACAGAAAGTAAAACAAAACAACAACAAAAAAAAAGGGATAGAGAGATACCTTTTACGTAAATCCCAGTAGGAAATTAAAAACCAAAATGAAGTTGAAATGAAAAAAAAGGAAAGTCGTCGCGACAGTGGCCAACGAAATTTATCGTCATATTTATAAAAGCGCAATGCACTGCAATGCGAACCCCTCTTCCCCTTTAGCTCGTCAAAAACACCTTATTACCGATAAAAACCGTCGGTACACGGATGGACTGACAGGACTCACAGTGACGCAGCCGCGGGTGTTTTTTTTGTTGTGTTTTTGTCCCTTCCAAGTACACAATTAAAACGGCTCTGCCGGCAAAAGTCGCGACTTTCACTCGCAGGACATGCTACAAATGTCCTGTCGCCTGACTTTTGTGTGTTCGGCTTACGATTAATGAGTCTTTAGCGTTTTTAGTCGCACAAAATTATGATGATTACTTTGAATGTCACGCCCGCTAAACGTGGTATTTACTTTGGTTATTTTATTTTGGAAGACTCACGCCAATGTCAAACACCTGTCTGTAAACGCGTTACACCTGCATATACTATAGGCCCAGACAAACAAATAAGAAATAATTCTTGTGTACATTTACACCAAATATATTTGTATTAACCTAAACAGATTTATATACTGTTTAAAATTTTTCGAATTTTTTTTTAATATTGTGAAGTTTTTTTTCGACCAAATGGTATATGTACGGCCCCCTACCGGGCCACAGCCGGAACTACCTACCTACCGAAAAGCACAGTGTCAAAAAAGGACCTGGAAAATGACTTTGTGTACGCTCTAGAAATGGGCGCTGGGGATTTCCACGGGACCCGAAATGAAATGCTTCTTCAGGCTGGAAATACTATATTTAAAAATCTTTCGGATGTCACAAGATGAATTTATAATTACTAAATTTAAAAATTCCTAAGTGATTTGCAACTGAAAATAAATCTTTTAAGATTCGAAAAATTCGGGATTTCCGCGGTAATCGCATTCTGCGCCCATCTCTGGTACGCAGTAATCTTCCCTATAATACTTCCTTATATGTACTTATTTTTTCTCAGAGACTCCCAGAATCTAAAGATAACAAAACACATTATAATGCTCATTTTTTCTTTTATAACTTGAAAAAAACTCTGTGTAACATTGTTCATTTAGAAAGTGTCGAGATTTGGTTTAAAAAATCAGGTTCCTTCGATTTATTTTTTAAAATTTAACAATACTGGTTCAACATTCTAAGGAAATTTTTTTCAACTTAATAATAAAAACCCATAAAAGTTAGGTTTGGTTAGGTTTTTGGACCATGAACAATCGAACCTTCGAAATAAATGACAACCCCAATCTGAATCCAGACTGGACCTCCACAATTTGGAAAGAAGTTTGGTACAAAAAATTTAACCTTCTTTAGAAACTTAAAGGTTTTTTTCAACCATTGCACTCTGAAAATAATTGTAAAGCATTGGATCAGTGCATCATTAAGTAAAAACGAATATAGAAAATAATAAATAAATATTTGACTTTGCGAAGCGTTGAAATTCGACAACGAAGTTTAAGTTGTAGAATAGCAATACAGCAAACCTTGACGATTTACGTAGAGGAATTCTATTTTCCGACGATAATGCACTAATAGTGTTAAGTTTATTAACAATAATGATTATTCAATATGTTGAAGAAGACCATCCGATAATTGGTTATCAAATCAATAATCTTGGATAATTTTATGCATCAGATAGATATAGAAGTTTAGTTTTAAATTACATCAATTATAACGAATTTTTGAGACGGAAAATTTAAAAAAAAATTTAGTTTCATATAAGGGATAACATTATGCGGCTTACCTTTTAAATTAAAACCAGGGATGCAGACCAGTTCTGAACCGTACCGAACCGCTTATTTATGCTTGTTAACCGAACCAAGAACCGAACCAAAGTTCTTTTGAAAATGCTGAACCGAACCAAAAATCGCCTATACAAACGGTTCTGATCGGTTCAGTTTCTCGATGAGTTCAATGACGTAAAGACTACGATATTGTACATGTGAACTGATAAATTTCTCTAGTTTAAGTTCTTAATTTAACGTTTAAAAAGAGTTTTTATGATTTCTTCTCGATCAGAGGATAGACTGACCTTTACTTTTGCTGGAGCATCCGCTATTTTGTTTTCGCGAATATCATTGTAGCTAAGAATCCAATTGAAACGCCCCGTTTCGAAATGCTATGGCATATTTCTGAACTAATGGATTGCCCTTCACATCTGTCTGCATACAATAAGTATAACATTTATAATAAGATCAGCTCAAGAAGGCAGTAATGGTTTTTAGAGCACACATTTCTGTTTATATAATAACTATATTTCTATTGAGAATTGAAGTTATTTAAATGCTTTCAAAGAAATTCATTTTAAAATAAATGCGAAAGTACGGGAACAGGCGCTATAATAAATATACGATCCCTGAACCGCTGAACCGAACCAAAACCCCGGTACGGATTGCTACAAAAACCATATTATGAACCGAACCGATGGTTTAAATTCTCTGAAAACCACGGAACCGACTCACTCCTTATTTACGAGCGGTTTGCATCCCTGATTTAAATCATGTTTTTTTTTTAGTTTAAGAAAACCTTCCAGCTACTTCAGTGTTATTTTGGGAATCTCTCTTATCGGTCTGTGCTATTCCAAACCGCTACAACATTGTAGGAGTACAGGCTTTGAAGTGTGTTTAATATTTTTATAGTTCTAGTAAACCAAATCTCTTGATTTCGTTCCAACTAATTATAAATGCAATAATCTTATAAGAATAATAATAAAAATCTGAAAATAATTCTTATTTTTAATTGTACACTTGCAAAGTGTATATTAATTTTCCCCAGAAGTTGGCAACGCATTGAAATATTCACTATCAAACCCATCAATTATATATATTCTTGATCAGGATAACGAGCTGACTCGAGTGATTTTTAAGCTCCATCCAATTTTTTAGTTTATAACATAAGAAAAGAATATTAATTTTTTTTTACTTTTAGTTGTTGGTATGTGGGAACCGTAATAGGGAGAGAGAGAGTGAAGAGGGAGGGAGAGGAAAATAAATAAAGGTTAAAAATTTTGTAATAAAAAAAGTAGAAATTTTAAGGGCATTTGTCTTGAACAACTTTGTGTGTATAAATGTAATAAAAGTTACTGAATCGATAACACAAATCGAAGCGACCGGTTGTAGTCATTCATCCACACCCAATATATTCCCACCTCAGGAGTACATCACATTCCATCTACCAAATGATACTCATCCATTCGTCCACTTGCCCTTCATAAATGTCACCAAAATGCCAAAAATCCTGCCCGCCCCTCGTTCCTCAGTCTTCGTGTTGCTTTGTGGCGGCGGCTAATCATAAAAATAAAAAATATTAAGCGCTGATTTTGACGCGACATTTTTAACGTTCGAGCGTGCTAATGAGTTTTTGCTTAGTTCCGTCTCTGTCTGGGTTTTTGTTGGACTTTTTCTGTCCCCTGCCCTTTGGTTAATTAGTTCTTCCGCTTAAAAAGTATTTAATGCTTACGTGCTAATATTTTTATTTTTTGTCCGCCCCTTGACATGCGATTAATAAATAAATGTGTAGGTCCTTGCGTGTCCAGGGTCCTTAAATGCCTTTTGTATGTAATTTGTTTATGGGTTCATTTCCCAACGGTCAATTGCTGGCTATGTCTGTGATTTTTTTTTGTTTTTAACCATATGACTCGGGCTTCCTCTTCCTGCAAAAACACCTTTTCAATTAGCCCGGCCGCACTTGAAATCCATTTCAGGCGTTAATTTCGGTTGGTCTGGTTAGAACAAAACAAAAATCGTTTACGCTTCGTTCGCCTGGCAAGTGACACTTGGGCTGTCCAACACCTTCGGGTTCCCCAGTTTTAATTGAGCGCGCAGACGTGCGACCTTAAAAAAATTTTAATTTCCAGTAAAGTGCTACAAATTGATTTTAAGCATAAAATAACAACAAAAGAGCGGGCTAAGAATTGAGTTGTAAAAAAAAAGCGAGAGAAATGCCACCAAAGTAGTCTGATATGAAAGTTTTATGCGACACATTTCACACGCCTCTGACTCATCCGCCTCGGCATTAACAATGCAAACAAATCGGTTGACCCAACAACAAGTTCCCAAAAATTGTAACAAAAAAAACGACAAGCATATCTTTGGGATGTATCTTTTTATTTGTATCTTGTATCTGTTGGCTGCATCTGTT
The DNA here is from genome assembly GCA_018904225.1 of Lordiphosa mommai. NCBI lineage: Eukaryota > Metazoa > Arthropoda > Insecta > Diptera > Drosophilidae > Lordiphosa > Lordiphosa mommai. Next base: position 154,234 of record JAEIFT010000573.1, read on the forward strand.
GCATGTCGCATTGTCATCTAATTGACATTTGTTAATCGTTTTTTTTTTATTCCTTCTCTTCTTTTGATTTTTTTTTTTTATTTTTTATTTGTGGGATCATAAAAGGCGTTTGTTCATGAAATCTGTCCGTAATTTTTATTGCTCAGTTCATCGTTTTGTTATTGTTCTGATTCTTATCTTCAACTTCAACAATCGATCAGTGGCAAGACGACGAAGATGTAGAAGAAATGTCCAATAATTGTTATGCAGTTTAAAATTTGTTTAATGCAAATGGCATAATTGGGATGGGTTGACCGCTTCAGGTCATTAATCAACTGTGACGAACGGTCATTGCATTTTTGTTGTTTCTTTTTTTGGGGTTTAAAGTTGATAATTAACAGTAGCAAAAAATGTCAAAAGATTATATTCGGATAGGTATAGCATTTTGTACTTAACAAAATTGCTGAAAAAAGGAAATAAATGAATTTACTACTAAGTTTTTTGTGTTTTTTTGGTTTACAACTTTAAAGCATTATTTAGAGTAGCTACGACTATTTCCCATCTTATTGGATTCCGCGTTTATGCAAATTGAAACCAAACATCGACTCAGTTTTTGTTCTGCCAGGCCTTAAGTCTAATGAATAATAACGGATGATTTTACACTTTAAAGCTCTTCCAAAGTGTAATTCACTTTTTTTCTAACATGTGGTCGATCTTTTTTTCGGTCACTAAGACGTTATGAAATTGCTTGTTCCAAGGTTTTAGCCTTCTACTGTTGAGTTCGCCATGGAACTTGGACTTGCTCTCAAAGTCAAAATCGGCACTTTACTTGAAATACTTCACACAGCTGCTTTTATAGGTATAAAAAGTTATGTTTTCTCCTTGAGCCAATCAAAATTTTTTAAAGAGAAGGCAAATCAGTGTGACATATTTAGCTTTTGTATTTTAGGGAGCAGATATATATAGAGAACAATTGTCAGAACGGACAAGCTCGCGAAACAGGGCTCTAACACCAACCTCCTTCGCGCTAAGAAAACTATCAGTATGCCCATTGCAAAGTACACACTTTTTAAGCTTTCGGAAAGATACTCAATGTCAATTGCTCGTCTGACCTGGCCGACTCCCAGCGAAAAACGCTCATTTTTCAAGACTCTAACTAAACAATATCTGATGGGTCACAGACTGGTTAATTCCTATAAAGACCTTTGCATATGCTTCAGGGAAGAGGAAGAGGTGAAGTATGTAACTCACTTTCTCGCAGATATATCTGTGCTTGCGTTGACATTTCACAGACAAAACTCAGATATCATAAAGGCATTCGGATGGAGGTAACCTTCACACAGTTTACCTAAGTTGGACTCCGAGCTGATCCCACTGGGTTTAACCATTAGTTTTTTGCCATTAATATTTGGTTTGACTTCTTTTGAAACCCTGGATAGTCATTCATGCAGTTAAAAAGCTTCACATATCAATTGATGTTCATTCGCTTTTTTGTGTTTATATGTTAAGCATTTGTCTATTTTCTTCAAATTTATTTTCTTAGTATAAGAATTAATTTTAATCATAGAATATATATTTTTTTGGAAATGAGAAATTTTTCTAAAATTTATGAATCATTTTTTTAGTGATTTATATTTTCTGCTAGGTAGAAACAAAAAATTTTCTTATGTGACAATAATAAAAATTAATTTACCAATCACTTAAAGAAATAATTAAAAAAAACTTGAAGATTTCATATTCAGAAAACAGATTTCTCCCCATTTCGGCCATCAATTTTCTTAAGTTTCACCTAAAAATATTAAAGTTCAATAAAAGGGTTGAACTTAAACACCTTTCCAAGCACCGTTCTGCCATTAGCAATTAATCAAAATGTCTTGCTCAAGAAGGCATAAAATTAACAGAAAAGTTGACAAGCGCTAGACCTAAATAAATTGCATAATGGCAAAGCCATAAACCATACATAAATAATTAAGTATATTTATATATATAAGCAAAGTATAAAGCACAAAAGCCAAAAGTGTTGGGGCAAAACCCCTTTGATAAAGAGTTGCCAACTTGATTTAAATTTTTTGTGTGGCGTTTGTAATCCATCAAAAGCGTCGGCGAAACTTCACGCATTGTTAGGCAGGCAAAAGGCTAAAGGATTTTAAATGGAAAGCTCTTCCATATTTGTGGGTGGGCTGGCACTTTCAATTCAAGGAAGTCACAGGGCAGTACCAGCCAGCCTCCTCACTTATTGACAATGGAAGAGCCAATGCCAAATGTACACACACACACACACATCACATTAGTGGGAGGGGGCCTAAGAAGGAAGGAATACGAATCTTTGAGTTGTAATTTTTGCCCATTTAACTGGCCGGGCACGTTTTGCATTTAGCGCGTAAAATAAATTTGCACAATTTGTGACAAGTGTTCGGACGTAGGAGAGGAGGAGGAGAAACAGAAACAAACAAATTGACAACTCCAATGTGATGGAGGTGGTGGAGGAGGAGTTGCGTGCACAGTGAACTGACTTAGCAGCAAATGGGATTTCAATTTATAAAATACTGCACTCTCTTGGCTTTAGCGATTTGTATTTGATAACCTTTTAGATATATAAGCAGATATTGCTGAGTTATAGTAAACAATAGCTGCTGATACTAACGTTGTATTACCTTAATGGTCAGCTTTTTATGGTGATTTAGGGATGATGTTGGAAGCAAAATTCCAGGTTTTTTTACATCTTCTGCCCCATCTCAGATGACAGCTACAATAAATTTTCGGCACAATACTTCAAATAAAAATACACCTGTTCAGATGCATTTTAATCTCAAATCTCTACGAAAGTGTTTCTATTCATATGAATGATGTATGCTAAAAATAATTTTTATGTGATCTGAGAATATTTAGCTTAAATCAGAACTGCAAAACCTCTTAAAATTGTCAAATGTCAAGCTATTCACAATGAAAACATGACAACATAAAGGACTATGAGATCATAATGTCACATGCGTCGAACAGTGGAAAGCCAGCCTGAGAAAAGAATAGCATTGAAGTTTTTGTTCTTAAGATGTGTTCACCGATCTATCAAGATATTGGGATATTAGCAATTAAAAAACTCAAATAATTTTGTTTGTTGTGTGTGGAATTTATTGTATTTTTTTTGTTCAATTGTAAAAATAGCTCAATTAGTTTTTAAAATAATTAAATTTGAATGTGACATTCTGATCTTGGCGGCCAATGGACTGGTCCTAAACGTGAGAATAATTGCTCACCAAATTCGTCTCTCAATTGGTTCGTGTTCGCTTGTTGAAGATGGCAAGTCCAACAAAGTGTTAAACACTTTGTGCAAAAAAAGTCGGTAATCATCGCATCATTGCTTCATTGACTGTAACGTTGCAATTTTCACTATTTTTTTAAATATGATGCCGCCGGCCCACAAACTGTACCAATCACTGCACTTTTCAGGGTGCATTTGCAGCTCTTGGACTGCCTCTGGCTGCTCTTCAGCCTAAATTCGGCATTTCCGTTTGTTTATGTACCCATTATGCCAAAAATCAACTGAAGTTGCTGAAAACTGTTTTTTTGATAAAAAATAATGGATCTTCATTCAACTTTTCTAGGACAACAGCACAAACGACGTTGTGGAGGTCACCCGCTCAGTTCTGATAGCTGTCCTTACGTAAAATAACACAAGCTTCATTGTTGAGTTCGTCGACGAATTATCATATCGCGATCTTCATTGACACTGGCCAATACAGCAGCAATATTCTCCTCGGATTAATGTCTGATAAACCTCAACTCATCAAAGGACGTACAGACCCATCAGTCTATTATCGTTTCTTTTAAAAACGATGGAACGACTTTTGGACCTACACCTAAGAAGCAAGCTCATTCCACGAACGTTTAGCGGGGAACAACAGGCAATGGAGCATGAGAACACAAAAGGGGCACGACTTTCTCAGCTCAGAATTTGCGTAACCTTATTAGATACCTTAAAAAGGCAACCAAAAGTTGGCGAGAAATTATGATAGACGTCTAAACTGGACATACCAATTGAATCCTGGTGGAGAACGGCTTAGTATCTCGCAACAAGCGGGGCAGCTGCGGGTACATTCAGAAAAAAACGAATATCAGTGATCTAGAATAGAGTTGTGCTGTTTTTCATGAACTAGTTCGAATGAACTATTAATTAAAATGACCTAATGAACTAGGTCTCAGTATTTGAACTATAGTTCATTTTTGTGAACTATAGCTCATTTTTGTGAACTATAGTTCATTTTGCGAACTATAGTTAATTTTTTTGAATTTTAGATCAATTTTCAAAAAACGAACTGTAGTTCAAAAAAAGAACTATAAATCATAAATGAACTATATCTTGAAAGAGAATAGTTCACAAAAAAATGAACTAATGAACTAGATCATTGAAATGAACTAGATTCTCCAACTGTATTCTAGAACGAACGGAATAAAACTTAAAATTTTGAGTATAATTCGTACTTTGTTGTACTTTAACAAAGTACGAATCAAAAAGTTTATATAAATATATATATATTTATCCGAATTATTCCTAAAATGACCGATCTAACACTGACTCCACACCAAAATTACCATAAAAACTCTAGACACACGTCCACAAACCAATAACCAAGACGCACATAGAAAACAAGTCCACTAAAACCGACCTACACACACACCATTCAATTTTCCGATTTTCAAGCATAAAATAACAACCCCACACCAATTTCGAATTTAAAACACCCCCCACACCCCCCAGAAAAAATTTCTAACAACTTCAAAAAAAACACCACGAAAAAATTCTTAATTCCAGTATAAAATCTTTATATCAAGAACATTTTGATCTTATTTTGAGTACGCAAGTTCTTGGTTTAAGAACATATATTTCTCTTTTTCAATTCTAGCATAAGAACTAATCGGGATTGGTTCAAGACCGTTTCGTCCTAAGAATAAGGTTTTAAAAACCTTGGAATAGCCCAAAATGTACTTTCTGCTACTACGTTTATGCTTATAAAAAATCATGCTTTTTTGCACCTCAAAGTATACAAAATTTATTTTCTGTCATTATTATTTTTTGAACGAGATAATTTAAAGTCAGTTATGACAGCATCTTACAAAATCCACATTGTGAATTCACTCAGATTGTCGGACTAGTCAAAGGTATATAAAAATAATAAGTGTTAAGGCTACTAAACAATAAATATTTTTCTTAATTATTTATATTCATAAACATAGCATACTTTGAAGGGCGAAAATCATGTTTTTTTTATTTGTGCATAAACGAAGTATGTCAAAAATCAAGAATTTCGGGATTGCAAAAATCATACTTGAAAGAGAATTTTGTACTTGTATCAAGTATTTTCCTACTTGGCCTACTATTGACACCGTTTGTACGAATAAGAGTAACTAAATTTTTGAAGAACTTATTGTTATTCTCTCCAATAACATGGACTTGGCACCACTGTATAGCCGCCCAGCTGCTGGCTTGTTTCTTTGTTTTGGAGGCGTCACTGCTGTTGGGCAGCCGGGTCGGCTAATTGTCATGCCATGCCAGACTTGGAACGCTTGTCTTGTGCGCTGCTGCCGCTACTGATTTTTCTTATTTTTCCTCGACTCTCTGTCCATCAATTGACTTTATCTATTTGAACTCACATGTTAAAAATATCAATTTGTTGTCGGGGCACTGCGTTCTAACTGACAGACAGCCAGTTGGAGTTGGCTTTGGCACTTTTTTCTGCAAACTCCCAGTTTCAGCTCAGTTTTTTGCTGTTTTGCCTTTTGGTGTGATTTATGGCCACTTTATGGCATAAATGTAGGTGCGGCCCGCACATAAATCATCGTCCAACTTACAATGCATTTGAGTTTGTAGCTGATTTTGTGGCCCACCAAAATGCTGCCTAGTGTAAGGTGATCGTTATAATGATGCTAAAATGGGGGTGGAGCAGAGTTAAGTGCATTGCTAAAAGGTAATAATAATAAAAATCGCCTATTATTTATTTCAAAATCAAAATTTAATGATCACAACTGATTGGCTAAAGCTTATGCAAACCTTTTAAAATTCTGAAATGGTTGATTTAAGAATCAACAATTATTGGCTGTTGCCTAAATGTTTTCTTATTACATTCAACCTTTTGCTAATTGAACCAACTCATTAGCCAAACCCTTAAAAATTTACTAATTAAACTCGCAATCGCCATGATTATTTTTGTTTTCCCTCCTTTTCCATTATCCTAACACCTGTTATGCTGCCTTTGGCAAGTCATCCCCCCTTTGAAAATCACTTAATTCATATAAGGACCGCTCACTAGTCACACTATTAAGCACTTGAGCCCAATTATGGATGAGAAGAGCATTTTCGTAGCCCAGTCATAAGTGTGCCACTTGTACGAGGGATAATGTATAATACCTTTTTGAAATGAAATGAGTAAATTAAAAGGTTACCCAGCTGGCTAACTCACCAAAATCAGATCATTGCCGTTGAGGGAGGTTTGCCACACCCACGCACACTCACAGACCCATGAATAATTCATCGAAAAAGACAAATCTGCTTGTGCATTAATGAGTCAGGCTTCTTATTTACCATGATGCCGCAAAAACAAAAAAAGAAAAGGAAAATAGAGAAATAGAGAATTTCATTGAGACAACTTTAATTAGAGAGAAGCCAAAGTCAAATTGTCTTATCATAATTTTTGTGATTTTTGCACGCCAAATGACCAGAAATTGTTTAGTCATTCTGCACATCAATCAACCATTCGGACAGCCAAGTTAATGGGCAGGGACAGGGATAATGTGCTGGGTGTTTGTGTGTTGAGGGACAAGTGCATGATTAATTATTTTATTATCTATAAATTGGATTTTCTATGACCAGACCAAAGACTAGAGTAGACCGGCTGTTGCCTTTTTTGCTATATAATTCCCTATTGCATACTTTTTAAGAGTTTTTGAAAAAGGTAAAATGCACAAGCAAAGGAATGTTTGTATGTTTGTAATTTTTTAATAGGCGGCTTACTACTTATCTGATATTTATTAAATTTCGCATTTTTTTTCATTCGTTCGAAAGTGGTTTAAAACCTTTACCCATACATAGTTTGGGCTGTAAACCTGTTCAAATCTGGAAGGTACACAAATCAACTTCAAAAGTTCATTAAACTAAAGATGCCGGATATTTTAAAAATAACTATATGGATATTTTTCTCGAGGCCTTGATTCAGGTTTAATCCCTGATTAAGGATAGATTTTCCCAAAATATTCTTATCTTATATTAATAGTTGCGTATTCTAGATTTTTAAAATTTAATTATGAAGAAATAAAATATTTTTTCCCAGTGAAGTATTTATTTTTGTATTCGATTTTAATTTTTTTATGATCATTTAAATTTCGCTTAAAATATAATACAGTTACCGGTGGATAGAAAAGTCACTTAATTAAGAAAAAGTATATTTTTGTTTCAATCAAAGATTTTTCACAACTTTAAAAATATATTAAAAAGTATTTTTTCCCTTATCGTATTAGAAGTCCTTAAACAATTTAGGAATTCATTATTTTTCTATATTTTCCTAAGAACCAGATTAAGTTAAATATAGTGTAGAAACATTGGTCTTTTTGGCATTATTATGTTTCAGTAATATATATTAGAGTTCTGCCGATTTTCATGAACTAGTTCGAATAAACTATTCATTAAAATGTACTAATAAAGTAGGTCCTTATAATGAACTTGAATTTCCTACTCTTTTATATATATTTACAAACAGTTTTAGACCGATATTTCTAAATATTTGGTTTCTTTTAACAATGTAGAGATAATTGTTTATAATTTTGTAATTTTAAGTTTATATTGTGACTGCCCAAAGATTTTAAAATCTGACCTGCCTAAGAAAGCATTTCTTTTAGGGTTTAGCCGGAATCCCGTTCCGAGCCCATCTCTAGTTGAAACCGATTACATAATGCCAAGTGGATTTATTTCGAAAGAAAAGGATACATATGTATTTTCAGAAATTGATTTCAAAAACAAACGTTTACACGAAAATCTACTCAAACTTCGGAAAAGTGCCGAATATACCGAGATCTTGGATCTTTTTTTTATTTTATTGAAGTATTGTTGTTCAATTTGCAGAAGACTTTTCAGCTTGTGAAAGACTCCATAATAGAATAAAATTCACTTGAAAACAGTTGCGCTTCTCGGTAAATCTGTATTTTTACATTAAGTTGAATCGTGTTGAATGTAAGTTACTGTATTGTTTATTTATTAAATTATTTTTATTATTAATTATTCAATCCAAAATAAAAAAACCTTTTCCAGAAACTAATCTTCGAAGTAACCAAGATAAATATTTTTTTTTTATATTTAATACAAAAATTTATTCAAACTGAACCATTTGAGGTTTGGGAAATAAAAATAAATTTACTCCAGTTCAGGTTAGGTTCAGACTTCAGAAAAAACTCTGAGTCTCGCAAACGGTTTGACTTCGAACCGGTTTGTAGCCCTGGTAGGCATATCTCAGGAAAAATGAAGTCTATGAACTTTGCTGTGTAGGTTGCTGGATATTTTGAGTATGATAATTTCCAGGTTCAAAACTAGAACCGGACTAGTTGAACCGGAACCGGAAAATTTGATTTAGAGCCATATTACATAAATTGTTTGAGCTATTAACTTAAAATTTGATGTGTTGTTTTGTAATTTGAACCGGTTCAGAGGTATTACTTTAGAAATTAGTTGGGATTTAAACTTATAATTTGATATGTATGTTGGTAATATAAAGTTCGAAATTTGTCCGGTTCTAAACTAGTTCCTAAACCGTTTCAACTGGTTCTTCTATTAGCGATAATCTCATAAAGATTGAATTAATCCAAATCTAGGAACTTAATTTAATCACAAAGCAATATCGCTTCTAGCATGTTTAAGATCGAAAAAAATCATCTGGGAACTACATTAAGGAACTTTAATCCAATTGTAGGTGGGTAGGTTGGTTTTGTATAAGCAGAGGCAGAAGTCCAATTTGTGGGGCGATTCGGAGTCGGCTGGATAGGGCGGTTTTTTTCTGTGTACTGGCGGTCTTTTTCTGTGTACAATTTAATGTTTTATATTGAAACTATGAAGTAATATTAAATCATGGTTCAAAAGTATGATAATCTGTTCCATGCTGGATTAAATAAGATTATTACTGGTTCAAAACTGACTATGAATTCTCCTATTACGTTATCAAAAATAGTCAGGAATTTTTTTCGCCAGTCAAGAATCTGTCAATTCAAGTTTTTACTTATTTGACATATTTTTTGGATTGATTTTCGGGTTAGCTCTATATTTTTCTGTTAAATATTCTCTAATATAATCGTTAGGCACTGTTTCTTAACTCTTAATATAATTGTTTTCAAACAAGATTTTTTAAAACGAAGATATACCATGTGTTTGAATTAAAAAGATGTTCTATTGCCCATAAATATGCAATGGGGTTTGTGAAGAACTAGCGTACTATACTTAATGCTAAAAGATTGCATACTTCAAGGCACCAACATTAAATAGGAAATTTGGTAAGTTTTAACACTTGTATATTCTTTTCTTTTCCCAAACATATTCGTATAAGGCACTTACAAAATTATCTTGTATCAACACCACCACCTCTATAAGCAGGAAAAAGAAAAATTTCACAGCCTTGTTTCATTATTATGACCCGAGCGATGCCTTATATTTAGCTAAAATACTTGTATATTTTATTTGAATCCAT
>JAEIFT010000574.1:0-163307 GCA_018904225.1 Lordiphosa mommai
AAGATTTGCTTTGCGAAGACACAAGGCTATCTCTTGTAATAACATAAATCAGGGCTGCAAACCCCTCAATTTCGACTGGGGTTCGGTTCGGGGTTCGAACCCTTACCCTACGCTTGGGTTTCGGTTCCACAACCGGTTCCTTTAAATTGGAGACCCGAGGTTCCGGTTCGGGTTCGGGTTCCGGATTGCATTTTATATATTTATGTACATAATAAATAATTTAATAGAGTTTGAAGAAGAGATGCCTTATAAACTGCTGCAGTTTTTGGCAGTCAATCACATAAATGATCTGTCTAGATTGACTAGACAATCAGACATTGTATGTATGTTTAGAAGAGTTCAGCGATACTGCCAACTTGCACTTTCAGCGAAAGTCGATTCTCTTTAGTGGGATTCCTGAAACTTATGTGCTTTTTGTGGCTATGAAACCTGCAAAAAACACGGCCACTTTTGGCTTAAAACACGGCCACTTTTGGCTTTAAATAAGAGATGACCTTTATCGGCGTACCCGTGATTTAGTAACTGTGGCCCAATATGTGATTAAGTCACAGTGACTTGTAGTCACCAAATCACACTGTTGCTTTTTATATGCCGTCACTGTGATTTGATGATTGCCAGTGACAGTGACTTAATCTGTCTCATCCCTAACTTATAGTGTGGCCCGAACACGTTTATACATTTCCTCGAATTCCAGTCAGAGGTATTTTTTCCAGGGAATGGGACCGCCACAGCACTGGCTTTGACTGGCATATTGTGAGAGTGAAATGCTAAAAGTATTTAAATTGTGACTTGTGTAAAAATGAAGACATTTAAATGACGTACAACTTTTACTTGTATTCACAGTGCCGTTGCATCTCCGTACGAACAAAATAATACCCAGAAATACGGTTTCGGATGCAAATTGAATTCCCTTGCCCAGGTTGTGTTATTTTGTCTGGTCTTTTGTTCCGGACGGGAAGAGTGTCGCCGCCATACATGGGCATAAGAATGGATACATTTTTGTTCATCATTATAAAATATTTTTTATCATCAAATTGCAAAAATAAATTCTGTGCTTAGAATTTTATTTAGAACCGAACCCCATCAATTAGAAATCTGGGTTAGGTTCGGGTTCGAGTTCTCGTGATTATTTTCAATGGGGTTCGGTTCCCGGTTCGGTTCAGGCATCACCAGAACCTGAACCGAACCGGTTCCGAAGGGTTCGGTTCCGGACCGGTTTGCAGCCCTGCATTAAATGGCTCTCGAAATCATCAGACAGTATAAGAAGGTCATCTAAGTACACAAAAACTCGTGTACGAAGATGAGCTGGGATAACCCTATCCATTAAACGACAAAGTGTTTGCGCAGCATTACAGAGACCAAATGGCATCATTTTATATTGATATAATGGTCTGTTTGGTACGTAAATGCCGTGAATTGCCGCGATTCTTCGTCTAAGGGAATTTGCCAGTATGCATGCTTCATGTCTAAGCCAGTGATGAATCGGGCTGGAGGTAAGCGACTCAAGATTCCGTCAATGTGAGGTAATGGATATGCATCCCTTCTAGTAACTTTATTGACCTCTCGTGAATCCAGACACAGTCGGTACTTATCACCTTTTTTAACTAACACGCAATTACTGCTTTATGGGCTAGTCGACTCCTCTATGACGTCAAGTGCAAGCATATCGTCCACTTCAGCGAACATCAGTTTCTCAATCGCAGGTGAAACTGGCCAATGCCGCTGCTTAACTGGGGTTGCCGAGCCCACGTCAATAGAGTGTTTTGCGAGTTTAGTTCTTCCTAATCCCTCAGTAGCGAATGACGGAAAATATTGATAACTGCATTTAGACGTTTTTGTTCGCCTTCGGACAAGGTAACAAATTTGGGTCATCTTCATTTTCATCTGAAGTTCCCACATTCAGTTCAGATACTTCTGCGGACTTTGTGATCTTGTCTAAAAGTCCGAATTTCTGCCAGAAGTCTATGCCCAAAATAAACTTCTTGCTTGAGTTCAGGTATATGAAATATTTCGAGCTCAGCCTGTGCTATCGCGGTATTTAATACTAGCTAAAATTTTTGCTACTACACTACTTTCTGTTCCATTTGCGGTTCGTATCTTGCCAGAACATTTTTTATACTCTGTACCGAAGGTACACAGAGTATATTGGGTTTGTGCAAATGTATGTAACAGACAGAAGGAAGCATCTCCGACCCCATAAAGTATATATATTCTTGATCAGCATCAACAGCCGAGTCGATATAGCCATGTCCGTCTGTCCGTCTGTCCGTATGAACGAAGAGATCTCAGAGATGGTAAGAGATAGAGGTTTGAAGTGTATGGAACATATATTTCTTATACTTGCAGGCAGATCAAGTTTAGTTTTGATTTTTTGCCACGCCCCCTGCCTCCCCGCAAATTTAAAAAAACGAAATAACTCCCACAATTTTCAAGATAGATAGTTCTGAACATTCTAGACATATATTCTACTACTTATTTTGAATCGACCCGCCATACATCATTTTTCGATCAGATGAACGATATTAGAGCTATATGTAAAGAAAATAAAAACCAACGCCAACAACAACACCGTTGCCATTGGTAGAACTTACGAGAAAGAGAGAGCGAGAAGGCAATAGCTAACTGGTAATTTCCCAATTGGACCTTGCTATGAGTGGAGCGATATAATTGAGATGGCCTGCTGTCAGAAATCACGCGTGATTCCCGCGTGACTAATATAGATACGTTTTTGTTAATAGGAAATTATATACAAATTTTATAATTTTACGGGTTTGTACTAGGTACTAGCCCCCATACATCGTTTTTCAACCAGATGAACGATGGTTGAAAGAGTTGCCACCCTCAGATTTTGAAAAAACCTCACACTTTAAAGTTATTAGTTTCGTACAAACAGGTACAGAGTATATTACAGTCGGGCTTGACCGACTTTCTTACTTGTTTGTTTTGCGGTGTGTCAACAATTCCTGTGCCACAGAACCACCTAAGCAACTTATTGTGGCTCCCGAGTCTAGTAATGCTGTATATTTGTGCCCTTCAATTAATACTTCAGTGTAAAGCCTATTATCAGAATTTACAAAAATTGATGAAATAAACTTATTTCGATTCATTCGAACTGTCTTCCAAAAATGTCTTAAACGTTTGGTGGAACGTTTGGACTTCGGTATAAAATTTATAGAATCTAACTTATCAAATATTTGTTTACGCTTATTATTATAATTCCCAATTCTTTCATGCAGAGGAATGAATGAAAATGTAAATGGTTCTCCCTCTTTTGGTTTTTTAAATCGTTATCAGGCAATACTTCTACCTGCGTAGAAACAGTAGATGTTTTCCTATACAAAATTTGTTTGACTTTATCGGATGCGTCTATTGGTTGTTGCGACACATCCTTCTTTCGGTTTCGAAGGATTGCACTTAGAACATTGAGGTTTGCAAGTATCTTTAGTTCCACAGCCGTAACAAAAGATTTTTCTGGGACCCATACAATCATCGAATTTGTGACCCGTTTTGTCGCCAATTCCAACAAGTTGGATTTGTTTGGAAAGAACGGTGCTGAATTTGTAGAACCTCTTCTGATTTAATATTATCAACGGTTGGCGGCTCGCTAACGTCTTGATCAGACAATTCGGTAACGTATGAACGTAAAGTTCTTGGTTTTAATATTTTTATGTCATTATAAAATTGTTCATGCCTTCGGATTTCATTTCGTAGTTGAGATCTATTCGAAATCTTTAGATGAAGCAATTCATGGTGCAAACTAGGCTTGGCGTTTCGGATCAGTAGGTCTATTAACTGGCTTTCAGGTATACCATTTTGTAGTCTGTCCACTATTTCTTCTATAGCATATTGGAAGTCTTCGAAAAGCTCAATTTCACCTTGACGTCGTTTCCTAATCCTTTCCCATATGTCATAATCTGTTTCAATGTCTTCGAATCGTTTTTTAAATTCCTCACAGAAAGTTTCCCAACTAAAATTTGAGTGTGTACGGTGAAATTTCCAGTACCAGTCATTTGCTTTTCCTGCGAACAGGAGATATAAATGATCGCAAAGAAGTCTATAATCGTTATTTAAGTTTTGCTTTGTTAGAGAACAAACTCTATAAATGAATTCATCCATTCTCATATTAGATTTTGAACCATCAAATTTGATTCGCCAGTTTTGGATAACGCTGGATACTTTTTCGGGTGCAACATAAGAATTCGATCCACTTCGATTTGCACTAACTCTAGGTGAGTTCATAACTACTTCCGAATTATTTCCAACTGGTTGATCAATAACTAGATCATTTCTCCCAGAAAAATTATTTGTAAAAATGGGTGTTTGACGTTCGGGTTGTGATAGATGAATAGAAGCTAATCGATTTTGTATAGAGGATTCAATAGTTTTACTCAACTGAATTGTGAGATGTTCCAATAGTTGTGAATGTTGAATGCTGACCGCAGATTGTACATAATTTGCTATTTCGACTTGAGTGTTAAGCGAAAGATCCGAGCTGTTTGAAGGCTCAGCTACAACTCTGTCTAAGCTTGGACGTTGCGTAGATCTTGTAGACATACCACGCCTTGGAGTTGCTCCTCGGTTTTTAATTGTTTTTTGATACCTTCTTGATTGGTTTGGTCTGGCTTCGTTAGTTTCTAGTGATTCATTTACACTGTTACCTCCTCGTGAAGCTTCTGAGTTTAGTTCCGCGAATAATGTATTATTGGAGAAAGTCAACGCCATTGCTGCACAATTCCCTTTACATGTAGGACAACTTGGATTGGTTTTGATATGTTCAAGAATGCAAAGTTTATGAAACTTATGTTTGCATGGTGTATTAGCGACAAGTTCAACGTTACTTAAAACCTCGTTACATAAGCCACAAAAGGATCAGACCTTTGTAAGGTGGCTGAAATATCTTCATTGCTATGTCTTACTGACATTTTCGTTTTATATAAATTTATCAATACTTTAAATTCTCATTAATTAAATGTCTGTCTTTTCCTCATGCTAAAACTTTTAGAAAAATTATCAAACAAAATCTCAGTGGTTTTTCTATTGTAATTGTTAATTAACTATTGTTGATTTGACCATGCTCTATCAAAATTATTGGACAATATCCACCATAAACGATAGTATATTGTAAATCCAAATGATTTAAGATTCGGTATGTTCAAAGTAATACTGACACATAGAATAAGAGTTGTTCGTATATTGTTACCGAAGGTCTATTCTGGTCGACCAATCCTTAATAAAAGAATTGTAATCGCAAAATCCTAAAACAGTTCCTAAGTTCCAAAGCTACCATTCCCCAAAATTATATGTGACTCTTTGTTCAGTTAAAATTAAATGTTGGTTACTTGGATGGATTGGCGGATGAGCTAAGAAAGCCATAACAAGTGTTTGTTGTCTTAATGGATATTAACCGATATCCATAGTTAGACTAGGAACCCACTGTATCTCTCAATAAAGATTTGATTCTTTGACAAACTGTCAGGCCCCTCATGTTGGGCGCCAAAATGTGTAGTGTACCGGTGTGCATTTGGGTGTCTTTTCACTCTCAAGTGGAAAGAGATTGGCCTACTATCAGTTGGTGTATTAATACTGATTTGAAAGACCTTTGTATAGCTCAGACGAGTAAGAACCCCGACAATCCGGCGAGCTAGAACCGAGCATAGCGAGAGTGCGCAACTCCGTCTGACTTTACAAAGGTCTTTCAAATCAGTATTAATACACCAACTGATAGTAGGCCAATCTCTTTCCACTTGAGAGTGAAAAGACACCCAAATGCACACCGGTACACTACATAATGAGAAAAACTTTTTTGTTTTCCATCGTAGCGTTACCAATCGTGGTATATATCAGTTTAATATGCTTTTACATAATTCTGAAAAAATGTATCACAATTGGATGACTATAGCATTCAGCTGCCATATAAACGGTCGATCAAAAATCAAGTTCTAGTGAGAAAAACTTTTTTGTTTTCCATCGTAGCGTCACCAGTCGTGGTATATAATAGTTTTATATGCTTCCACACAATTCTGAAAAAATTTATAAAAATCGGATGACTATATCATATAGCTGCCATAGGAACGATCGGTCCAAAAACTAGTTCTAATGAGAAAAACTTTTTTGTTTTCCATCGTAGCGTCACCAATCGTGGTATGTATTAGTTTTATATGCTTTTACATAATTCTGGAAAAATTTATCAAAATCGGATAACTATAGCATATGGCTGCCATATAAACGGTTGGTCAAAAATCAAGTTCTAGTGAGAAAAACATTTTTGTTTTCCATCGTAGCGTCCCCAATCTTGGTATATATTAGTTTTATATGCTTTCACATAACTCTGAAAAAATTTATCAAAATCGGATGACTATAGCATAAAGCCGCCATATAAACGGTCGGTCAAAAAACTTATTCTAGTGAGAAAAACATTTTTTTTATCAATGGTAGCGCCTTTCAAAAACTGCAAGGGTGTTTAAAACATCGGCGTAGCCGATGTTAGCCTTCTATTTTTATGGTATCAAATCTTTCTTATCAATGATTTAAAAATTTTATATATTAGATATCTATATCCTTTATATATTATACCGGTTAAATCAGTTGGAGTAAACGTTTTCAAGTGTATTAAAACTTCGGCACAGTCGAAGTTAGCTTTGCCTTCTCGATTTTCTTAAATTTATTTCTAAGAGTTATTTTTGAGTCATGAGAATGATAAAAATCAATGAATAATCCTTAAATCGTAATTATACCCTTGCAGAGGGTATATTAAAATTGTCACTATGTTTGTAACGTAGTGAAGGAAGCATTTCCGACCACGTAAAGTTTATATATTCTTGATCAACATGACGAGCTGAGTTCATTTCTCTCCGTCCGTCCGTCTGTCCGTCTGTTTCTATGCTATCTCCTCCCTCAGTTTTGAAGCTATCTTGACCAAACTTTGCAAAAAGTCTTTAAAAACAAATACGCTGCGCATTTGTCGGAATCGGCCGGAACGGATGAGTATATCATGTAGCTGCCATAGGAACGATCGGTCCAAAAACTAGTTCTTATAAGAAAAACTTTTTTGTTTTCAATCGTAGCGTCACCAATCGTGGTATATATTACCTTTATATGATTCCACACAATTCTGAAAAATTTTATCAAAATCGGATGACTATAGCATATAGCTGCCATATAAACGGTCGGTCCAAAAACTAATTCTAGTGAGAAAAACTTTTTTGTTTTTCATCGTAGCATCACCAATCGTGGTATATATTAGTTTCATATACTTCCACACAATTCTGGAAAAATTTATCGAAATCGGATGACTATAGCATATAGCTGCCATAGGAACGATCGGTCTAAAAACTAATTCGAGTGAGAAAAACTTTTTTGTTATCAATGGTAGCGCCTTTCAAAAACTGCAAGGATATTTAAAACATCGGCGTAGCCGATGTTAGCCTTCTATTCTGTCGGGCGGTTTACATTTTTTCAGTTTAAGCCATTCCGAGATCAACCCATTATTGAGCCCGTTTGGTGTTGAGTTGAGCCCGAATGGCACAGTTTTTATGAAAAGTGTATATTAATTTTGCCCAGAAGTTTGTAACGCATAGAAATATTCATTTCCGACCCCATAAACTATATATATTATTGATCAGGACGACGAGCTGAGTTCAATTCCGTCTGTCTGTCCGTCCGTCTGTCCGTCTTTCTGTCTGTTTCTACGCGAACTAGTCCCTCAGTTTTAAAGCTATCGAGCTGAAATTTTGCACAGAGTCGGAACCGGCCGGATCGGATGACTATATCATATAGCTGCCATAGGAACGATCGGTCTAAGAACTAGTTCTAGTTAGAAAAACTTTTTTGTTTTCCATCGTAGCGTCACTTATCTTGGTATATGTTAGTTTTATATGTTTCCACATAATTCTAGAAAAATTGATCAAAATCGGATCGCTATAGAATATAGCTGCCATATAAACGGTCGGTCCAAAAACTACTTCTAGTGAGAGAAACTTTTTTGTTTTCTATCTTAGCGTCCCCAATCTTAGTATATATTAGTTTTATATACTTTTACATAATTTTGAAAAAATTTATCAAAATCGGATGACTATAGCATATAGCTGCCATAGGACCGATCGGTCGAAAAATGTGTGAAAAGTTTTTTTATGGTATCAAATTTTTATTATCACTGATTTAAAAATTTAAAATATTTGATATCTATATCCTATATATATTTTACCGGTTAAATCAGTTGTAGTAAAGTTTTTCAAGTGTATTAAAACTTCGGCACAGTCGAAGTTAGCTTTGCCTTCTCGTTTTTATACTACAGGACCGTATATTGTTTTCAATGTAGTAACAGCCGAAGCATCCCGACCCCTAAAAAATTGATCTAGGTCTATGTGTTCTGTCGTCTGTCGTGTCTGTCTGTCGTCTGTCGTTTCGAACGAGAGACTCGATGGTATAGGTTTAAGTGTATGGAACATATATTTCTTCTACTTGGGCAGATCAAGTTTAGTTTGATTTTGCCACGCCCCCTGCCTCCCCCGCAATTAAAAAACAATATCTTCCAAATTTTGAGTTAGTTGTTCGACCTTTAGAATATATTCACTCATCATTCTTATCAAGCCCTACATCGTTTTCGATCGATATAATATGGCGCTATATGTAAAAGAAAATTTAATGCAACGACAACAACACCGTCCCTTGAAGGGAGGCCAGTTACTGACTCGCCGCTTTCATTTCCCCCTCCCTTCATTCCAATAGATATTTGTAGTAGGCAACGAAGTATAAAATAATTAATGGCCGCGGTCAAACACGCGTGATTTGACTAATAGATATGTTTATGTTAATAGGAATATATACATTTTATTATTTAGTTTTACTAGGTAATTCTACCCCTTACTTATCAGCCCTACATCGTTTTTCAACCAGAACGTATCGAAAGTCCCCCTTTGAAAAACCTCCCTTTAAAGTTATCAGTTACATACAAACAGTGAGTCCGGCTTGACCGACTTTCTTACTTGTTTTCTTTGTACAATTCAAAACAAACTGTAAAACCAACACAACGAACAATGGTTGAATATAAAAACATGAACTTTAAGAAAAATTAGCAGCAACAACTTCTCGCAAAAGGACAATACTGGGAGCTGTTGCCAATGGTAAGTAACCCTTATTCTTTTTTGATGGAAAGAGTGAAACGTTTCACTGCCCAAGAATGGTAAACAAGATTTGAGGTCACGGTCATCCCTGCACTCAACGTCTTTAGATCTTGTCAACGTTCAGCTAGGCGTCAATAAATTACTTGGCCGATTCCGTTACGGGGCAAGGCATAGGTGCTCGTGAGAAAAGGGCTTATTACATCCCAATCCGTTGATGTTTGTAGTGGTGATTTCTTTCCGGTTTAATTACACTAAGACGAAAACATAAGAAATGAGAAATTAAATCTAAATTCCGGTTGTGTTAGTTTTTTCTTATAAAATTTCTGCGTGCAAATACTTGGTCTTCGCTAGAGCTTAAAAAGTCGCATTGAACTGTGAAAAGGATTTTAAAAATGTAGCTGCATATGAATATTAAACAGCCATATGAGCATACAATTAATCCTAACAAATGACTTGTTGTTGTTGTTAAGTAAATAAAGCGACATGTTTGACGGTGAAAAATTGCAGATCGTTACTGGTAGTTATTAAAGCCCCTATAAATAAAGAGAAAGTGTTAATAAGTGATCTGTGAGCATTAACTTACCACATCGACGCTCCACGCCGCACTCTCTAATCTGAAAATACATAACTAAATATAGTCCTACAGATTGATACGTTTATACGGAGTCGACTCGGCTTTTGATGCTGATTAAGATAATATTTATCCAGTCAACCAAATCCGTAGCGCTCCAACGGTGGAGTGAAAAGGGACTTCCCAGCAACACCAATCGAGTAGGGAGTGAGCGCTATAAGTTAATTCGATTAATATCAAATATAAATAAAATAAGCAGCATTTTGAGAAACCGTAAGACCTACTGTTGCCCGGTTGTGATTCAATGGGTAGTGTGTGCACGTACTGTTCGGTAGGGGTAGGGTTCGACCCGGCATAGGAAAATACATATAATAAACAGAAACGAGAGCGTAAGTTGAAGTCGGCTCTGCACGACTTCGATGGTGTATGGTGGATAGAAAAGTCATGATGATTCAAATATATGTCTTGAAGGTTTAAATAATCTATTTTTAAAATTGTGGGAGATATGAGGTTTTTTTCAAATTGCGTGGGTGGCAACTCTACTCTACTCTACTACGGTGGGTCGATAAATAATGATGAGTAGAATAATTCTCTAGAAGGTTCGAATAAGCTCCTTACTTCAAAACTGTGGGAGATAAGAGATTTTTAATATTGCGGGTTCGGGAGGGGACGTGGCAAAAATTTGAAACAAACTTGATCTGCGTGCAGACAATTCAAGTCTATACTGAAAAAATGGTAGCTCTAGCTAATATCGTCTCTGAGATCTAGGTGTTCATACAGATGGTTGGACGGACAGATGGACATGTTTATATCGACTCGGCTATTGATGATGATCAAGAATATACATACTTTATGGGGTCGGGGATGCTTCCTTCTATCTATTACATAAATTTGCACGAACTTAGAATACCCTTTTTTCTCTACGAGTAACGGGTATAAAAAGGTCAGTCAAGCTCAACTGTAATACGAGAGCGTAAGTTGAAGTCGGCTCTGCTCGACTTCGATATTACCGTAACTCAGGGAATCTAATATTAAATCCCAAAATGCCCAGTGATATTATTTGATTTGCTTATAACTAGACAATTGTTTATCTGACCGAGAATCGGTGCGTGATGGATCGATAAGTAATGATGATTTAAATATATACCAAAAAGGTTCGAAAATCCTATCTTCAAAATTGTGGGAGATCTGAGGTTTATTTTTATACCCGTTACTAGTAGAGTAAAAATGGTATACTAAGGTCGTGCAAATGTATGTAACAGGCAGAAGGAAGCATCTCCGACACCATAAAGTATATATATTCTTGATCAGCATCAACAGTCGAGCTGATATAGACATGTCCGTCTGTCCGTCTACCATTTTTTCAGTGTAGACTTGTATTGTCTGCACGCAGATCAAGTTTGTTTCAAATTTTTGCCAAGCCCCCTCCCGCCTCCCATATCCATTAAAATCTATAAGTGATTCGACAACTTGGACTTCATGATTTTCAATTACTACATACTTCAAAACTTGGCTTGTTTGGTCTTTGTGTGAAATGTCCGGGGTGCTGTCAAATATCATGAAATGAAATATGTACATACTAAGCAAGAAGGTGGACTAATTCTAAAAAATTTTCTCTTATTAGAGCTGGGGTCTTCTTTTTTACTTTGCAAGAAATTTTATAAAGTAGAATTGGCCATCCAAGTTCGTTGAACCTTTTTACCATTACCCTTAGTTCGATAAAACCATTCTTGTGTAAATTTTCTCATTTGCCTTTATATAACATTCAATGACGACTCTAATCTTTTTTTTTTTGTACCCTTTTCAATATCTTTTAAAATCTCTTTTTAAGCACAGTCCCGAGACCATGTTATTACACAGAGAAAAAAAAATCTCTAAAAACAACTAAATACAAATGAAAAAGATTGAAAAATCCTAAACTAAATTTTTTATTTTGAAGGTTAGAAAAATAAATTTTTATTTATATATATTAACTTTAAAAACTAAAAATCTTCTACTCAAAATCAAATATTGTGAAACTAAAACTAAATTTTTTTATTTTGGGAGATTTTGCCAAAAAAAAAAACATTTTGGGAGCATCGTGCATTGTTTTAGGAAAACACATTTTAAAAACCCAAAAAAAAAAAACAAAAAAGAAAAAATGTTGACTAAAAAAGGGGACTTGAGCCCACAACATCGGTATTCTAGGCAACAGTCTTGACACCCAATCCACGAGCCATTCAGTGCTCTGGAAGCTTAGCACATGACTAGTTTGAACTTAACAATTGACTGGGTTGTTATATGTGAATCGATGGGTGAATGCGTTGAGGTGCGGCTTTCTAGTGCGTGTCCCAGACAAGGTAAATAGAGAGGGTAATAACTAAATTAATTTATAAGTTTTAATTTAATTAGTGATCTTCAGATATAAGCGAACATCAAAAAACGAAACCAACCGAATAAAACATATGTGAATTTAAAAAAACTTTATTATTTGTTTAAAATAATGTGTTGTTTTTTCTTAAAAAGGAGATGGTTTAATCTTAAAGTCGAGAACGAACCATCTCTATTTAAGATTGAACAATTGACCTAGAAGATTTGAAGATTTAAAATCTTGTTTCAAGATTTTTCGTTCTCTGTCAAAACGGTTTGGTCACTGTTTCAAGAACGAAATCTTGATTTTTTTGTAAAAATTATAATTATATTATAAATAATAAAAGCTAAAAAAAATATTTTTTATCAAAATGTTGGCTTTAAATTGTTAATAAAAACGAGAAGGCAAAGCTAACTTCGACTGTGCCGAAGTTTTAATACACTTTAAAAACTTTACTCCAACTGATTTAACCGGTAAAATATATATAGGATATAGATATCAGAGATTTAAAATTTTTAAATCATTGATAATAAAAATTATATACCATAAAAAAAAATTTTCTTAGTAAAACACATTTTTTGACCGATCGGTCCTATGGCAGCTATATGCTATAGTCATCCGATTTTGATAATTTTTTCAAAATTATGTGAAAGTATATAAAACTAATATATACTAAGATTGGGGACGCTAAGATAGAAACCAAAAAAGTTTTTCTCACTAGAACTAGTTTTTTGAACGACCGTTTATAAGGCAGCTATATGCTATAGTCATTCGATTTTGATAAATTTTTCCAGAATAACGTGGAAGCATATAAAACTAATACAAACCATGATTGGCGAAGCTACGATGGAAAACTAAAAAGTTTTCCTCACTAGAACTAGTTTTTTGACCGACCCTTTATCAGGCAGCTTCATGATATAGTCATCCGATTTTGATAAATTTTTCCAAAATTATGTGAAAGCATATAAAACTAGCATATACCAAGATTAGTGCCGCTTCGATGGAAAACAAAAAAGTTTTTCTAACAAGAACTAGTTCTTAGACCGATCGTTCCTATGGCAGCTATATGATATAGTCATCCGATCAGGCCGGTTCCGACATATTAGTTGCGTGCAGTAAAAAGAAGACTCTGTGCAAAATTTCAGCGCGATAGCATTAAAACTGAGAGACTAGTTCGCGTAGAAACAGACAGACAGACGGACAGACAGACGGACGGACGGACAAGCGGAAATGAACTCAGCTCGTCGTCCTGATCAAGAATATATATAGTTTATGGGGTCGGAAATGAATATTTCTATGCGTTACAAACTTCTGGGCAAAATTAATATACACTTTTCAAGTGTATAAAAATTGCGAGATAAACTTGAATTTCTATGGAAGTAATTAGATAAATTGATTGATATATTGTTTTTATACCCGTTACTCGTAGAGTAAAAAGGGTATTCTAAGTACGTGCAAATGTATGTAACAGGCAGAAGGAAGCAACTCCGACCCCATAAACTATATATATTCTTGATCAGCATCAATAGCCGAGTTGATATAGACATGTCCGTCTGTCCGTCCGACCGTCTGTATGAACACCTAGATCTCAGAGACTATAAGACCTAGAGCTACCATTTTTTCAGTGTAGACTTGTTTTGCCTGCACGCAGATCAAGTTTGTTTCAAATTTTTGCCACGCCCCCTCCCGCCCCCGCAATATGAAAAAAACCTAATATCTTCCATAATTTTGAAAATAAATTGTTCGAACCTTCTAGACATATATTATGATCATCATTACCTATCGATTCGCTATACATCACTTTCCGATCAGATGAACGATAGCAGAGTTGCCACCCCCCAAAATTTGAAAAATACCTCATAACTCCCACAATTTTGAAGATGGATCATTCCAACCTTATAGACATGTATTTTAATCATTATTACCTATCGATCCGCCGTACTTCATTTCCCGAACAGATGAGCCATAGTAGAGTTGCCGCCCCCGCAATTTGGAAAAATCCTCATATCTCCCAAAATTTTGAAGATAGATTGTTCGAACCTTCTAGACATATATTTTAAATATCATTACTTATCGATCCGCCTTACATCATTTTTCGATCAGATGAACGATAGCAGAGTTGCCACCCCCGCAATTTGGAAAAATACCTCATAACTCCCACAATTTTGAAGATGGATCATTCCAACCTTATAGACATATATTTTAATCATTATTACCTATCGATCCGCCGTACTTCATTTCCCGATCAGATGAGCCATAGTAGAGTTGCCGCCCCCGCAATTTGGAAAAATCCTCATATCTCCCAAAATTTTGAAGATAGATTGTTCGAACCTTCTAGACATATATTTTAAACATCATTACTTATCGATCCGCCTTACATCATTTTTCGATCAGATGAACGATAGCAGAGTTGCCACCCCCGCAATTTGAAAAATACCTCATAACTCCCACAATTTTGAAGATGGATCATTCCAACCTTATAGACATATATTTTAATCATTATTACCTATCGATCCGCCGTACTTCATTTCCCGATCAGATGAGCCATAGTAGAGTTGCCGCCCCCGCAATTTGGAAAAATCCTCATATCTCCCAAAATTTGGGCATATTGTAATCTAATAAAATATTCTTAAATAAACTTTGAGTAACGGGTAAATCGAAGTCGAGCAGGGCCGACTTCAACTTATGCTCTCGTTCAAATTGCGTGGGTGGCAACTCTTCTATCGTTCATCTGATCGAAAAATGATGTATGGGGGATCGATAGGTACTGATGATTAAAATATATGTCTAGAAGGTTTGAACAATCTATTTTCAAAATTGTGGGAGATATGAGGTTTTTTCATATTGCGGGGGCGGGAGGGGGCGTGGCAAAAATTTGAAACAACCTTGATCTACGTGCAGAAGATACAAGTCTACACTGAAAAAATGGTAGCTCTAGCTTTTATAGTTCCTGAGATCTAGGTGTTCATACAGACAGACAGACAGACGGACAGACGGACAGACAGACAGACGGACATGTCTATATCGACTCGGCTATTGATGCTGATTAAGAATATATATATACTTTATGGGGTCGTAGATGCTTCCTTCTGCCTGTTACATACATTTGCACGAACCTAGTATACCCTTTTTACTCTACGAGTAACGGGTATACAAATATCTCATATCTTCCACTATTTTGAAAATACATTGTTAAATCCTTCTAGACATATATTTCAATTATCATTACCTATCGATCCGCCATACATCACTTTCCGATCAGATGAACGATAGAAAAGTTCCCGCCCCCGCAATTTGTAAGAAAGCTTCATATCTCCGACAATTTTAAAAATAGATTGATTGAACCTTCTAGACATATATTTCAATCATCATTACGTATCGATCCGCAATATATCATTTCCTGATCAGATGAACGATAGAAAAGTTCCCGCCCCCGCAATTTGAAAAAATCCTCATATCTCCCACAATTTTGAAAATAGATTGTTTGAACCGTTTAAACAAATATTTTTATCATCATTACTTATCGATACACCGTACATCATTTCCTGATCAGATGAACGGTAGAAAAGTTCCCTCCCCCGCAATTTGAAAAATTTCCCACATTTTTGAAAACAGATTAATCAAACTTTATAGACATGTATTTTAATCATCATTACTCATCGATCCGCCATAAAAAACTTCCCGATCAGATGAGCTATAGTAGAGTTGCCAGCCCCGCAATTTGGAAAAAAAAACACAATTTGGGCATGTTGTGATCTAATAAAATATTCTGAAATAAACCTTACCCTGAGTAACGGGTATATCGAAGTCGAGCAGGGCCGACTTCAACTTACGCTCTCGTTTTTTCTTAAACCCAGTTGTCTCCTTGAGATGATTAGTCGGTTAGAATTATGAAGTATATAAATAAAATTATAATGAAGTCCAGATAAGTTAACCTTTTTCTTCCGGAAATCATAATGCGCCGCCGTGGTATAAAGTGAACAACGCGTAGTGTTCTAGGGATCACCAATGGACACCAGTTCATACATGAATAACACCTAAGCAAGGCCCAAACACTAAGATGGCTTTCTGAACAAACTTTCTTTCCTTTTCTTTCTTATGTCCGCTCCCATACCCATTATTAAATATTCTTTGACTAAATGATAGGCTTCGTTTACCCTAGTAATCCCAAAACAACCCGTGAATATTAAAATTAGATGATAATGCCCTAATCAACGAGCGCGTAGCCTGCGGTAACATTAATTGGACCTCCCCCATATTGCCGACGAAGATAGCCGGATCAAGCACGGGTTCCGCATAGGTCTACTTCTTCCATCTGCTCGGTTAGGATGCAACTGTTCGTTGTATGCTACAGTATATTAAAATTGTCAAGATGTTTGTAACGCAGTGAAGGAAGCATTTCCGACCATATAAAGTATATATATTCTTGATCAGCATGACGAGCTGAGTTCATTTCCGGCTGTCCGTCTGTCCGTCCGTCCGTCTGTTTCTATGCTATCTCCTCCCTCAGTTTTGAAGCTATCTTGACTAAACTTTGCAAAAAGTCTTTAAATACAAATACGCTGCACATTCGCCGGAATCGGCCGGATCGGATAAATATATCATATAGCTGCCATAAGAACGATCGGTCTAAAAACAAGTTCTAATGAAAAAAACTTTTTTGTTTTCACCAATCGTGGTATATATTAGCTTAATATACTTCCACACAATTCTGGAAAAATTGATCGAAATCGGATGACTATAGCATATAGCTGTCATAGGAACGATCGGTCTAAAAACTAATTCTCGTGAGAAAAACTTTTTTGTTATCAATGGTAGCGCCTTTCAAAAACTGCAAGGGTATTTAAAACATCAGCGTAGCCGATGTTAGTCTTCTATTTCTATCCTATAAAAAGTTATTTAGGTGTATAACAGGTTATAATCATTCCATCTCTTCCTTCCGTCCTTAAACTATAATTGGTATTATACTATTGATGTGTAAATGCGGAATTCATTAGTCATCTTTCCATTTTATGTAGAATACGTTCGCCTCAGGCACTGCGCGTTACATGCATAAGATTTTTGTTGCTAATATTTTCTGAGCTCTGTAGGTCAAGTCCTGTGCATTTAAACTTTGGCGAGATAAAATTAAAATATTTTTGTTTTCTTATCTGTACAGTTTATATAAATTATCGCGGGTCGATTTTTTTTTTTGAATAGGCGTATAGCAAAATAGCAGTCTTTGGACAATTCTAAGAACATTTGCCCAAGAAACCATTGGTCTAAAATAAAAACTTAGCCGCTGGTATTAGTTCAACATCTAATGAGATTTTGCATTTTTCATTGAAATGGGTCTCTTTTTAACGGTCAATAGTTAATTTGACTATGTCGTTATTTATAATAGCATCAAGCAAAACATATATAAGCACATACATACATTCATACAAGCTTATATGTTTGCTAGTGTGTATACTGAACCATTAAGCCTATATTTTCCTTCGTGGGCGGAGGCGGCATAAAAAACAAACCCCTTCACTTGTTGTTAAACAAACTTTTGCGATTTCTATTTTAACACACACAAACACACATTCATAGTGAAGCGCACAGATGGCCCTGGTCCAGCCCCAAAAGTGGACAGAATTTAACGTGCCACCGACTCGTTTAATAATTGCTCAGAGTGTGGTGCGGTTTGGGTAAACGGCGAATTCCTTGGGTTGCTGGACCGTCAACAGCGTCGCTAGGCCTGTCAGCCCGGGACAACCGGACGGGACAGGCTCGGGACCGGGTTGGACCGGCCGGCCCATTTGCTGGCAGCTGAAATTTGTGATAGATGCGGTTTGTGGAGGCTGAACCGTCGTCCATAGCGCGCGAGGTGTTACACATACACGCACATGGACGCCGGCAGAGTGGACTTTATACATTCCGTACTTCTGTTGTAACCGTAACCCCTAAGCGTCCAGAAAAGGGATGAAACGGCTGAAAAATGCTTACGCTGGGTTTGTAAAATGTTATTACGATTATATTATGCGCATATACAAACATACAAACGCATATACATACTTACAACATGAAATGTTACTTATTATATATATACATATGTACAAGGCCTTCATATACATATGTATAATCCATATACGCACACACACACACACTATCAGATGTAAGTATGTATGAATTTGTCGTATACAACCTTGCTTGGGTAGTGGTCAACAGATTGGTGATGGTCCGTAAAGCCTACGAATGTCCTAAAATGAGGTTATTGTGTAGGGCAAAGAGAATAAGTACCCTTACCCATATTACAATATTATGTTTAGTTAAGTCCAAACATTCTGAAATAGGGTTAGTGGTGAAACCAGCAGAGTACCACGGTGTAGTACTAAAAGTTGACATTAATTTTAGAGCTCACACGTGGCGGTAACTAAAGCGGACGTGGTGGGGGGCTGTGAGCAAATATCTGCTGCAGCTTTGGTTAGTTTTCTGATTTAAAGCACAACGAGAACCAATTGAGCTCAAATGTGTTAGAAACGAGAAGGCAAAGCTAACTTCGACTGTGCCGAAGTTTTAATACACTTGAAAAACTTTACTCCAACTGATTTAACTGGAAAAATATATATAGGATATAGATATCAGATATTTAAAATTTTTAAATCATTGATAATAAAAATTTGATACCAAAAAAAAAATTTTCTTAGTAAAACACATTTTCCGACCGATCGTTCCTAAGGCAGCTATATGCTATAGTCATCCGATTTTGATAATTTTTTTCGAAATTATGTGAAAGCATATAAAACTAATACATACCAAGATTGGGGACGCTACGATAAAAAACAAAAAAGTTT
The DNA here is from genome assembly GCA_018904225.1 of Lordiphosa mommai. Taxonomy (NCBI): domain Eukaryota; kingdom Metazoa; phylum Arthropoda; class Insecta; order Diptera; family Drosophilidae; genus Lordiphosa; species Lordiphosa mommai. The sequence continues at coordinate 18,862 of JAEIFT010000574.1, forward strand.
TTCTCACTAGAAGTAGTTTTTTGACCGTCCGTTTATATGGCAGCTATATGCTATAGTCATCCGATTTTGATAAATTTTTTCAGAATTGTGTGGAAACATATAAAACAAATATATACTACGATTGGAGACGCTACGATGAAAATCAAAAAAGTTTTTCTCACAAAGACATATTTTTCGACCGATCGTTCCTATGGCAGCTATACGCTATAGTGATCTGATTTTGATACATTTTTCCAGAATTATGTGAATGCATATAAAACTAACATATACCAAGATTAGTGACGCTACGATGGAAAACAAAAAAGTTTTTCGAACTAGAACTTGTTCTTAGACCGATCGTTCCTATGGCAGCTATATGATATAGTTATCCGATCCAGCCGGTTCCGACATATTAGTTGCGTGCAGTAAAAAGAAGACTCTGTGCAAAATTTCAGCTCGATAGCTTTAAAACTGAGAGACTAGTTCGCGTAGAAACAGACAGACGGACAGACAGACGGACAGACAGACGGACGGACGGACAAGCAGAAATGAACTCAGCTTGTCGTCCTGATCAAGAATATATATAGTTTATGGGGTCGGAAATGAATATTTCTATGCGTTACAAACTTCTGGGCAAAATTAATATACACTTTTCAAGTGTATAAAAAAAAAAAAGAATAGTGAGTTAAGTCTTACGAAACTAAAATAGATAAGTCTCGTTTTTGAAGTGTTGCGTAGCGCTTTATTAATTGCCACCGATAGCACTGTTCTACAGGGGAAAGAATCCCAATCAATGTCCTATGCTGCTAACACAAGGCTACAAAATATAATCTTTTTCGATCTACACGAATGCTTTACATTTCTTGATGAAATTCGGGTTGTCCTGATTCCGATGCCAAGACTTTTCTCTTATGAGAGTAAATGTTAATAACGCGAAATTGATTTTAGTGGTAAGCAGACGGAGTGTTGCGTGAATCTTGACCACATAATTCAAAGTGTCGTCCAAAATGCAAGCAAAATTCACGATTTTCGCTTGTTATGTGTAGCATCTCGAGAGTGAAGCGTTTACTGTAGTGGTTTTCTTGTTGTAATATTGATGTTGCTTCAAAGTTCGGTGAGTGGCCGTTCTCCATACAGTGGGTCGCATGAGTTGTTTTTTGTATGTTTGTATGATGTAGGAATTTTAAGTCCGATTTGTGTTGCGATATTCTTGTTTTTAATTTTGACTTCGTTGTTCCAATGTAAAATTTCTTGCACGAATTTTCTGTTTCTCCGTTACATGGTATTTTATAGATTACATTGCTTTTATCCACCGTTGCAATTTTGGCCTTTGTATTGTTAAAAAAGTTCTTCATCGTGTTCGTGGGTTTGTGGGCTATTTGTATTTTTATACCCGTTACTCGTAGAGTAAAAAGGGTATACTAAGTTCGTGCAAATGTATGTAACAGGCAGAAGGAAACATTTCCGACCCCATAAAGTATATATATTCTTGATCAGCATCAATAGCCGAGTCAATATATACATGTCCGTCTGTCCGTCCGTCTGTATGAACACCTAGATCTCAGAGACTATAAGAGCTAGAGCTACCATTTTTTCAGTGTAAACTTGTTTTGTCTGCACGCAGATCAAGTTTGTTTTTTTAAATTTTTGAAAAAAACCTCATATCTCCCACAATTTTGAAAAAAGATTGTTCGAACCTTCTAGACATATATTTTAATCATCATTACCTATCGATCCGCCATACATCATTTTTCGGTCAGATGAACCATAGTAGAGTTACCGCCCCCTCAATTTTAAAAATACCTCATATCTCCCACAATTTTGAAAATACATTGTCAAATCCTTTTAAACATATAATTTAATCATCATTACCTATCGATCCGCCTTATATAATTTCTTGATCAGATAAACGATAGAAAAGTTCCCGCCCCCGCAATTTTAAGAAATCCTCATATCTCCCACAATTTTGAAAATAGATTGTTCGAACCTTCTAGACATATATTTCAATCATCATACCACATCCCCCACCTATCCATCCAGCCCACGCATATATAATTTTCTGATCAGATGAACGGATACGAAACGAGGAAAAAAAACTTACAAATAACCACTTCGAACTGTCGGTAATTTAATACACTTCTGAAAAAATACTAACTCCATCTGATTTAACTAGTCATAAAAATAAGATATAGGATATAGATATCAGATATTTAACATTTTTAAATCATTGCTTAATAAAAAATTTGATACCATAAAAAAACTTTTCTTAGTAAAACACATTTTCCGACCGATCGGTCCTAAGGCAGCTATATGCTATAGTCATCCGATTTAGATCTTTTTTTTTCAAAATTAGTTGAAAGCATATAAAACTAATATATACCAAGATTGGGGACGCTAAGATAAAAAACAAAAAAGTTTTTCTCACTAGAAGTAGTTTTTTGACCGGCCATTTATATGGCAGCTATATGCTATAGTCATCCGATTTTGATAAATTTGATCAGAATTGTGTGGAAACTTATAAAACAAATATATACTTCGTTTGGAGACGCTACGATGGAAATCAAAAAAGTTTTTCTCACAAAGACTTATTTTTCGACCGATCGTTCCTATGGCAGCTATATGCTATAGTGATCTGATTTTGATACATTTTTCCAGAATTATGTGGAAGCATATAAAACTAATATATACCAAGATTAGTGACGCTACAATGGAAAACAAAAAAGTTTTTCTAACTAGAACTAGTTCTTAGACCGATCGTTCCTATGGCAGCTATATGATATAGTCATCCGATCCGGCCGGTTCCGACATATTAGTTGCGTGCAGTAAAAAGAAGACTCTGTGCAAAATTTCAGCTCGATAGCTTTAAAACTGAGAGACTAGTTCGCGTAGAAACAGGCAGACAGACAGACAGATCAAGAATATATATAGTTTATGGGATCGGAAATGAATATTTCTATGCGTTACAAACTTCTGGGCAAAATTAATATACACTTTTCAAGTGTATAAAAATTCCCGCCCCCGCAATTTGTAAAAAACCTTAAACCTCCCACAATTTTGAAAATAGATTGTTCGAACCTACTAGACATATAATTCAATCATCATTACTTATTGATCCGCCATACATCATTTCGTGATCAGATGAATGATAGAAAAGTTGCCGCCCCCTCAATCTAAAAAAATCCTCATATCTCCCACAATTTTAAAATAGATTGTTTGAACCTTCTAGACATATATTTGAATCATCATTACCTATCGATCCGCCATACATCATTTCCTGATCAGATGAACGATAGAAAAGTTCCCGCCCCCGCAATTTTAAAAAACCTCATATCTCCCACAATTTCGAAAATAGATTAATCAAACTTTTTAGCCATGTATTTTAATCATCATTACTTATCGATCCGCCATACATAATTTCCCGATCAGATGAGTTATAGAAGAGTTGCCACCCCCGCAATTTCGGAAAAAAACACAATTTGGGCATGTTGTGATCTAATAAAATATTCTGAAATAAACCTTACCCTGAGTAACGGGTATATCGGAGTCGAGCAGGGCTTCAACTTACGCTCTCGTTTGTTTATTGAAAAAGCCCGATTTTGTAAAACGTTCCGACAAATTTGGAATATATGTCATTGATCTGTATGTTTTTGGTTGTAGCTCATCTTTTGAATTTGTTTTTGTTGTGCCGTACTTCTCAATTAGTGATTTTATAATTCTCATTGGAAAATCGTTGTTTGTTAGTATTTGTTTTATTTCTGTGGTTATGTCATCGTGGTATATCTCATCACTGATATCCATCATGCGTTGGATACAGCCAAATGCTGTATTGATGATTATATTTTCCGCCTGACGCCGTGGGCTTTTTGTACCATTTGATTTTGATTTTGTTCCCATGTCTGTTTATTGTGGTGTCTAAATAGGGTAGTTTCCCATCGGATTCTAGCTCAATGGTAAATTTTAAATTTCTATGAAATGAGTTGAGTGAGTTCAGAGTGTGTTGTACTTCGCTTTCACTAATTATCGCAAATATATCATCCACGTATTTGGTGAGCAATCTTGGTGGGGACTTGAGTTTTTCCATGGTTTTGTCCAATAGTTCCTCCATGACGATGTTTGCTATTACCGGTAATGCTGGGGATCCCATCGGCATGCCTTTTAATTGTGTATAGATATGGTCTTTAAACTTAAAATATATGTTATCCATGATGCAGAACTTAAGTATCTCCATAAAAAGTTGTTTAGGTATTTTGGTGTATTCTAGTATTTTTGCCCACTTTTGTCTTATTGTGTCCAGTGCTAGTTCTATGGGAATACTTGGGAATAAAGAAACAACGTCAAACGATTTTAATTTTTCCTCGTCAGAAATGTAGGTGTTATTCGTACGTTCTTTAAATTCCATTGCGTTTTTAACGTTATATGTTAATAATAATTTGATTATGTATCTGCATAGTCCATATGACGACGATCCTAATGAAGAGCAAATTGGTCGTAAAGGGGTTCCTTCCTTGTGAATTTTTGGGAGTCCATAAATCCTGGGTGGTAGCGCTTTGCTGGTCAGCAGCTTATTCCTTTCGGCCTTTGAAATAAGCTCCAGCTTGAACAGTTGGTCCACTGTTATTTTTTGTCTGCAGTTTTGTTGTTGGGTCCTGTCTTAATCTTCTGTATGTGCACATGTCTCCTAATATGTCCATCATTTTGTTCCTGTAGTCCTCCATCTCCATTGCTACCGTCTTATTTCCTTTTTCGGAAGTTAAAATCAGAACATTGTCATTTATCCTAAAGAATTTCCGTGTTTGATCCACTGTGTCCAGTATTGCACGATCCCTTGTACTCTCCCTATGTTTGCATTTGGCGTCTTTGACTAGTAGGTCCGACAGAAAAAAATCTGATTCTTCATAAAAAACTGTGCGAATTTTTTGATTACCTTTTCCGTCATTGGATCCAGAACGAACGAAATCACAGTTTGTTATCGATAGTTGGCCTATCGTTTGCGTTTGTGGATGCTAAAAATTCGACGACAACACAGGAATATATTTTCTCATTAATTTTTGACGGATGGGGAAAAGATTGAGGAAATGCTGAACATAAAATGAATTGAGGTTTCCAACGCTGAGAGAAACATGGAGAATGTTTTATCGTTATCTTATATAAAATAATTTGATATTTTATTATTGCGACACCAGATTCTCTTGCAAGATACTTGGTTTACTTGAAAGTTCTTATATTATAATATTAGGGTATTCCTTTATCTAACGACCCGAAGTTTAAGGACACTAGACGTTGGGTTCGTCGTTTTGGGTCCCAGGCTCGAAAAGCTTGTCCGGGCTGAACTATTCTTGTTGCTCTTTGTCATCTAGTGGGATGCAGTCGTAGGCCGGACCATTTCTTTCTAATTATAATTTATTTAAATTAAACCGCTTACAAAACACAACTTTTGTAACCAGCTTACCTCTCCGTCCTTTAGTTAGTACACAGTATTTAAATAGCAAATTTCTAGTTGCTGATCTTTGCTTGTCATCGTCTGCTATGTATTTAAAGTTGGGTCGTAATTAATAATTTTTAATTTAAAAATTACAAAATAAGAATTATATATTGATTTTTATACACTTGAAAAGTGTATATTAATTTTGCCCAGAAGTTTGTAACGCATAGAAATATTCATTTCCGACCCCATAAACTATATATATTCTTGATCAGGACGACGAGCTGAGTTCATTTCCGCTTGTCCGTCCGTCCGTCTGTCCGTCATTCCGTCTGTCTGTTTCTACGCGAACTAGTCTCTCAGTTTTAAAGCTATCGAGCTGAAATTTTGCACAGAGTCTTCTTTTTACTGCACGCAACTAATATGTCGGAACCGGCCGGAGCGGATGACTATATCATAAAGCTGCCATAGGAACGATCGGTCTAAGAACTAGTTCTAGTTAGAAAAACTTTTTTCTTTTCCATCGTAGCGTCACTAATCTTGGTATATGTTAGTTTTATATGCTTCCACATAATTCTGAAAAAATGTATCAAAATCGGATCACTATAGCATATAGGAACGATCGGTCGAAAAATAAGTCTTTGTGGGAAAAACTTTTTTGATTTCCATCGTAGCGTCTCCAATCGTAGTATATATTTGTTTTATATTTTTCCACACAATTCTGAAAAAATTTATCAAAATCGGATGACTATAGCATATAGCTGCCATAGGAACGTTCGGTCAAAAAACTACTTCTAGTGAGAAAAACTTTTTTGTTTTTTATCGTAGCGTCCCCAATCTTAGTATATATTAGTTTTATATGCTTTCACATAATTTTGAAAAAAATGATCAAAATCGGATGACTATAGCATATAGCTGCCATAGGACCGATCGGTCGGAAAATGTGTTTTACTCAGAAAAGTTTTTTTATGGTATCAAATTTTTATTATCAATGATTTAATAATTTTAAATATCTGAAATCTATATCCTATATATTTTTTTCCATTTAAATCAGTTGGAGTAAAGTTTTTCAAGTGTATTAAAACTTCGGCACAGTCGAAGTTAGCTTTGCCTTCTCGTTTTTCAATAAATTGGCAAATAACTCTTATTTTTTAACCTAAAAAATTAATCACAAAATAATTATTAAATTTAAATCTTAATATATAAATTGCGAAATAATTATTATTTTTTACTTTTATAATAAAAATTGTGACATAATTCTTATTTGTCAATTTTTATTTTAAAATTGAATATAAGAGTTATTTTTCAATTTTTATTTTAAAAATTGAAAATAAAAATTAATTTTAAATATCTTTAGAACAATGCGGTGCATCACAAAAGGTAAAATATATATTAGATCTACGATTCAATACCTTTCATTGATATATCACATGTCCCTAAAAGATCAATATTAAGGATCGCTAAAATTATTTCGATTTAATTCCTCTTTTATAGTGGGATTCCTGAAACTGATTTAGATTTGATTTAGATTTCGTGAAAGCAAATCTAAATCAGTTGACGGAACGACCTTTTTTGAGCACTGATTTGATTTAGATTTCATAAACATCTGACAGCCTAGTTGACAATTGAAAACGTTTTATTATTGTTAAAGGCGTGAAAGACAAAAATGCCGAGAGAAAGTGTAAAATATATTTTTCTAAGCGTCTTAAATGAAAGCTTACTGGCAGAATATGCAGCTTTGGAATGTTCGCAACTATACAACGGTGAGATCAATTACTTATTTGTTTATGGTTACGTAAAATCTCTAATGCAATTTTGCAGATCGTAAGAGGAAGCGGCAGGATAAAATTGTGGAGGAGATTGTGACATACAACATTCTTGGTGAACTGTGCAGATATGGAAACCCTAATGTTAAGCATTCTATTCCCAAATGCACCCAATTTACCAATCAAGTGCTACCAAATTTATATGAAGGAAGATTCAAGCAATTCATTAGTTCAGTAGCTATCGGATACGCATCGAACATTGCTTCGCATTATTAAAAGAGCGATTTGGATGTTTGAAAGAGTTAAAATTGATGATAAAGGACGACAACAGTTTAAAAGAAGCAGGAGCCTGGCAGTTCGTATGCGCTATTTTGCATAATATTATTACCGCGCAAAACAGTAGCGATGTTCTGAATGTAAACTATAAATCAGGCGATTTTGAAACATCTGGTAATGAGGATGAAAGTTTTAATGTGAATTCAACAGTTGACGCGGAAGAAAAGCCCAAAATTATTTGTCGGCTAATGAATATTTAAATAAAAGTTCTTCATAATTTAATTTTATTTGTTCTTATGTTTTTATTTAGAATATTTTAGCTGTAATTCTAGAATTTTTAGCTCCTTTTCTATTTCCATCTTCTTTAACTCCTTTTCATGTTCCAGCTCAATTGCCCTTTGCTCCTTCTTAGCTGCCATTTCCATTTTGAACTTTTCGCGTTCCCATATTAACTTTTCTTTCTCCAGATCAGCCTTTCCGGATTCCCGTTCATACTTTTCTTTCTCCCAAGCAAGCTTGTCCTTTTCTATATCCACCATTTTTATGTCCATGTCGACCTTTCGTTGATGCATGGTGGTCACTATACCTAGCAAACATTCCTTCCGAGGAGTTTTGCGTGGCTTTGAGCTACTTGGCTCTGATGAGGCACGCACGGACCGGCTGGTTGAGCTAGTTTGAGATTCCTCTACAGACTCCAACTCTTCCATTTCGTCGATGTTCTGGCTGTCCTCTAATAAATGCTCGTATCCGTCCAAAACATTGCAGACTGCAGAGTCCATCACACCTTGCGGCTCGATATTCTTTCTTTGCCCATAAATCTGCGCCAGGATGTCGCAATTTGGGCAAACCTTTTCCATGTAATCTGTAAAAATAAAATGATTATTCAAAGCTTATGTTCTTTTGGAGGGTATTCTTGACCTGCGACAGAGTGCCATTTGCCTTCGGCTAATAACCCGGCTCCTGTATTGGTTCTCCATTGCACTGCACTTATGTACTGACTCCGGAAGCTTCGCATTTTGTTTTCAGCACCACTGACCGTTCTATTACACGCGCATAAAACTTTTGTGCTGTTGGCTTCTAGAAAAGAAAAAGGGTAAATGTCTAGTATAGCGGCCTACTCTCAGAAAATTCCAAAAAAATTCCCTTCGATAGATCGCAATTTGTAGGTTTATGAGTTTTATGCGACACTATATACATCAATTAAAGCGAGCCGCATGAGCAAACCCGAAAGTGACTAAATTAGCCATTAAAGATAATTTTTTCTCAATTTATAGCAAATTTTCAAAAATAAACCACCGTCTGGTGGAACAGAAGAAGGCATCGAGAAGGCTAGTGCAAAATGGCTATTGCCCTGTGTTATTATTTTATCTTCCCATAATTTCATTATTTATTTATTTATTTTTTTATTTTATTTTAATTTTAGGAACATTCGTCATATTGACACAGTTACAATTAAAGAATATAAAAATTGGCTTAGAAGAATATCCGTTAATTTCGGTCATGACTTATTTTAACTGTCATTGTCGTCATCCGAATGCTCATTCCCTGAGCACACCTCACATGAATTGAGATTCTATTTTAAACTGATCAGGTGCTTTGGTACGTATTGTCTACCTGACTAGTCGATACATGCGATGTTTGCGATGAAACCGGCTTCTTTTCAGATCCCTCCTACAATGCGATGTGTTATTTTTGTTCTAACCGTTTCGAAATTTTGTCAACATATACAGCCATGCTCCCATTTTCACTTTCGCAAAAATTTTACGATTTCAAACCGGTTTTAGGTGCAAATTTGGTCTCCAAATCGCAAAATGTTTGCGAAAGTGAATATGGGAGCCCGGCTGATAAAAGAGGAATTAAATCGAAATACTTTTAGCGATCCTTAATATTGATCCTTTAAGGACATGTGATATATCAATGGAAAGGTATTGAATCGCAGATCTAATATATATTTTAACTTTTGTGATGCACCGCTTGGTTCTAAAGATATTTAAATTCAATTTTCATTTTCAATTTTTAAAATAAAAATTGAAAAATAACTCTTATATTCAATTTTTAAAATAAAAATTGACAAGTAAGACTTATGTAGCAATTTTTATTATAAAAATTGAAAATAATAATTATATCGCAATTTATATATTAAAATTGAAATTTAATAATTATTTTGCAATTAATTTTTTTAAGTTAAAAAATAAGAGTTGTTTGCCAATTTATTTAAATAAATTAAAAATAAAAATTAAATTTTTTGTTGGTTTGCGCACTCAAAAACTACTCCCGTAGTGTTTTTACATTGAGCTAAGACCATTTTTCCACTTTGATTTTTTTAAACCCCATAACTCTTATTTGCGATCCCTGATTTTAAGAGAGGAAAAGCAAATTTTATTTACATTTTTACTTATATTATTATTCTTTGTACTTTACTCTAACATAAGTGTTGCCATTATTAAGAGGATATAAATGTAGAACACAAGTATCAAATTCATCAATTTCTTTTATGAACAATTGTTCAATTAAAATTCCAACTTCGTAAGATCGAAAATGTTTATCGAATTCATTTATATATATTGGATTACAGGCAATATATATATTGTTTGTTTCACCTCTAATGAAGCAAAGAATTTTGAACAATTGTAAATCAGATGAATCTATGGCTAAATAATAATTTGATTTGAATTGAGTGCCTTTGTAAATTAATCTTCGCTAATTTTGCAATTTTCTAAGCTTATACCATCAATTTGGTTATAAAACCCCTCTTCACTTAAATTTTTATCGGACCACGAATGACAATTAAAAGTAGACTTAAACCCTTTTTCATCTTTTAACAAAAATTTTGAAAGTTTTAATCCACTTTTAATTGCTAATGAATATGGCGGATTTTTTCTTGAGGTTATACTATTAAATACATTTTTGCATAAAATACATTCCGCATTTTTTATCGCTGTAGCATTATTTGTTAGAAGTGCTGCTATAGCAGCAGATTATTATTATATATAAATCATTGTCCAATCATATCCATAATGAAAATTATTATAACATAACTTATAGCAAAGTTCCAATTATCCACAAACACTTTCGTTGTTATGTTATACTATTACTGTTTAAACGAGAAGGCAAAGCTAACTTCGACTGTGCCGAAGTTTTAATACACTTGAAAAACTTTACTCCAACTGATTTAACTGGAAAAATATATATAGGATATAGATATCAGATATTTAACATTTTTAAATCATTGATAATAAAAATTTTATACCATAAAAAAAACTTTTCTTAGTAAAACACATTTTCCGACCGATCGTTCCTATGGCAGCTATATGCTATAGTCATCCGATTTTGATAATTTTTTTCGAAATTATGTGAAAGCATATAAAACTAATATATACCAAGATTGGGGACGCTACGATAAAAAACAAAAAAGTTTTTCTCACTAGAAGTAGTTTTTTGACCGTCCGTTTATATGGCAGCTATATGCTATAGTCATCCGATTTTGATAAATTTTTTCAGAATTATGTGGAAACATATAAAACAAATATATACTACGATTGGAGACGCTACGATGGAAATCAAAAAAGTTTTTCTCACAAAGACTTATTTTTCGACCGATCGTTTCTATGGCAGCTATATGCTATAGTGATCCGATTTTGATACATTTTTCCAGAATTATGTGAAAGTATATAAAACTAACATATATCAAGATTAGTGACGCTACGATGGAAAACAAAAAAGTTTTTCTAACTAGAACTTGTTCTTAGACCGATCGTTCCTATGGCAGCTATATGATATAGTCATCCGATCCGGCCGGTTCTGACATATTAGTTGCGTGCAGTAAAAAGAAGACTCTGTGCAAAATTTCAGCTCGATAGCTTTAAAACTGAGAGACGAGTTCGCCTAGAAACAGACAGACGGACAGACAGACGGACGGACGGACAAGCGGAAATGAACTCAGCTCGTCGTCCTGATCAAGAATATATATAGTTTACGGGGTCGGAAATGAATATTTATATGCGTTACAAACTTCTGGGCAAAATTAATATACACTTTTCAAGTGTATAAAAAACACTTGGAATATATGTAACTGTTCAAAGTTTTTTTTCTGACATATATTATTTTCACTCAACAATAAACTCTCAATATACCTTTCTTATATTTGGCAGTAGGCTTATTGGTCTTAAGTTTTTAATCTTGTTGGGTTTAATTTTTTTTGGTATCATGATTGGTTTTGCCAGTTTTCAGTCTTTGGGGAAGTACGAGTTGTTGAGCATATTGTTGAACAGGGTGCGATATTTGGGATATTGTCCAGTCCAGTAGAAAGCTTTCGTCTAAGTCTTTTTTTTTTTTTTTTTTTTTTTTTTTAATGAGCTAGATTTTTAAATAATATATAATATATGAGGAATTTTCAAAATTGCGGTGGTGGCAACTCTACTATAGTTTATCTGATCTGGAAATGAATATGGCTTTTTATACACTTGAAAAGTGTATATTAATTTTGGCCAGAAGTTTGTAACGCATAGAAATATTCATTTCCGACCACATAAACTATATATATTCTTGATCAGGACGACGAGCTGAGTTCATTTCCGCTTGTCCGTCCGTCCGTCTGTCCGTCTGTCCGTCCGTCCGTCTGTCCGTCTGTCTGTTTCTACGCGAACTAGTCTCTCAGTTTTAAAGCTATCGAGCTGAAATTTTGCACAGAGTCTTCTTTTTACTGCACGCAGCTAATATGTCAGAACCGGCCGGATCGGATGACTATATCATATAGCTGCCATAGGAACGATCGGTCTAAGAACTAGTTCTAGTTAGAAAAACTTTGTTGTTTTCCATCGTTGCGGCACAAATCTTGGTGTATGTTAGTTTTATATGCTTCCACATAATTGTGAAAAAATTTATCAAAATCGGATGACTATATCATATAGCTGCCATATAAAGGGTCGGTAAAAAAACTAGTTCTAGTGGAAAAAACTTTTTTGTTTTTCATCGTAGCGTCACCAATCGTAGTATATATCAGTTTTATATGCTTCCACACAATTTCGAAAAAAATTTATCAAAATCGGATGACTATATCATATAGCTGCCATAGGAACGATCGGTCGGAAAATAAGTTCTAGTGAGAAAAACTTTTTTGTTTTTCATCGTAGCGTCGCTAATCTTGGTATATGATAGTTTTATATGATTTCACATAATTCTGGAAAAATGTATCAAAATCGGATCACTATAGCATATAGCTGCCATAGAAACGGTCGGTCAAAAAACAAGTTCTAGTGAGAAAAACTTTTTTGTTTTCCATCGTATCGTCACCAATCTTGGTAGATATTAGTTTTATATGCTTTTACAAATTTTTTAAAAAAATTTATAAAAATCGAACGACTATAGCATATAGCTGCCATAGGACCGATCGGTCGGAAAATGTGTTTTACTAAGAAAAGTTTTTTTATGGTATCCTATTTTTATTATCAATGATTTAAAATTTTTTTATATCTGATATCTATATCCTATATATATTTTACTGGTTAAATCAGTTGGAGTAAAGTTTTTCAAGTGTATTAAAACTTCGGCACAGTCGAAGTTAGCTTTGCCTTCTCGTTTTTTTTGCTGTTAATGCACTAGTCATTTTATTAGTTTGATTTTTAAATAGTGTAACCCTAATACAAAATGTTTTACATTTTACTTTTACTTTTAAGCAACTTATAATGTAGTGAAGAGTATAATTGAATTAATTTTGTCTTATGTTTCTGGTAAGAAAATAATGTGTGTTGCTACTTGTAGGGTTTTTAACAAATAGCTTATTTAACTAAGTTTAAGTGTGTTTTATGTTATTTTGTTGTTGTTTACTATGTGGGTGGTGATCAAATCCTGCGACTGGCTAAGTCAGTGGGGTGCAAGCGAAGCAGTCTTCTCCTGGCTCGTCAAAGTTTTGCAAATATGCATATGATTTGGTCTTGTGTTATGAAGTAGTTGTTCTCCGTATCATCTATATTGATTGCTAGTTTATTATACTTTGTACCGAAGGTACACAGAGTATATTGGGTTTGTGCAAATGTATGTAACAGCCAGAAGGAAGCATCTCCGACCCCATAAAGTATATATATTCTTGATCAGCATCAACAGCCGAGTCGATATAGCCATGTCCGTCTGTCCGTCTGTCTGTCTGTCCGTCTGTCCGTCTGTCCGTATGAACGAAGAGATCTCAGAGATGGTAAGAGATAGAGGTTTGAAGTGTATGGAACATATATTTCTTATACTTGCAGGCAGATCAAGTTTAGTTTTGATTTTTGCCACGCCCCCTGCCTCCTCCGCAAATTAAAAAAAACTGAATATCTTCCACAATTTTGGAGTTAGGTTGTTTGAACCTTTTAGACATATATTCTACTCATCATTTCTTATCAAGCCCCCATACATCGTTTTCCGATCAGATGATCAATAGTGGCGCTATATGTAAAAGGAAATTTAATGCAACGACAACAACACCGCAGCCACTTACGAGAAAGAGGGCAACAGCTTACTGGACTGCGCAGCATTCAGTTTCCCCCTCCCTTCATTCCAATAGATATTTGTGTAAGTAGGCAAAGACGAAGTATGAGAGGAGAGATGCAATTGAGATGGCCTGCGGTCAGAAATCACGCGTGATTCCCGCGTGACTAATATAGATATGTTTATGTTAATAGGAAATTATATACAAATTTTATTATTTTACAAGTTATGTACTAGGGTAATTCTACCCATCATTACTTATCGAGCCCGTACATCGTTTTTCAACCAGATGAACGATAGTCGAAAGAGTAGCCACCCCAGATTTTGAAAAAACCTCACACTTTAAAGTTATCAGTTACATACAAACAGGTACAGAGTATATTACAGTCGGGCTTGACCGACTTTCTTACTTGTTTTCCTTGAAGTGTGTTAGAGTGACTTCGAATCTGTTTTTAATGTGTAAAAATTGACCGAAGAGTTGATCAATGTGATTGTATTCTGGATTTTTCGGTGTATTCGCAGTCGAGGAATGCACTGACTCCAAGTACGTTCCTATTACGATTAGTATGTTTTCCCTTTTCTTGATTATAAAGTGTCCATTTCATAATTCTATTGATTGTGGGTCGATCTGTGTGTTTCTAATAATTTCAATTTCATTTGCTGGTACTTTTATAAAATCCAAATCCAATGATTGTTTTTCGATTGCCGAACAGTTATTGATGACGTGAAACATCCTCGATGGTTGTTTAGGGCTAAGACTCGAAAGCTTGTTTTTTTATGTGATTATTAAAAACTAGCGTAACATTTACTTTTATGAGTTTCTTTGTTAGTTTAAGTTTCCGAATTAAGCATATTATATAGAGATATGGGTAAGATTTTAACGAATCTGTTGTGATTTTTTATCATGGTTCGAATTTTGCTCTTTTCGTTTATTAATTTATTTATTGTACTGTTTGTGAATCTGATTAGTGGATTTGTGTGTTTAACTGTGGGGACAGTTTTCTCTATTGCATTTGTTATTTGCTGATTTAGGTTTTGTAAGTGAGTCTATTTCGGAATTTAGAAGATTTCTTTTGTTTGGTGTTGCATTATTGTTTGTAGAGTTATTAGTTAGAATGTTGTGCAATTTTTTCAATTTGCCTTTCTGTAGTTTAGTCTAGGTTTACTGGTTTGTCTAAGGATTGTAAATGGCGTGTCAATGTGCTTGCTGTCGATTATAAGAATGCCATTCTATCGTATGCTATCGTTTTCAATTGTTTTCAGGCTAGGTGATATTATCGTGAACTATGTTTATTCTATAGTCGGCCAAACATATTTCCAATTTACATCATTTTTCGATCAGATGAACGATATTAGAGCTATACGTAAAAGAAAATAAAAACCAACGACAACAACAACACCGCAGCGATTGGTAGAACTTACGAGAAAGAGAGAGCGAGAAGGCAATAGCTAACTGGTAATTTTCCAATTGGACGGCAGGATCTAATGGGACTGCGCCGCTCTCAGTTTCCCCCCGCCTTCTTTCCCATAGATATTTGTGTAAGCAGGCAAAGACCAAGTATGAAAGGAGCGATGCAATTGAGATGGCCTGCGGTCAGAAATCACGCGTGATTCCCGCGTGATTTATATAGATACGTTTATATTAATAGGAAATTATATACAAATTTTATAATTTTACGAGTTATGTACTAGGGTAATTCTACTCATCATTACTTATCGAGCCCCCATACATCGTTTTTCAACCAGATGGACGATAGTCGAAAGAGTTGCCACCCCCAGATTTTGAAAAAGCCTCACACTATTAAGTTATCAGTTACGTACAAACAGGTACAGAGTATATTATAGTCGGGCTTGACCGACTTTCTTACTTGTTAAAAGATGGGAGATCAATTAAGCGCAATCTATGCTCGTTGGGACGAAGATGGCAATTGGTTTCCCAGCTTAAGGAAAGAAGGGTAAAAATTAAAAACTGTTTTTGAACAGATTCCAGTTAATCCGTATATTTTTGGTAATGCGGAGACCAAACACACGACCCATATTCATGGATTGGTCTGACAAGAGAAACATATAAATGTTTAGTAATATAAGGATCGTTAAATTCCTTGGACCACCTTTTAATAAAGCCAAGGTCACCCTTGGCTTTGTTTGAGATAACAAAAATGTGACTATTAAAGCTTAATTTGGGTCCGAATAGTATACCCAAATCGTCAACCTTAAGAATGCGTTCGAGAGACGAGTCGTTAATAGTATAGTCGAAAATGTAAGCTTGTGTACGATGAAAAGTCATACACTTACACTTCCCAATATTAAGCGGAAGGCAATTTACTGAACACCATAGTTTGTTACATTTAAGAAAAACTGTTGAACATATGGGCGATCCCATATCCGGTTCAACATATTCTTTGAAATTACCTGCAATCCTTGAAAAGATGGTAAAAAGCCGTCAAAGTTTTAGAGCAGTAACACAGAAAAATTTTTGAAGAAACTTTTCGTTACCTATTCCACCTACTGAACCAACAATAATTGGGCATAAATGTTTTTTAAAGGCTGTTTAATAAGCTCTAAGCGGCCAAAATTTGCTTGAAGGTTTATGTCCAGTAATTGTTCAATCAGTAAATAATGGGTACAATTTTAGGAAGAAAATTAAGAATTCTTAACAGTTTGTATCGGGAACCATTTGACTCATCACGCTTAGGAATAGTTGTTGTAGCTATTGAGCCAATGGAGGTTGAAGAATCTTTTAGTGTGTTGCAGTTAGAGAGTAAAGCTATTGGCATTCCATATGGAAAAATAATATTAGTTTCAATGTTGCACTGTTACTAAATATTTAAATAATTCAAACTAATTTTTGCATTCAAATAACAAAACAAAAAACAAAAAAAAATAAAAAATATTATATCACTAAAATTAACACTGAAATTATTTATTAAAGAAAAGAAAGTCGAAAAAATGGCGCCTCCTAAGAAAATGATTAAATTGAATTTTAATAATGATGAAAGGGGTAAGTATAGTAACGATTTATGAAACACTACTGATTTTATTGTATTATAGATTCAACAAAAGAAAACTGCCAAAAATGCAATTCTTGGGAGAAGCATATTTCTGACCTTAAAGGTGCGTAAAATTATATTTGGTTTAATCAAAAGTGTTAATCAGTTGGTTTCTATTATTTTCAGAGACAATGGAACGACGTTTTAATGACCAGGAAGGTTAGCAAGTTACATAACTAAAAATTAAACTGAACATTGGAAAACTGTAGCCTTTAGATAACTTAAATTTTTTCTATTATTTTCAGAGACAATGGAACGACGTTTTAATGACCTGGAAGGTTAGCAAGTTACATAACTAAAACTTAAACTTAACATTGGAAAACTGTAGCCTTTAGATAACTTAAATTTTTTCAATTTCATTAGCTAAACTTGATGTACTCACAAAAGCAGTGGCTGAGCAAAATGTCATGAGCCGTGAGGCCTATAACAAAGCATCACTTCAAGAAGAATACATTGAGTACTTTCCCATTAAAACCGAGGAGGAACTTGAAAAGGCCAACTATGAAATTGGGCTTGGCAAAAAAAAAAAGAATACGCAAGTTATTAAATATTATTTATTGTTTAGATAATCTTTTAGGGCAGATTTCGCATCTTCTAGCTACTATGAGTCAGATAAAATTTAAATTTACTCGGATATTTGTAAGTTTATGTGACAGATAGAGTAATGTAGAAAATAAGAAATAAATCCTAGGTTCAATTCTCATGTCCTACTAGCACTTATCTGTCACATAAACTAACAACTTACAGAAAAAAAATTAAGTTTTATCTGACATATAGCAGCTATCTAGATGATGAAAAATCCGCCCTAAATGTTTCACTTCCAAATATAACAGATCCAAGCATTAAAAACTATTATTCAAAGAGGAGGGATCATTAAAAATTTAGAGAAAATTTTGGTCCATAGTCTCATCCAGGAGTTCAACGTTGATGGAGTTTCTGGCAAGAAAGGACTCAAGCTAAACGTCCATTTCTATAGCGCTTTAATAGGTATGTGTTTAATTGTTGCAAGCATAATATCTAAATATACTAATAAAAAAAATTACAGAAGCAATTACCTTGGGACCGCTTTCGGAGAAAACCCCAGAGTCGGAGTTGCGAACAGCTTTTCGATTGGCGAAAAAGCGAACCTCCAAAAATAATAAATACTAAACAACAATTAATTATAAAATTTAATTAATAAATAATACGATATTATATATAACTATATATATATAAACTATAGTTTCGTTTGCATTATGGGTAACACAAAACAGCCTGGATTATCTCTATATACCCTGTCGTTTTTACTGTGCTATCTGCTTTTATACATAAGCCATCAGGTGACCCGACTCAAAGTACTACAGGGTACTTAATCATTTTGCCTTTCGTTGGCCGAAAAGCCTACCGCACGACTTTGCTTTGCCTGATCGGTCTGCCTGTTGATTGACTGGAACCGCCTGCCTTATGCTACCACCTAGCTACCTGTCCTTCGGTTAACGCAATCGGACGGCCGGATGGTTGACTGGAACAGCCTGCCATATTGTGACCCCTAGCTGTATGCCCTAAGGTTAGCCCAATCAGACTGCCTGTTGGTTGATACAACCGACTGCCCGATGAACAGTCTAATCCGCCTGCCATATTGCTAGCCCAAACCGCCTGCCATACGGTTAGTTATTTCCGGCGACCGTCTGGCAGTACCTTCCGGATTTGGGGACATCCCATATAAAATCTGGTATGGGAGCTGGTAAGGTGGGTGCCGGTCGCAGTCGGAACCCGGCTGCCATTCTCCAGGCGGGCGGCGACTCAAAATACTACAGGGAGGTGAAATAGGATCATTATACGACATACAGAGTTTTAGGTCATCTGCATACATCAGCGCAAGTGAGTAAGACAAAATATGTGGGATATCATTAATAAAAAGATTAAAGAGTAACGGACCAAAATGACTTCCCAGAGGGACACCAGAATATACCCTCATAGTCTTAGATATTGATCCATTAAAACAAACTCGTTGAGAATGATTTAGTAAATACGACTTAAACCATTTTAGAATTATCGGAGGAAATCCAATCAAGTTAAGTTTTAATAGGAGAAGCTCATGATTGACAGAGTCAAACGCTTTGCTGAAATCTGTATAAATTACATCAGCTTGGCGCTTGTTAACAAATTAACAATTGAGGTAAACTGCAGCAGGTTTGTAGTTACAGAGAGCTTTTTCATAAAGCCATGTTGTGATTGGGAGATTAAAGAGCGACAAGAGTGCTGTAATTGCGTAGTAATGAGCATTTCAAATATTTTGGGAATGGCGGATAGTTTTGAGATTCCTCTGTAGTTAGATATATCCGACTTAGACCCCTTTTTATACTCTGTACCGAAGGTACTTAGAGTATATTGGGTTTGTGCAAATGTATGTAACAGCCTGAAGGAAGCATCTCCGACCCTATAAACTATATATATTCTTGATCAGCATCAACAGCCGAGTCGATATAGCCATGTCCGTCTGTCCGTTACTACGGCTAAGGTTTATTTAAGATTATTTTAGATCACAACACGGGGGTGGCAACTCTACTATAGTTCATCTGATCAGAAAACGAGAAGGCAAAGCTAACTTCGACTGTGTCGAAGTTTTAATACACTTGAAAAACTTTACTCCAACTTATTTAACCGGTAAAATATATATAGGACATAGATATCAAATATTTGAAATTTTTAAATCAGTGATAATAAAAATTTGATAACATAAAAAAAACTTTTCTTAGTAAAATACATTTTTTGACCGATCGGTCCTATGGCAGCTATATGCTATAGTCATCCGATTTTGATAAATTTTTTCAAAATTATGTGAAAGTATATAAAACTAATAAATACCAAGATTGGGGACGCTACGATAGAAAACAAAAAAGTTTTTCTCACTAGAAATAGTTTTTGGACCGACCGTTTATATGGAAGCTATATGCGACAGTGATCCGATTTTGATAAATTTTCCCAGAATTATGTGGAAACATATAAAACTAACATATACCATGATAAGTGACGCTACGATGGAAAACAAACAAGTTTTTCCTACTAGAACTAGTTCTTAGACCGATCGTTCCTATGGCAGCTTTATGATATAGTCATTTGATCCGGCCGGTTCCGACATATTAGTTGCGTGCAGTAAAAAGAAGACTCTGTGCAAAATTTCAGCTCGATAGCTTTAAAACTGAGGGACTAGTTTGCGTAGAAACAGACAGACAGAGGGACAGACGGACGGACGGACAGACGGAATTGAACTCAGCTCGTTGTCCTGATCAAGAATATATATAGTTTATGGGGTCGGAAATAAATATTTCTATGCGTTACAAACTTCTGAGCAAAATTAATATACACTTTTCAAGTGTATAAATATATTTCGAGAAGGTTCGAACAATCTATTTTTAAAATTGGTAGATATAAGGTTTTTTTTCGTATTGCGGGGGCGGGCGGGGGGCGTGGTAAAAATTTGAAAAAAACTTGATCTGCGTGCAGACAAAACAAGTCTACATTGAAACGAGAAGGCAAAGCTCACTTCGACTGTGCCGAAGTTTTAATACACTTGAAAAACTTTACTCCAACTGATTTAACTGGAAAAATATATAAGGATATAGATATCAGATATTTAAAATTTTAAAATCATTGATAATAAAAATTTGATACCATAAAAAAAAACTTTTCTTAGTAAAACACATTTTTCGACCGATCGGTCCTATGGTAGCTATATGCTATAGTCATCCGATTTTGATAATTTTTTTCGAAATTATGTGAAAGCATATAAAACTAATATATACCAAGATTGGCGACGCTACGATAAAAAACAAAAAAGTTTTTCTCACTAGAAGTAGTTTTTTGACCGTCCGTTTATATGGCAGCTATATGCTATAGTCATCCGATTTTGATAAATTTTTTCAGAATTATGTGGAAACATATAAAACAAATATATACTACGATTCAAGACGCTACGATGGAAATCAAAAAAGTTTTTCTCACAAAGACTTATTTTTCGACCGATCGTTCCTATGGCAGCTATATGCTATAGTGATCCGATTTTGATACATTTTTCCAGAATTATGTAAAAGCATATAAAACTAACATATACCAAGATTAGTGACGCTACGATGGAAAACAAAAAAGTTTTTCTAACTAGAACTTGTTCTTTGACCGATCGTTCCTATGGCAGCTATATGATATAGTTATCCGATCCGGCCGGTTCCGACATATTAGTTGCGTGCAGTAAAAAGAAGACTCTGTGCAAAATTTCAGCTCGATAGCTTTAAAACTGAGAGACTAGTTCGCGTAGAAACAGACAGACAGACGGACAGACGGACAGACAGAGACAGACGGACGGACGGACAAGCGGAAATGAACTCAGCTCGTCGTCCTGATCAAGAATATATATAGTTTATGGGGTCGGAAATGAATATTTCTATGCGTTACAAACTTCTGGGCAAAATTAATATACACTTTTCAAGTGTATAAAAATGGTAGCTCTTGCTCTTATTGTCTCTGAGATCTAGGTGTTCATACGGACAGACGGACAGACAGACAGACGGACATGTCTATATCGACTCGGCTATTGATGCTGATCAAGAATATATATACTTTTTGGGGTCGGAAATGCTTCCTTCTGCCTGTTACATACATTTGCACGAACTTAGTATACCCTTTTTACTCTACTAGTAACGGATATAAAGACACCCCATACATATATCCCGCAATTTTGGAGTTAGGTTGTTCGAACCTTCTAGATATATATTCTCTCATCATTACTCATCGAGCTCCCATACTTCTTTTTCCGATCAGATGAACTATAGTAGAATTGCCACCCCCACAATTTGAAAAAATCTAATATCTTCCACAATTTTAAAGAAAGATTGTTTAAACCTTTTTGACATATATTAAAATAGTCATTACTTATCGATCCTCCATACACCGTTTCCAGATCAGATGAACGATATTTGAGTTAAAAGCAAATCAAATAATTACGCTGGGCAGCACATGCACAGTTTGTGTGACCCCACACTTTAAAGTTATTAGTTATATACAAACAGGTGCAGCGTATATTACAGTCGGGGTTGATCGACTTTCTTAAGGTGGAATTACACGGTCAGCACAACGTAATGATTTTATGCCCGTCACATCAGTACATATTTTCTCTCTCGTCACTGACGAGTCGTCAGCATAAATACGTCAGTCATCTGTTTTGAAAACTATATTACACAGTGATTCGAATTATATTATCATATCGTTTTTTATACCCTTGCAGAGGGTATATTAAAATTGTCACGATGTTTGTAACGCAGTAAAGGAAGCATTTCCGACCACATAAAGTATATATATTCTTGATCAGCATGCTGAGCTGAGTTCATTTCCGTTTGTCCGTCTGTCCGTCCGTCCGTCTGTTTCTATGCTATCTCCTCCCTTAGTTTTGAAGCTATCTTGACCAAACTTTGCAAAAAGTCTTTAAATACAAATACGCTGCACATTTGTCGGAATCGGCCGGATCGGATAAATATATCATATAGCTGCCATAGGAACGATCGGTCCAAAAACTAGTTCTAATAAGAAAAACTTTTTTGTTTTCCATTGTAGCGTCACCAAAAGTGGTATATATTAATTTTATATGCTTCCACACAATTCTGGAAAAATTGATCAAAATCGGATGACTATAGCATATAGCTGCCATATAAGCGGTCGGTCCAAAAACTAGTTCTAGTGGGAAAAACTTTTTTGTTATCAATGGTAGCGCCTTTCAAAAACTGCAAGGGTATTTAAAACATGTTAGCCTTCTTTTTTTGTCAATTCTGTTAATTTTACAATTTGGGCAAATTGAGCGAAAGTTAAATGACACACGAGCTACGAGGTTGAGATCTCGGCATGGCCCTTTGGGGCTGTAATTGCCAATTTTTAAAAACCGCTGCCATGTTGCTGTGATGAGCTTCAGAATGTTGTTAGACATTCCGTTGCCTACTTTCCGGCTTAAACACGGTTCGTTTCCGCAAATCTTTTGCCTCGCTTGAGCGTGCAATCCAGAGGCAGGGAAATTTTTCAACAGCGAACACTAAATTTATTAGATTATTTAATGCAGGGACCGTAACTGTTATAACTTTTTTATTTAAATTACCAAATAATTATTATTTTTCAATTTAAAAAGAAAAAATTTCTTTTAATTTATATTTTTTCAATTTTTATATAAAAATTTTTCAATAAGAATTATTTTTAATTTTTATAAATAAAAATTATAAATAAAAATTATGCCGTAATTTTTATTTTTAAAAATTGAAAATAAAAATTAAATGCAAATAACTTTTAAACCAAAAGACTTACCGCAAATGTTTTTATATATATATGATCTATGAATCAGTATGTATGTTTGTTCACAAGCATGCATGTCTGTGTGCAGTAGGTGCAATGAAAGAAGTGCAACAAAAATGATGAATTTTTTTTGTTTTGTTTTTTTGTTTTCCATGCATTGTTAATCGAAAATTTTATACAAAACCATAATCTGGCCATAAGATCAAAGTTCTACTACTACATTTAACTACTCTTGAGGTGGCGTACGTTCAGAAATATTTCCTTACCCTAATGAGTGAACTAACTGAAGCCTCAGAGGCGGAAGAGCCAATTTCTTTGGAGGAGATATCTGCCAGTCAATCCGAGAACGCATCTCAAGGTACGTTTTCGAATTTGAGCTTGTTCATCAACTCGATGCTTGAACTAAAAGAGGGCGAGTTGGACGAAAACGAAAATTCGGAGCTGCAACTGGCTACTAAAGAAATAAACGGTTACAACCCAAATCCCATTAATAAAGGTGCCAATATTATGGATTATTGGGAAGAAAACAAATATATGTTCCCCTGGCTGTACCAGTTGGCAAAAATCGTGCATGCAGTACCGTCTACACAAGTCAGTGCGGAAAGGTCGTTTTCTGCTCTTAAATTGGTGCTAACAGACTTAAGATGCAATTTGTCTGCAGAATCTTTTAACAAATTTTATTTGTCAAACTCAATAAGTAAATTCATTAAACAAATTACACGCATTTTTAGTTTATTAAGAGGAACAAGTGGTGCATAGGCATAATAAAATATAAGTGGAATAATTTTCTAGAAGGTCCGAACAATCTAACTCGGAAAATATAGGAGATATGTCATTTTTTCATATTGCGTGGGCGGAAGGTGCGTGTCAAAAAATTGTCAAACAATCTTGATCTGCATGCAGACAATACGACTCTACACTGAACGAGAGCGTAAGTTAAAGTCGGCCCTGCTCGACTTCGATATACCCGTTACTCAGGATACCAAATTGTGGGAGATATGAGTTTTTTTTTCCAATTTGCGGGGGAGGCAACTCTACTATAGCTCATCTGATCAGGAAATGATGTATGGCTGATCGATAGGTAATAATTATTAAAATACATGTCTAAAGGGGTTCAAACAATCTATTTTCAAAATAGTGGGAGATATGAGGTATTTTTTAAATTGCGGGGGCGGCAACACTTCTATCGTTCATCTGATCAGGAAACGATGTATGGCGGATCGATAGGTAGTGATGATTAAAATGTATGTCTAGAGGGTTCGAATAATCTATCTTCAAAATTCTGGGAGATATTAGGTATTTTCCAAATTGCGTGGGTGGCATCTTTACTACCGTACATCTGATCGGGAATTGATGTATGGCTGATCGATATGTTATGAGGATTAAGATATATGTCAAGAAGGTTTGAACAGTCTATTTTCAAAATTGTGGAAGATATGAGTTTTTTTTTAAATTGCGGGGGCGGCAACTCTTCTATCTTTCATCTGATCGAAAAATGATGTATGGCGGATCGATAGGTAATAATGATTAAGATATATGTCTAGAAGATTTGAATAGTCTATTTTCAAAATTGTGGGAGATATGAGGTTTTTTTCAAATTGCGGGGGCGGAAGGGGGCGTGGCAAAAATTTGAAACAAACTTGATCTGCGTGCAGACAATACAAATCTACACTGAAAATTTGGTAGCTCTAGCTCTTATAGTCTCTGAGATCTAGGTGTTCATACAGACAGACGGACGGACGGACAGACGGACAGACGGACATGTCTATATCGACTCGGCTATTGATGCTGATGAAGAATATATATACTTTATGGGGTCGGAAATGCTTCCTTTTGCCTGTTACATACATTTGCACGAACTTAGTATACCCTTTTTACTCTACGAGTAACGGGTATAAAAATAGTAGTTCTAGCTCTTACAGTCTTTGAGATCAAGGTGTGTATACAGACAGGCGGACAGACAAACCGACGGACAAGGCTATATCGGACTCGGCTATTGATACTGATCAAGAATATACACACTTTATGGGGTCGGAGATGCTTCTTTCTGTCTGGAAATTTTATTTTTAGAATGTGTGCTGCTTCTTTGCCTATAGTCTCAAATGTGTTAGGTTAGGTATTTCAAGCGAGCTCTCCAATTCAATATCTTCATGAGGCGCAGTAAACTTGATTTTTTTGAGAAAAAAATTGTGCAGGGGCATATTTACAAATTTTTAAAATTTGCTTAAATTTATTTTTGAACGTACGCCACCTCAAGATAAAGTAGTAGATCTTTGGTCTTATGGCCAGAATATGGTTTTGTATAGCATTATCGATTAACAATGCAGGGAGAAAAAAAAAACTAAAAAAAAATGTCATTATTTTTGTTGCACTTCTTTCATTGCACCTACTGCACACAGACATGCATGCTTGTGAACAAACATACATACTGATTCATAGATCATATATATATAAAAACATTTGCGGTAAGTCTTTTGGTTTAAAAGTTATTTGCATTTAATTTTTATTTTCAATTTTTAAAAATAAAAATTACGGCATAATTTTTATTTATAAAAATTAAAAATAATTCTTATTGAAAAATTTTTATATAAAAATCGAAAAAATATAAATTAAAAGTAATTTTTTTCGAAAAAAAATCGCAAATAAAAATTTATCCATATTTCTAACAACAGGCTCAATATTATGAATTCTGGTGCCTCCCACTTTCACGTAGGACCTTTATTTAAGAAAATTTTTATTTTAATTTTTTTTGTTCATAACTATTATTTTCGGTCCCTGATTTAATGCTCATATGTAATTAATGCTTGACAGAAAAAGCAGCATTTTTTATGATTTCGTCAGCACAACATCTTACTGATATCAGTTAGCACACGTCAGTCCCACATCATTACATTGATTACACGACGTCAGTGCCAATCATTACAATTTGTGCTGAATATCATTACATTGTGCTGACCGTGTAATCCCACCTATACTTGTTATGTATTGGAATGACATATGATTTCTTCCAATAGCTCGAAAAATCACCGAGCTCTAAAAAGAGGTTAAATAGTTTTAAGAGAGGTGCACACAAATGATAAGGAAAAACGTTAATGAACTGAATATGACTGCTAAAAGCTCGTATTACTCGTCCAAATTTAATAATTCAATAACTACTAGACAAAAATGGCGTGAAATTATCTAGGAATTGGGAATCAAAAAAGTTGTAGTAGAATCAACGCTGAAGTAGATAATCTCAACAGTAAATTTGTGCAATCTGAAGGACCTGAAATTACTTCTAATACTTGTTTGGAATTATTGCCAAACAATAACTGTGATAGTAGTTTTAGCTTTATGTGTGAGAGTTAGTGTGATGCTCTTGAATCTGTCCTTAAAGTTAAGTCAAATGCTGAGGGATTTGATAACATGAATCTGAAATTTCTTAAGATTTTCATTCCACAAACACTATTTTATATTATATTATCTTACTTATATCTGCAACACTTCATTTATGACATCAACTTTTCCTGATTTATGGAAAGTGACTAAAACTCTACTAATTGCACAAGGAAACAATAAATACAGACCAATTTCCATCTTACCCTTTTTGTCAAAAGTTTTTGAACAATAAATGGCACAGCAGACAAATAATTTATTACTTAGTAATAAGCAGTCTGGGTATAGAAAGAATAGAAGCTCCACCACGGCAATAGTTAGTATAACTGAGGATATAAGGAGGCAAATGGACAATGGGGATGTTACTTTTTTAACACTACTTGACTTAAGTAAATCTTTTGACTCAGTTAACTATAAGATCTTACTAACTAAGCTTAACAACTTCTTTAATTTCACAAACTGCCATTAAAATAGTTAGATCTTACTTATGTTTGTGATAGGAGTCAGGCGGTGGCTGCAGAGACTCTAACATCGTCTTTTTATACCCTTGCAGAGGGTATATTAAAATTGTCACGATGTTTGTAACGCAGTGAAGGAAGCATTTCGGACCACATAAAGTATATATATTCTTGATCAGCATGACGAGCTGAGTTCATTTCCGTTTGTCCGTCTGTCCGTCCGTCCGTCTGTTTCCATGCGATCTCCTCCCTCAGTTTTGAAGCTATCTTAACCAAACTTTGCCAAAGGTCTTTAAATACAAATACGCTGCACATTTGACGGAATCGGCCGGATCGGATGACTATATCATATAGCTGCCATAGGAACGATAGGTCCAAAAACTAGTTCTAGTGAGAAAAACTTTTTTGTTTTCCATCGTAGCGTCACGAATCGTGGTACATATAAGTTTTATATGCTTCCACATAATTCTGGAAAAATTTATCAAAATCGGATGACTATATTATATAGATGCCATATAAACGGTCGGTCCAAAAACTAGTTCTAATGGGAAAAAATGTTATGTTTTCCATCGTAGCGTCACCAATCGTGTTATATATAAGTTTTATATGCTTTCAGACAATTCTGAAAAAATTTTTCAAAATCAGATGACAACAAGTAAGAAAGTCGGTCAAGCCCGACTGTAATATACTCTGTACCTGTTTGTATGTAACTGATAACTTTAAAGTGTGAGGTTTTTTCAAAATCTGGGGGTGGCAACTCATTCGACTATCGTTCATCTGGTTGAAAAACAATGTACGGGCTCGATAAGTAATGTTGGGTAGAATTACCCTAGTACTTAACTCGTAAAATTATAAAATTTGTATATAATTTCCTATTAACATAAACATATCTATATTAGTCACGCGTGAATCTCGCGTGATTTCTGACCGCAGGCCATCTCAATTGCATCGCTCCTCCCATACTCGGTCTTTGCCTACTTACACAAATATCTATTGGAAAGAAGGGAGGGGGCAACTGAAAGCGGCGCAGTCCAGTAAGCTATTGCCCTCTCGCTCTCTCTTTCTCGTAAGTGGCTGCGGGTGTTGTTGTTGTCGTTGCATTAAATTTTCTTTTACACATAGCGCCACTATTGTTCATCTGATCGGAAAACGATGTATGGGGGGCTTGATAAGAAATGATGAGTAGAATATATGTCTAAAAGGTTCGAACAACCTAACTCCAAAATTGTGGAAGATATTTAGTTTTTTTTAATTTGCGGGGGAGGCAGGGGGCGTGGCAAAAATCAAAACTAAACTTGATCTGCCTGCAAGTAGAAGAAATATATGTTCCATACACTTCAAACCTCTATCTCTTACCATCTCTGAGATCTCTTCGTTCATACGGACAGACGGACAGACGGACAGACAGACGGACAGACGGACATGGCTATATCGACTCGGCTGTTGATGCTGATCAAGAATATATATACTTTATGGGGTCGGAGATGCTTCCTTCTGGCTGTTACATACATTTGCACAAACCCAATATACTCTGTGTACCTTCGGTACAGAGTATAAAAACTAGTTCTAGTGTGAAAAACTTTTTTGTTTTCCATCGTTGCGTTACCAATCGTGGTATATATAAGTTTTATATGCTTCCACACCATTCTGGAAAAATTTATAAAAATCGGATGACTGTAGCATATAGCTGCCATATAAACGGTCGGTCCAAAAACTAGTTCTAATGAGAAAAACTTTTTTGTTTTTCATCGTACCTCATCATCACCAATCGTGGCATATATAAGTTTCATATTCTTTCACACAATTCTGGAAAAATTTATCGAAATCGGATGACTATAGCATATAGCTGCCATAGGAACGATCGGTCTAAAAACAAATTCTAGTGAGAAAAACTTTTTTGTTATCAATGGTAGAGCCTTTCGAAAACTGCAAGGGTATTTAAAACATCGGCGTAGCCGATGTTAGCCTTCTATTTTTTGTATCTAACTCGTGGTGTACCCCAAGGATGAGTCCTTGGCCCACTTTACTTATCTTTATGTAAATGACCCTCCAGATATGTTGTCCAATTGTAATGTACACATGTATGCTGATTATGTTCAAATGCATGTTAGTCGTCCTCTGTATAATATAAATCAGTGTGAAGAAGTTTGTAATATAAATATATTTGTTACGTATTAATAATTGGGCTAGGAGTAATGGACTGTTACTCAATCCTACGAAATGCAAGTGTTTTGTAATTTTTTTTAAATGATTAAGTATAACAGATGTTCAAAGCAGGGCTGCAAACCGGTCCGGAACCGAACCCTTCAGAACCGGTTCTGTTCAGGTTCTAGTGATGCCTGAACCGAACCGGGAACCGAACCCCATTGAAAATAATCACGAGAACCCGAACCCGAACCTAACCCAGATTTCAAATTGATGGGGTTCGGTTCTAAAAAAAATTGCAGAATTTCTTTTTGCACTTTGATGATAAAATGTATTTCATAATTATGAACAAAAATGTATCCATTCATATGCCCAAGTATGGACGGCGGTAACTCTTCCCGTCCGCAACACAAAATTGGACAAAATAACACAACCTCTAGCAAAGGAATTCAATTTGCATCCGAAACTGTATTTCTGGGTATTATTTTGTTCGTACGGAGTTGCAACGGCACGGTGAATACAAGGAAAAGTTGTACATCATCTGAATTTCTTCATTTTTTTACCCAAGTCACAATTTAAATACTTTTAGCATTTCACTCTCACACTATGCCAGTCAAAGCCGTGCTGTGGCGGTCCCATTCTTGCAAAAAATAGCTCTGACTGGAATTCGCGGAAATATATGAACGTGTTCGGCCACCATATAAGTTAGGGATGAGACATACCGGCGTATCTGTGATTAAGTCACTGTCACTGGCAGTCATCAAATCACAGTGACTGCATATAAATAGCAACAGTGTGATTTGGTGACTACAAGTCACTGTGACTTAATCACAGTTACGCCGATATGGCCAATCACAGTTACTAAATCACGGATACGCCGAAAAAGATCATCTCTTATTTATAAGCCAAAAGTGGCCGATTTTTTCAGGTTTCATGGCCACAAAAAGCACATCAGTTTCAGGAATCCCACTACTGTGAAAGAGAAATGACTTTTGCTGAGAGTGCAAGTTGGCAGTATCGCTGAACTCTTCTAAACATACATACAATGTCTGATTGTCTTGTCCAATCTAGACAGATCATTTATGTGCTTGAATGCCAAAAACTGCAGCATTTTATAAGGCTTCTCTTCTTAAACTCTATTAAATTATTTATTATGTACATAAAAATATAAAATGCAATCTTGAACCCGAACCCGAACCGGAACCTCGGTTCTCAATTTAAAGGGAACCGGTTGTGGAACCGAACCCCTAGCGTAGGGTAAGGGTTCGAACCCCGAACCGAACCCCTGTCGAATTTGGTAGGGGTTTGCAGCCCTGGTTCAAAGACTAAAAATTGACAACAAGCCTATAAAATATGAATCTCAGGCAGTGAACCTAGTTATAACATTAAATAATACCAGGGCTGCAAACCCCTCCAATTTCGACTGGGGTTCGGTTCGGGGTTCGAACCCTTACCCTATGCTTGGGGTTCGGTTCCACAACCGGTTCCCTTTAAATTGAGAACCGAGGTTCCGGTTCGGGTTCGGGTTCAAGATTGCATTTTATATTTTTATGTACATAATAAATCATTTAATAGAGTTTGAAGAAGATATGCCTTATAAACTGCTGCAGTTTTAGGCAGTCAATCACATAAATGATCTGTCTAGATTGACTAGACAATCAGACATTGTATGTATGTTTAGAAGAGTTCAGCGATACTGCCAACTTGCACTTTCAGCGAAAGTCGATTCTCTTTAGTGGGATTCCTGAAACTGATGTGCTTTTTGTGGCTATGAAACCTGCAAAAAACACGGACACTTTTGGCTTTAAATAAGAGATGACCTGTTTTGGCGTACCCGTGATTTAGTAACTGTGATGGGCCATATGTGATTAAGTCACAGTGACTTGTAGTCACCAAATCACACTGTTGCTTTTTATATGCCGTCACTGTGATTTGATGATTGCCAGTGCCAGTGACTTAATCTGTCTCATCCCTAACTTATAGTGTGGCCCGAACACGTTTCCGCGAATTCCAGTCAGAGCTATTTTTTCCAGGAATGGGACCACCACAGCACGGCTTTGACTGGCATATTGTGAGAGTGAAATGCTAAAAGTATTTAAATTGTGACTTGTGTAAAAACATGATGACATTTAAATGACGTACAACTTTTACTTGTATTCACCGTGCCGTTGCATCTCCGTACGAACAAAATAATACCCAGAAATACGGTTTCGGATGCAAATTGAATTCCCTTGCTTGAGGTTGTGTTATTTTGTCCAGTCTTTTGTTGCGGACGGGAAGAGTGTCGCCGTCCATACATGGGCATAAGAATGGATACATTTTTGTTCATCATTATAAAATATTTTTTATCAACAAATTGCAAAAATAAATTCTGTGCTTGAATTTTTTTAGAACCGAACCCCATCAATTAGAAATCTGGGTTAGGTTCGGGTTCGGGTTCTCGTGATTATTTTCAATGGGGTTCGGTTCCCGGTTCGGTTCAGGCATCACCAGAACCTGAACCGAACCGGTTCCGAAGGGTTCGGTTCCGGACCGGTTTGCAGCCCTGAATAATACATTATCTTGGAATAATCAGGTGACTAAAGCTACAGGCAAAAATTTATAAAATACTTAGACAACTTTTCACGACACAGTGTTATTTATCAACAAATCTTAAACTTTTAATTGCGAAGACGTACCTCATAACTACACTGTGCTATGGGATTGAAATATTCGGAAGCTGTGAAGCTGCATCCCAAAGAAGACTTGAAGTTGCATTTAATAATATAGCTAGGTATTTGTTTATTTGTTGAAAAAAAAGTCGACAAATGTTGGCTGTCAACCAAAAAATAAGAAAAACTGAAAAGGCTTAATGAACTAGGAAAGCCTAACAAGGAAAATCTAACAAAATTACAAATCGACTAGTAACGACTCCGACACGTTGGGGGAATTTTATTTGCCCGTCCGGCCAGCTATGCCCCAGTTCACAGCCAATTGAAGCCAGAGACGTTACTAGACCTAACACAAATTTAAATAGTATAGAAGTCGAAAAAGAGAATAGTTTGGAAAAAGAAAAAGAGAAGGCTTTAAAATCAGGGACCGTAACTGTTATAACTTTTTTTTAATTACCAAATAATTATTAATTTTCAATTTAAAAAGAAAAAATTTCTTTTAATTTATATTTTTTCGATTTTTATATAAAAATTTTTCAATAAGAATTATTTTTAATTTTTATAAATAAAAATTATGCCGTAATTTTTATTTTTAAAAATTGAAAATAAAAATTAAATGCAAATAACTTTTAAACCAAAAGACTTACCGCAAATGTTTTTATATACATATGATCTATGAATCAGTATGTATGTTTGTTCACAAGCATGCATGTCTGTGTGCAGTAGATGCAATGAAAGAAGTGCAACAAAAATTATGAATTTTTTTTGTTTTTTTTTTGTTCTCAATGCATTGTTAATCGAAAATTTTATACAAAACCATAATCTGGCCATAAGATCAAAGTTCTACTACTACATTTAACTACTCTTGAGGTGGCGTACGTTCAGAAATATTTCCTTACCCAAATGAGTGAACTAACTGAAGCATCAGAGGCGGAATAGCCAATTTCTTTGGAGGAGACTTCTGCAAGTCAATCCGAGAACGCATCTCAAGGTACGTTTTCGAATTTGAGCTTGTTTATCAACTCGATGCTTGAACTAAAAGAGGGCGAGTTGGACGAAAACGAAAATTCGGAGCTGCAACTGGCTACTAAAGAAATAAACGGTTACATCCCAAATCCCATTAATATAAGTGCCAATATTATGGATTATTGGGAAGAAAACAAATATATGTTCCCCTGGCTGTACCAGTTGGCAAAAATCGTGCATGCAGTACCGGCTACACAAGTCAGTGTGGAAAGGTCGTTTTCTGCTCTTAAATTGGTGCTAACTGACTTAAGATGCATTTTGTCTGCAGAATCTTTGAATAAAATTGTATTTGTCAAACTCAATAAATAAATTCATTAAACAAATTACACGCATTTTTAATTTATTAAGAGGAACAAGTGGTGCATAAGCATAATATAATATAAGTGGAATAATTTTCTAGAAGGTCCGAACAATCTAACTCGGAAAATATAGGAGATATGTGATTTTTTCATATTGCGTGGGCGGAAGGTGCGTGTCAAAAAATTGTCAAACAATCTTGATCTGCGTGCAGACAATACGACTCTACACTGAAAAATAGTAGCTCTAGCTCTTATAGTCTTTGAGATCAAGGTGTGTATACAGACAGGCGGACAGTCAAACCGACGGACAAGGCTAAATCGGACTCGGCTATTGATACTGATCAAGAATATACACACTTTATGGGGTCGGAGATGCTTCATTCTGTCTGGTAATTTTATTTTTAGAATGTGTGCTGCTTCTTTGCCCATAGTCTCAAATGTGTTAGGTAAGGTTAGGTTATGTTATTTCAAGTCAGCTCTCTAATTCAATATCTTCATGAGGCGCAGCAAACTTGATTTTTTTGAGAAAAAAAAATTGTGCAGGGGCATATTTACAAATTTTTAAAATTTGCTTAAAATTATTTTTGAACGTACGCCACCTCAAGATAAAGTAGTAGAACTTTGGTCTTATGGCCAGACTATGGTTTTGTATAGGATTATCGATTAACAATGCAGGGAGAACAAAAACATTTAAATAAAAATGTCATAATTTTTGTTGCACTTCTTTCATTGCACCTACTGCACACAGACATGCATGCTTGTGAACAAACATACATACTGATTCATAGATCATATATATATAAAAACATTTGCGGTAAGTCTTTTGGTTTAAAAGTTATTTGCATTTAATTTTTATTTTCAATTTTTAAAAATAAAAATTACGGCATAATTTTTATTTATAATTTTTATTTATAAAAATTAAAAATAATTCTTATTGAAAAATTTGTATATAAAAATCGAAAAAATATAAATTTAAAATTTAAAATTAAAAAATTAAAAAAAAGGAAAAAATTAAATTAAATTAAATATAACGAGAAGGCAAAGCTAACTTCGACTGTGCCGAAGTTTTAATACACTTGAAAAACTTTTCTCCAACTGATTTAACCGGTAAAATATATATAGGATATAGATATCAGATATTTAAAATGTTTGAATCATTGATAATAAAAATTTAATACCATAAAAAAAAACTTTTCTTAGTAAAACACATTTTCCGAACGATCGGTCCTATGGCAGCTATATGCTATAGTCATCCGATTTTGATAAATTTTTTCACAATTATGTGAAAGCATATAAAACTAATATTTACCAAGATTGGGGACGATACGATAGAAAACAAACAAGTTTTTCTCCCTAGACGTAGTTTTTTGAACGACCGTTTCTATGGGATCTACATTATATAGTCATCCGATTTTCATAAATTTTTCCTGTACTATCTGAAAGCATATAAAACTAACATATACCAAAATTGGGGACGCTACAATAGAAAACAAAAAAGTTTTTCTCACTAGAATTAGTTTTTTGACCGACCGTTTATATGGCAGCTATATGCTATAGTCATCCGATTTTGATAAATTTTTTCAGAATTGTGTGGAAACATATAAAACTAATATATACTACGATTGGAGACGCTTCGATGGAAATCAAAAAAATTTTTCCTACTAGAACTCGTTCTTAGACCGATCGTTCCTATGGCAGCTTTATGATATAGTCATCCGATCCGGCCGGTTCCGACATATTAGTTGCGTGCAGTAAAAAGAAGACTCTGTGCAAAATTTCAGCTTGATAGCTTTAAAACTGAGAGACTAGTTCGCGTAGAAACAGACAGACGGACAGACAGACAGACGGACAGACAGACGGACGCACGGACAACCGGAAATGAATTCAGCTCGTCGTCCTGATCAAGAATATATATAGTTAATGGGGTCGGAAATGAATATTTCAATGCGTTACAAACTTCTGGGCAAAATTAATATACACTTTTCAAGTGTATAATAAAAATAAAATAAATATAAGCTAAAATAAAGATGAATTAAATCATCCGGAAAATCTCTGACCCGGTGGGGGAATATTTATTAGCCGGTCCGGCAAGCTAGGCCCCTGCTCCTGCTGGATATGGTCAGAGATTTTGCCGGAGTTGTGCAAAAAGAGATAACTTTATGGAAAAGAGAGAGAGTTCTGTTGAGAGCAGGTGATAAACATCATTATAATTTTGACATAAAACCCGAAAACGGTTGTGCTGTGCGTAGTCGGTTGTGCATCTAGGCAAGATTAAAGGCAAATAATTTCTAGTTGGTCTAGAGGGAACAGAGAAGTTAAGGCGACCTAAGAGTTCAGAAGAGTCTACTTCACCGGAGGGCAAAAAGCAAGAATTGCTTTTGGACAGACTCAATACGATCTATATGCTTTTTATACTGCGGACACCAGACGGATGAGCAGTATTCAAGCACCGGGCGAACTAAAGATGTAAATAGAACTTTTGTTGTATAGGGATTATTAAATTCCTTCGACCAACGCTTAATGAATCCAATTACACCATTCGCCTTATTAACTATACAGGATATATGATCATTAAAGCTTAATTTGCATAGCTTAACAGCGAGTGAAAACAAACACACCGAGCCCATAGAGAGCGCGCACACCAAAAGCGTAGCAGAGCGGAGCGGAGAGTGACTGATCCGCTGTAAACAAGAATGCTTGTTTATTTCTGCTGATCCGCAGTTTGCCTATGCTTTTTTGGCGTTCAGTGAGGCAAACAAGAAGTTTGAAAAAATAATAAGTTAAAAAATTTAAAAAAAAATTCTTATTGAAGCCGGAATTTTTCTCTAATGTGTTTTGGAATGCGGAACACAAAAATAAATTATTTGGACTTTTTCTTAGACTTTGTCTTTGCTCTTGATTATCTTCTCTGATCTGGCTTATATCTAAACTCCAAAACTCATCAAAACGAGAATTCAAAGCTAACTTCGACTGTGCCGAAGTCTTAATACACTTGAATAACTTTACTTCTAGTGATTTAACTGGAAAAATATATATAGGATATAGATATCAGATATTTAAAATTATTAAATCATTGATAATAAAAATTTAATACCATAAAAAAAACCTTTTCTTAGTAAAACACATTTTCCGACCGATCGGTCCTATGGCAGCTATATGCTATAGTCATCCGATTTTGATAATTTTTTTCAAAATTATGTGAAAGCATATAAAACTAATACATACCAAGATTGGGGACGCTAGGATAAAAAACAAAAAAGTTTTTCTCACTCGAAGTAGTTTTTTGGCCGACCGTTTATATGGCAGCTATATGCTATAGTCATCCGATTTTGATAAAAATTTTTCAGAATTGTGTGGAAACATATAAAACAAATATATACTACGATTGGAGACGCTATTTTCGACCGATCGTTCCTATGGCAGCTATATGCTATAGTGATCCGATTTTGATACATTTTTCCAGAATTATGTGGAAGCATATAAAACTAACATGTACCAAGATTAGTGACGCTACGATGGAAAACAAAAAAGTTTTTCTAACTAGAATTAGTTCTAAGACCGATCATTCCTATGGCAGCTATATGATATAGTCATCCGATCCGGCCGGTTCCGACATATTAGTTGCGTGCAGTAAAAAGAAGACTCTGTGCAAAATTTCAGCTAGATAGCTTTAAAACTGAGAGACTAGTTCGCGTAGAAACAGACAGACGGACAGACAGACGGACAGACGGACGGACACACAAGCGGAAATGAACTCAGCTCGTCGTCCTGATCAAGAATATATATAGTTTATGGGGTCGGAAATTAATATTTCTATGCGTTACAAACTTCTGGGCAAAATTAATATACACTTTTCAAGTGTATAATAAAGGACCGAGGTGGCTTCCTTGAGGTACACCGGAAGTTACGTAGACAGGTTTTGAAATATTAGATCTGAGCAGAACTGATTTATCTGATTTTCCACCCTTTTTGTGAAGAGGAATAATGAAGGATTCTTTCCAAAGATTTGGAAAAATAGTAGAGTCAAGCGATAGATTAAAAAGCTTTAGTAAAGGTTTGCATAAAGAATTACAACACTCTCTGAGGAAACAACTAGGGATGTTGTCAGGTCCAGGAGAGTATGAAGACTTTAGAGATTTCAAATATGAAAGTAGAGAAGATTCAGTAATTATGGGAGCATTAAAAGAGTTTGAAGAAGAAATGTCATAAGGATAGGATTTGTTATTAAAAGGGGCAGAGGAGTAAGTTGATTGAAAAAAGTCAGCGAATAAGTCCACGGCAGCGGAATCGTTGCTAGCCTTTTGGTTATGTAAAAAGAATGAAGAAGGTAAAGTCGAAGTTTTACGCTTAGAGTTAACAAATTTGTAAAATTGTTTAGGGTCAGCGAGCAAAATAATTCCTACACAGAAAAAAAAAATATCAAATATCAATTTAATCTTGGCTGATCAATATGATATTTTATCAAATATCAATTTTTTCATATCATTTTGATGATAAATAATATTTAATTAATCGTACTAAGATCAAATTGATAAGATAATAAATAAAATGAGAAAAAGGAAAGAGACAAAAAATGCTTATTATCGAAAACTTAGGCACCGTAGAAAAAATATAAATAGTCCCTGAGACGTTTGCCCGCACGCGTGTGCGGTGGCTCACTGCGTTGAGACGTCATTCCATTCGTGTAAAGTGCAAGTTCCCGGGTTCGATACCCAGACAAGGTAATGTTTGTTAACTAATAAAAATGTTTAAATTTCTTTGCTTTCCAAACGGCTATGGCGCTAATATTACATAATCAATAAAATTCTGAGCGGGGAATATATATAATATAACTTATATAAATAATATATGCGCCCAGCCATTTCCTAATATTAAAAAAAAAAAAAATGCCACTTTGATCTTAAACATATAATTTTGATATGATCGAAAATATCAGTTTGATATTTTCGAACAGGTCAATTTCATCTGCATCTTATCGGCTTTTTTTTGATATGAAAAAATGTCATATCGAGTCCCAGATCATATCATTTTTTTTGTTTTTAGCATTGAGAATTAAACAGGGTAAAGTTTGACTTGGCTATCGAGTATTTAGAAAAGTCAAGATTAGAACCAGTTTTTTTATACTTTTTAAAACATCTATACTTAATATTTTTTAAATTAGAAAGCTTAGGACAGTACCAAGGGGGTTGAAGAGACTCAGAAAAAGCAACACTATTTGGAACAGAAATATCAAAGAGAGAGTTAATAGAGTCATAAAAAAAGGTAACAGCGACGTATGTTTATAATAATAGACGAATCTACAATATTTCACAGGATACAGATTTCTTATTTTTCTGCAAAAGATAATATATAGTAGAGAACCATCTTATTTGTATGACAAGATAAGTTTTGCCACTTCAAAATGGACTATGATGGCTCAGGGGTTCAGACCGTTGCCCAGAAAGACCGAGGTCGTGGGTTCGAATCCTCTAGCAAGCTAAGATTTTTATACTCTGTACCGTAGGTACACAGAGTATATTGGGTTTGTGCAAATGTATGTAACAGCCAGAAGGAAGCATCTCCGGACCCTATAAAGTATATATATTCTTGATCAGCATCAAGAGCCGAGTCGATATAGCCATGTCCATCTGTCCGTCAGTCTGTCTGTCCGTCTGTCCGTATGAACGAAGAGATCTCAGAGATGGTAAGAGCTAGAAGTTTGAAGTGTATGGAACATATAATTCTTCTACCTGCAGGCAGATCAAGTTTATTTTGGATTTTTGCCACGCCCCCTGCCTCCCCCGCAAATTAAAAAACGTAACGTAACTTCCACAATTTTGAAGATGCACAGAGAAAAATATGACGTTCTAAAATCATGACCAAATGTTCATGATTTCGTTCTATTTTTCCGTTCATGAATTTTTAACTCAACTCAACCATCGTACAACAAATATAAGTAGCATCTTAGACATGTAGCAACGAAAGCGTGCGATGGTAGAGGGCGCTAAGATGCAGATCCGTTTGTGCGTTTGAGTGCAAATTAATGGTCCCGAGTTCGAATCCCGGACCAAATAGCTAACTAAAACTCATCGTTTTTTCTTTGTTCTTCAAAAAGAATTAAATAAATCAAAGAGGGAATATAAGCTTTTCTGGTAAGGTTTTGGGGTGCTTGAACAGCAGAGGGGAGAGGAGGAGCAGAGAGCCCTATTAGAGGAGAAGGGGTGTAGCAGGCGAGGCTTGCTACCTCTCTTTTGGTCGCTCTCAGGAGTTCGCTCTCGCACGCTCTCTCTTGCAGAGTGTATAACACAGGCCCGGCCAGCTCATAGCCACTGGGGGCCGAGCGCATTCGTGTTTTTCACACAGACGCGAGCCGAAGTCATGTCCGTGGTATAACAGGGCCGGCCAAATGGAGAGGACTGAAATATGAGCATGTGTTGGTGACTGCCACAGTAGAGAGTCAACTCACTTGCAAAATCAAGTTTTTCTGTGCTCTCCGATTCACACAGACATGACTTCGGCTCGCGTCTGTGTGAAAAACACGAATGCGCTCGGCCCCC
Source organism: Lordiphosa mommai (assembly GCA_018904225.1). Lineage (NCBI taxonomy): Eukaryota > Metazoa > Arthropoda > Insecta > Diptera > Drosophilidae > Lordiphosa > Lordiphosa mommai. The sequence goes on from JAEIFT010000574.1 coordinate 58,619, forward strand.
AGTGGCTATGAGCTGGCCGGGCCTGGTGTATAAGCAGGGTGGGTTTTGGTTCACAGCAAGACAGACAACGCTTGCAGCAAACAGTCTAGATCGAGCAAGAGACAGAGTCACAACTCCATCTGGCTTATATTAATCTAAAACACTAAGTGCTACTGTAAATCTACTATTAAAATACCTACAATCTATTAAATAAACTAAATAACTATACCATTACAATATCAGAAGTGGTTAGTAGTCACGCGATGGATATTTTGGCTCATCCAACAAAATTAAGCGTTAAATCGCTGAAAATGTGGCTAGCTGCGTTAAATATGCAGACAAGCGGCACAAAAGCCGAACTGTTAAACAGATTGGAAAAAGTCCCAGTGGAGATACGTGGCGATGCACCACCAATCTCTGGAAAAGAAGATGATCTAGACCAGGAGAACCAAGGGAACAGTTCGCATCAACAAGAAAAAATTTCATCGTCGCGTCATGGCGGCGCCGCCGAATTTCACCACAACGCAGAAGCAGAAGGCGCCAGCAGCGGCGAACAACAACAAGAAGTACAGCAATCGCTGGTGAACGTCAACGAGAACTTACTACGAGAGCTGCTACAACAACTATAACTATATGACCAGAGTCGTCGTCATGATCAAACTCGTGAAGCGTCAACGAATTAAGCAGCCAGCGAAAACGTATGTGCAGACAGCGAACAAGGCAATGCAGCAAATTTTGAGGCTGGCAATGCTGTCAGCACACATACACTCAGTGGGCAAGGCAAAATGTTGATGTTGGCAACACTACCAATTTCAACACCTCGTTTGTTATGGCAAAAGACGTTTTAGCCGATTTCAATGGCATGACATGTGCCAACGGATGGGTTGTGCAGTTGAATAACATTGGTGAACTTTACAACTTGAACAATATTTATCTTCATAAGCTGTTCATTTGTAAAATGAAAGGAAGCGCACAATCTTGGCTGCATGCTGAGGCAGCGCGGATATTTGAGCCAGTGACCAATCTCTGCGATCAGCTGATCGAAGCTTTTGGCAAGAAAATTTCCAAGGTGAAAATGAGACGTCACTTTGAGGCTCGCAAGTGGCAACCAACCGAAAATTTTGCATCCTACTTGGACGATAAAATAATGTTGGCTGGAAGCGTCAGCATTGAGGAGGATGAACTGTTGGACCAGGTCATTGAAGGCATTCCGGTAGAGACATTGCGCACACAGGCTCGCATCCAGTGTTTTGCAAACACCAAACAGATGTTGCGTGCGTTTTCGGGAGTACGGCTGCCAGTTGTACCACAAAAACAAGTGCAAGATGGTGGTGTGGCTGCCAACAAAGGTGTTCAACCCAAAGAAATGCGCTGTCGAAACTGCAACTGCAGAGGTCATTTTATAAAGGACTGCAAGAAGCCGAAGCGCGAACCAGGATCGTGCTACAGTTGTGGAGCAATGGACCATTGGGTGGCGAAGTGTCCACTCAAGAAAGGAAGTGCTGAGAAGAGCAGCGACAAAAACAATTATGTAAGGCAATTTAAAATCCACTTTGTGGACATCCTTAACCATTTATGTATTACAGCGTGCCTCATAGATTCGGGGAGTCCAGTATCACTTATTAAAAAGAAAAAGGTGCCCAAAGAGGCGAACTTATATCCGGTTGAAAAATCGTATCATGGGCTAAATGAAAGCCAGCTTAAAACTTTTGGTAAAACCTTATGTTTTGTAATGAAAAATACAATAAAAATTTAATTTCACTTAAATGTGGTGGCAAACGAATCTATGAGCCACGATGTGATCCTGGGAAGAGATTTTATGGAGGCATGCGACTTAAATATTGATTTAAATGCCTTGAAAATGGTTACGTTGATAAATCCAGAAAACCTTAAGGAGAATTTATGCAATGAATCGATTGAAGAAAATGACAAGGTTAATGAGAATGTTATGGTTAGTAGTGTAAAGGAAACGGTTATTGGTAGAAGTTTAAAGGAAACTGTTAGTGTTGGCAATGAAAAGGAAACTGTTAGTGTTGGCAATGAAAATGAAACTGTTAGTGTTGGAAAGGAAATGAAAACTGTTAGTGCTAATGAAACTGATAAAGAAGATAAAGTGAATGCTGAAAGAGAAAATGTTATTGATTTGAAAACAATTGATAGAGAAACGAACGAAGACAAAATGGTTAAGAAAATGAATGAAGAAGATACAAAGGACAATGAAAATGTGAAGGAAACACTATCAGAAAATTTTGAAAAAGATATGCTTGGATTGTATCAGATAAATATCGACGACAAGGTACCAGAATACAATGTTGGTGATGAGATTGGTTATGAGACTAAATGTCAATTTGAAAAATTACTTGAGGAAAAATATGTTAATGAACAGAGACAAGATAATCCGTTAATAAGATGCGAAATTAAGCTAAGCTTAGTGAGTCAGAATACGCTTCTCAAATATTGTTAGTGAAGAAAAAAACCGAAGATTTACGACTATGTGTTGATTTTAGAATACTTAACAAGAGAATGATTAAAGATAATTATCCGCTGCCACTGATAGATGATTTGTTGGATAAACTGGTAAACAAAAAGTTATTTTCCAAGCTGGATTTGAAAAATGGTTATTTTCCAGAGGTACAAAATAACTCACTCCATTTATTTTCAATGTGTTTCTCACTGAGAGAAACACCCAAATACAAACAATATCTGTTTCTCACAGTGTTTAATTTTTTTTGATTGCTGTGTTTGTGTTTTGTGTTGAGAGTTTATTGTTGAGTGAAAATAATATATGTCAGAAAAATTTATCAATTGCAGAATTATATTCAAAAAACACTCGAACTCTTTGATCGCAATTCCTTCCCATTTTGACACACTTTTTATATAATGAACTTCACCTGCATTAACGAACACAAAAATACAGAAGCATTAACTCACACTGTTTTTGTTGATAATGAACACTTATTTGTTTTCTCACAATTATAAGTGTTCTTGAGTGACATAAATAGAAAAGAATAAAAAATATATGTTTCTCATTGAGAGAAACACTTACATTTAAAAAATAACTCACTCTCTCAGTTGTGTGAGTTATTTATTTTAACATTTATTTTTACAACCCTTCAAAGTGGAGACAGATATTTTCGACCTCTGTTATTTTCACGTTTTTGTTAATGGAGAATCAGTAAAGTATACGGCGTTTACGACACCATTGGGGCAGTTCGAATTTTTGAGAATGCCAATGGGTCTTAAGAACGCTCCGGCGGTCTTTCGAAGATTTATTAATAAAATATTTGAGGACTTGATCAGAAGCAATAAGGTTATTGTGTATATGGATGACATCATGGTGGCAAGTGAGAATGTTGTGGAACATATGGAAACGTTGGAAGAAGTATTCAAAAGATTAGTGCAGAATAAGTTGGAGCTCCGGATGGATAAATGCGAATTTTTATAGTCAAGTATCAAATATTTGGGTTATCGGATAACAGGCAATGGCATCAGAGCTGACGATAAGGGTTTGGATGCGGTTCGAAATTTTCCAGTACCAGACAAAACGCAAGCGGTTAAGAGTTTTCTGGGTCTATGCTCTTATTTTCGAAGATTTATAAAAGATTTTTCAAGAATTGCGAAACCGTTATATGATTTACTGAAAAAGGACAAGCAGTTTCAATTTGAAGATAAAAAACTAGAATGTTTTCTGATTCTCAAAGATAAATTGTTGGAAGCACCAGTATTATCAATTTATGATCACAGAGATGATATAGACTTACATTGCGACGCGAGTGCAATGGGAATTGGTGCGGTCTTATTACAAAAGAAAAATGATAAGAAATTACACCCGATATTCTATTTTTCAAAGAGAACAACTGAGGTGGAATCAAAATATCATAGTTTTGAACTGGAGACATTGGCGATAATATATGCATTGCGCAGATTCAGGATTTATTTGCAAGGAAAACATTTTAAAATTATTACTGATTGTAATTCCCTAACGCTCACGTTAAACAGAGTAGAATTGAACCCAAGGATAGAAAGATGGGCATTAGAGCTCCAGGAATAAGACTATGAGTTAAGTCACAGATCTGGAAAGCGAATGCAGCATGTCGATGCATTGAGCAGGTGCACGAATATAATGATAATCGAAACCAACAGTTTTGAAGAAAATCTTGTTATTTGTCAAGCGAAAGATTCAGAACTAAAGAAAATTAAAGAATTATTGGAAACGTCAGAACACAAGTTGTATGAGATGAGAAACGGAGTAGTGTAGAGGAAGACAAATGATAAAAGGCTGTTATTTTATGTGCCAAAAGAAATGGAAGATCACGTTCTATACAAGTACCATGATGAGATGGGGCACATAGGTAGGGATAAAATGATAGATGCGATTCACAAAAGTTACTGGTTTCCAGGTATCAAAGAAAATGCAGGAGTCACACAGAGATTAGAAGATATAAGAAAAGAAGGAGAATTACATCAACAACAAGCACAATTATACAACGAGCAATATTACAACCGCAAAAAGAGAAAAGCAACAGAATACACGGAAGGAGATTATGTAATGGTAAAGAATTTTGATAGTACAGTGGGGGCATCCAGGAAATTGATACCAAAGACCAAAGGACCATATGTTATGGACAAAGTCTTAAAGAACAATAGGTTTTTATTGAATGATGTGGAAGGATTTCAGGTTTCACGTAACCCTTATCAAGGTGTTTGGAGTGGTCAAAATATAAGGCATTGGATAGGAAAAACATAGTATAAGAATAAAAGCGTTATTAGTAATGTAAGTAAAATTGTATCAAAAACATTGTAATCATAGATTTAAAGTTTACCATGTAAGATCAGGGGATCTTATATTGTCAGGACGGCCGAATTGTAGCAGGCGAGTCTTGCTACCTCTCTTTTGGTCGCTCTCAGGAGTTCGCTCTCGCACGCTCTCTCTTGCAGAGTGTATAAGCAGGGTGGGTTTTGGCTCACAGCAAGACAGACAACGCTTGCAGCAAACAGTCTAGATCGAGCAAGAGACAGAGTCACAACTCCATCTGGATTATATTAATCTAAAACACTAAGTGCTACTGTAAATCTACTATTAAAATACCTACAATCTATTAAATAAACTAAATAACTATACTATTACAGGGGGAACCCAAAAACCGATGTAAGACTTGTGGTGTGGATATATGGGGGTGGCAACTCCTTTTTACACCAATCATATCATCCATCACACCTTTCCCGATGATTGCTGTGTTACTAAATTAAGCAAATTTTTTTTTAAAAATAAGAACAAAATGTTCATGAAACATGCCCAAACAGTTCATAAAACAAGCACAAAATGTTCACAAAACAAGCCCAAACGAGAGCGTAAGTTGAAGTCGGCCCTGCTCTACTTCGCTATACCCGTTACTCAGGTTAAAGTTTATTTTAGAATATTTTATTAGATCACAACAAGCACAAAATGTTCACAAAACAAGCCCAAACGAGAGCGTAAGTTGAAGTCGGCCCTGCTCTACTTCGCTATACCCGTTACTCAGGTTAAAGTTTATTTTAGAATATTTTATTAGATCACAACAAATGATGTATGGCGGATAGATAGGTAATGATGATTAAAATGTATGATGATAAAATGTTGTAGGAGATATGAGGTTTTTTTCATTTTGCGGGGGCGGGAGGGGTCGTGGCAAAAATTTGAAACAAACTTGATCTGCGTGCAGACGATACAAGTCTACACTGAAAAAATGGTAGCTCTAGCTCTTACACAGTGCGACACTCAAAAAAACCTATGAACGGGACCAATAAAATGTGAAACTAGAGCCCTCAGGGAGCAACGCCTCATACCCAGTTTTTCCACTCCACGTCAGGATCGCGTTTAATGGGCATCTTTATACTAGCAACACACAATAACAACATTTGATGCTTGTTAAAACAAAGTGAGAGCTAAAATTCTGAAAAATTCACAAAAGATCAAGAGGGTCACTACAAATGTCATAGAAAATTCCCACCTAAAATGGACAAGTGGTTAGTACCCCTCCCGAAGAGGTCAAACTTTGAAACTTGATTATTTGAAAAACCACTCGATAGAATCAGTTTTTCTAAATCTAAGTATTTGCGGATTTTATGCTTACTTTTATACAAGCAGCATGCAAGGAACAACATCAGCCATTAACAGTATTTCCCCTGACTAAAATTATTAGTTTATTTATACATGTCAAAAACATTCATAACAATATGAAAATGTATCAGTGGGATTGGAAAATAACACAGCGGATCGCTAATAAAGCTAACAGAGTCAGCAGAATATTGCTTATAGGTAGACTACTCTACATGCTTTCAGAGCAATTTCTTTCCACTTAGTCTATTTAGTAGCTACCAAAGCTATACCATATAAACAAATCCACAACCGAATCATTGGTAAGGGTATATACGATTGCGATTGCTAACGGCAAATGTATGAAATTTTTGTTTCAAATTGGAGTGAATAGTAGGCTGTACATTTTTAAAAGGGGGGGAATGTTAACGTACATAAATTTACTGACATTTACAGTCGGGCTTGACCGACCTTCTTACTTGTTTTAAATTTTTCTTTGTATTTGTGGTGTTTTAAACCATTTATATTATTTTTAAAATCACTTTTAGACCTAAATCGATTTTGTGGCCCTTTTTGATGCAAATTAAAAGGCAAAACAAATAATGTGCACACGCCACAACAGCAACGCCGAATTTGTCCGTGCTGCCGCACACTCGCTGCATCACCCGCTGCATAACCTGCCGTTAACGACGTGACTAACGATCAGTGATGCATGGATTTCGTTAGGCAGAGTAGTGACTTGACCCCAGCAGAACTACAGGGTAACTACTTGTTATCTCAAAAACAATAAAAAATAAATTTTATTTAATATTATTTTTATTATTTCTTTTTCTTTTTTTTTTAGTATACAGAGTTTCTTTTATTTATGCGTTTTTCCTTGATGTGTTAAGTTTTCCGTAGCTGATTCTGCAACAAAAATTTAGAGTATTATCAAATTTAGTATTTATACCTACAAAATAAAATGCTTTTCCCTCTTACCTTTAATCTCATTCATGTTTTGTTTACTCGGCCTTTCCTCTGAAATGTATAAATTTAAATAAATGTATAAATATAAATGTATAAATATAAATTTAAATTTTAAATAAAATTTTGGTGCGCTTCGCTTCGCCACAATCAGTATAGCGTACAAAATGATGAAAAAAAAGTTTGTCAATGATCCCACACCCGCCCCCATTTTCCGACCTTCAGAAATGAGAAAATTATTTTCCACCTATTTGGCCCATTGAGCGTACAAACCCTGAAACCACCCCGGCACCCATTATCCGACCTTGAGGGTGAGTATGCGAAAAGCAAAAATCTTTATCCTACTTAATTGGCCCATAGAGCTTTCAAACCAAAGTTAATACATATCGGCTAAAATATAACGTTCAGCCGTGAATCCACCCCCGCACCCATATTACGACTTGTGCAGTGAACTTCCCGAAATCGGCTCACAAATAGCCATTGTCACCGAACCGAAATACGCCCACCATTATTCTTGCCTGTGGGCGGAAATTCCACTACCGAGAAATCAAATGTCTAATTATTTTCTATAATGTGTTCACAAACCGATTTTGAAGCCAACCGGATTAAAAATAGGTTTTACCATATATAATTTTCAGGCATTACCCCACTCTTGGGGGTAAATTTCCAACATCGGAATATCTCATGTCAACTTATTTTGTATACTATCCCTACAAACCGAGTTTGAAGTCAATCGGATGAAAAATAGTGGTTCCATATAGAATTTTCCGGCCATTTCCTTGTGGGTGGATTTTCCACAATCAAAAAATCACATGTCTAATTATTTTGCATACTACCCTTACAATCCAAGTTTGAAGTCAATCGGATGAAAAACAAATTTTTCCCCATAGTAGCTTTTCCGGGAGTTTTCCACCTCTTAGGGGTGGAATTTTCCAAAACCCCGCCTTAATGCCCACTTTCAACTCATATGGAAACTTCTGTGAAAATTTCAGCTTTCTATCTCTTACCGTTCAGGCTCTGCGTTGATTGCCAATGAAATAGTCAGTCCGTCAGTCAGTCAGTGAGGACAAACTCTTTTATAAGTATACTAGCATATAACCCGGCGCGCTTCGCTTCGGCACCATCAATAAAGCCGCCAAAATGATGAAAAAAACGTTTGGCAATGATCCCACCCCCGCCCCCATTTTCCGACCATCAGAAATGAGTAAATTATTTTCCACCTAGTTGGCCCATTAAGCGTACAAACGCTGAAACCACCCCCGGCACCCATTATCCGACCTTGAGGGTGAGTATGCGCAAAGCTCAAACTTTATCCTATTTAATTGACCCATAGAGCTTTCAAACCAAATTTAATACATATCGGCTAAAAACCCACCCCGCACCCACAATCCGACCTTTGCAGTGAACTTTCCGAAATAAAAAAAAAACATTTTTCCATTTATTCTGACCATAGAGCTTACAAAACGAATTTTATTCAGATCGGCTCACAAATAGCCATTGTCACTGAACCGAAATACGCCCACCATTATTCTTGCCTGTGGGCGGAAATTCCACCGCCGAGAAATCAAATGTCTAATTATTATCTATAATGTGTTCACAAACCCATTTTGAAGCCAATCGGATTAAAAATAGGTTTCTCTTGGGTCGAATTTTCCAACATCGGAAAATCTCATGTCAACTTATTTTGTATACTATCGCTACAAACCGAGTTTGAAATCAATCGGATGAAAAATAGTGTTTTCCATATAGAATTTACCGGCCATTTTCCTTGTGGGTGGATTATCCACAATCGAAAAATCACATGTCTAATTATTTAGCATTCTATCCTTACAAACCGAGTTTGAAGCCAATCAGATGAAAAACAGTTTTTTCCATATGGAATTTTCCGGGAATTTCCCGACTATTCGGGCGCATTTTCCGACATCGGAAAATCTTATGTCTAATTATTTTGCATACTATCCTTACAAAACGAGTTTGAAGTCAATCGGATCAAAAATAGTTTTTCACATAGAATTTTCCGGGTATTTTCTTTGTGGGCGGATTTTCCAACATTTGAAAATTTCATATCCAATTACTTAGCATACTATCCTTACAAACCGAGTTTGAAGCCAATCGGATGAAAAATAGTTATTTCCTTATGGAATTTTCCGGGAATTTCCCGACTTTTCAGGCGGATTTTTCATCATCGGAAAATCTCAAGTCTAATTATTCTGCTTACCATCCTCACAAACCGAGTTTGAATTCATTCGGATGAAAAATTGTTTTTTCCATAAAGAATTTTCCGGCCATTTTCCTTGTGGGCGGATTATCCGAAATCTGGGAAACAGGTGTCCAATTATTTCGCTTACTTTACTTACAAACCAAATTTCAAGTCAATCGGATGAAAAACAAAATTTTCCCCTTAGTAGCTTTTCCGGGAGTTTTCCACCCCTTATGGGTGGAATTTTCCAAACCCCGCCTTACGCTCACTTTCAACTCATAAGGAAACTTCTGTGAAAATTTCAGCTTTCTATCTCTTACCGTTCAGTCAGTCAGTCAGTCAGTGAGGACAAACTCTTTTATATGTAGAGAGATATATTTATCATAAAAATGTTCAACCAACAAACTTTCAAAAGCAAGCTTCCGCCATCAAGCTTTAAAAGCTCGAAGCTTCGCTTACTTGTAAGCTTACCTTCTAAGTTAGTCTGTAAGCAAATCTGAAAGAAACTCGATCTGCGTATGGCAAACACCTACTAACATTCCAAAACACATGGCTCAATCTCTTATAGTCTCTGAGATCGACGCGTTCATTCGGACAGACGAACGGACGGACAGACAGACAGAAATGGCTAAATCGACTCGGCTGTTGATGCTGATCAAGATTATATATACTTTATAGGGTCGGAAATGTTTCGTTCTGTCTGTTACATACTTTTACAAATTTACCGCGGGAATAACGTCAAGAATATATTAACCAAACTATAAGTTCAAATGAAAACTTAAGTTTTTCCATACATATTCATATAAACTTTTCCGTGCATTTCCCACATTGGTGGCGAATTTTTTACAATCGGGATAATATGTGTCTTATTAATTTGCATACGTTACAAATCGAGTTTAAAGTCCATCGGATGGAAAACAATTTCTGCCTGATGAACTTTTCTCTATAAGCTGATATGTCAGTCAGTGTGTGTAAGAGATTTATATATACCCGTATAGCTTAAATTGATTAAAATTGTTTTTATTTCACTAATCACCTAACTGCAAAAATCAATCGATGAATGCATCCACTGCTCTCTTCATATAGTTATGCACATCAATGCATAATGTTTGTACACATATAAGAATATGTCAGTAGGTAGGGCTTAGCACATAAACGCTCGAAATATTTTACAAACCGAAAAGTTTTCTTTCTTTTGACCTTGTAAAGTTTTCGTCTTAAACAAAAAGAATTTTACCAGGCATTCAAAGAAAGTTGTCTTCCCCATACCACGCAGCGAGTTAAAAAGTATGCTCAAGAACGTGATTCAACAAGTAGGGCATTGAATTTAACGCCTTTCGGTGTAATGTGGTTGCATTTTTTCTGTAATTGTTGAACAGTTTGTTCAAATAAACATTGTAACAAGCATTAAGTAGTTAATAAAGCCCATTGCCTTCATATAAATTGTACTCAATGTAACCTAATCAAAAAAATTGGACATGACCTTTTGACTTGAAGTGAGCATCCAAAATTGAATGCCGTTAAATGCGTTTAGCAAAGGATTTAATTTTTTATCTGTATTTTTGTTCATCTTCTACATTCCCATTCCTTTTCTGTTACTTTTGACCATCTTGCGTCATTCGCTGGCGCCATCCGGTGTCACTGCTGCTGGCAGCTGTTGAATGCTCCATTTTTTCTTAGCATATTGCACTGTTCATCGCCTACGAACAACGTATTGTTATTCTGCTGCCGAAGGTGTTGCAGTCAAATCGCAGCAGCAAAAAAATTCACTTTCAAGGATGAAAAAATGGTCATGGTTGGCCATGAACAACGGCATTTTTGCGTTTGGGCACATCAAAATTGCACCATATGGAAATTTAGTTGGCAACTGCCGTGATATCGTTGACGCCAATGACGATCTGGCGAAAAAAACTGCAGCCGCATATGCGAAGGTCAATCAAGTGGCGTCTTTTTTGCCAACTGCCTTTGCCAATGCGCCAAAATTGCGGTGAAACAAAAACGGCTACTTCCACTCGTCGAGTGTGTGGAGCCAGAGTAAAAAAAACGCAGCATGCCGGGTCAGGCCGCGTCGTTTAAGGGGATTAGGCAGTCAGTTGGAAACCGCTTGTTTGCCCAGTGGCATGCAGCTTGATGCACTTCACTGTTTTTTCTGCATCTACAGCAACAGCATACTTTCAACCACACTACCTTTGCGTGCAGAGCCATGCGCCGAATGTAGCATAGTGCTAGAGGTAGTCGGTGGACGTCATGCGATACTGTCGCCGATTAGGCGTGTATGGATGTGCAAAGTGCTTGTGATGAGTGTTTTGTATGTTTGTTGGTTTTTGACACGGCGTAAAAAAGCGCATTTTTTGTGCAGAGTATTTCTGACTCCTACGGTCCCTAGACTTAAAACTGTTTTTTTTGTTGTCAGTTTAACGGTTTAATTGGAAATCGCGGGTAGTTGATGCATTCTTTCGCACATTGTAAAGATGTGAAGAATGCTTACATAGTATACCAAACGGCGGTGTAGAACAAAATGTTTGAATCGAAAAAATAATTATTAGCAACGAAATTAGATAAACTTGAAAAAAATATATTTTAAAACAATTTCATCATCTCCGACCATTAGTATTTTAATGATAATTTCTGCTCCGCCCAAGGGTATATAAAACCCTTGAGGTTTCTAGGATGGATGTATTAAATTCAAGGTGCTTACAATCATTAAACTCTCTACTAAAGGTACAAAGAGTATAATAAGTTAGTGCAAATGTATGTAACAGCCAGAAGAATGCATCTCCGACCCTATAAACAATATTTGTTCTTGATCAGCATTAACAGCCGAGTTGATAAACCAATGTCCGTCTGTCTGTATGAACGATGAAATCTCAGAAATAATAAGATCTAGATGTTTAAAAATTATGAAACATAAACTTCTTATAAATGCAGGCAAATCAAATTTAACTTAAATTTTTGCCACGCCCCTGCCCACCTCGTAATTTAGAAAAAAAAACGCATATCTTCCACAATTTTTCAGTTAGATTGAAAAATCAATCCGAATAGACCATCACAGAAAAGAAAAATTGATAAGATCTGATGATACCCAATATTATATTTTCTTATATCAATTAAAAGCCGATATGATACACTTAAAATTGACCGATCCGAAATATCGCACATATCAATATAATATATTTAAGAAGAAAATTTTTTTTTTACAAAAAAAAATACATTATTTTATTTTAGAATACAACTCGCCATCAAAGAAACCCCGATTTCGTTTTTAATATTAGTGGGATTCCTGAAACTAATTTAGATTTGACATAGATTTCGTGGAAGCAAATCTAATTCAGTTGACGGAACGACCTTTTTTGGGCACTGATTTGATTTAGATTTCATTAACAGCTGACAGCCTGAGCGATCAGCTGATTGACAATTGACGCAAAAGTATTATTACACTGGTCGACTAAAAAATGCCCATTTTAAATAACCCAAATTTGTTAGTGTATTTTGGAACGCTGAGTTCAAAAATTAACACTAAAAATTTTTTTAGGAGGTCGTTCTCCAGATATCGGTGAATATATATTTTTAGTGAATATAATTATCTAGGAGTCACAGTGTCCGATTACATGAAGTTCTCGGAACACATTAAAGAGAAACTTAGAGGAGCAAAAATAGCTACATTCGCAACGTGGAGAACGCTTCTAAATAGAAACAACGTCAAACAAAACCAAGCTGCAAATATCAGGTGTTCCAAGCAACTGTAAGAACTATTATGTGTTATGCTGCGGAGATTTGGGGTTCCTTCGTTTCGACGATGTTGAACGTCTGCTGACTTTTTTTATTAAAAAAGTTTTTAAGTTACCTCAAAGTACACCAAACTACGCGATATATATAGAAACTGGCCTGCCTACTCGGTATTACATTTTAACTACATAGCCAATGTCATAAATATGCCGGAGAAAATACTACCTAAGCGAATAATGTGGCAACTGCATCATGAAAAAACACAGTTTTTTGACGACTTGATCACCATTTCAAACAATTGCGGGTATAATATTGACTGGGAGAACGTGCAAGGAAGGCTTTGAGAAAATGAGCGTCAACTTTTTGTTACCCAAGCCAGACAGAGCACTGAAAGCTCAACTTACAAAAAGCTGAATTACAACTTGGGACAAAACCAGGGCAGCAAACCGGTCCGGAACCGAACCCCTAAAAACCGGTTCGGTTCAGGTATTTTTGTTCCCCGAACCGGACCATAAACCGAACCTCTTACATTTTTGACCCTTCGAATCCGAACCGGACCACTTTTTTCAAAAATAAGGTTCGTTTCACTTTCACAGTAATAAGTAATTTTCCAAAGGAAAGAAATTCTTAATGAGATTATTCAAAATAATATCTTGAAGAGTCTGATTATAAAGAAGAACTAATGTCAATAATGCTATAGATTCCGTCGAAAATTGTCCAAGAGAGCATACTTTGAAAAATGAAAAAAAAATTGTTAGAAAAGATATAATAACGAAGACATAAAAAATATTGAGCTAACTTAGTTCGCGTATAGATGAAGTTCTCCATGAAAATATAGTGCCTACACAGAAAAAAATGCCGGGATATTTTTAAGCCTAAAAAGCTTGATTTGAACCCGAAGGAAAGATTGAAATATTAAGCCCGATTAGGATTTATAATCCGTGATTGATCCCTTTTGGGATTGTTTTTGATCCGATTCGAGCTTAAATGTAGAGTGAACAAGCTGAGAGCAATAGCAAATTCGCTCTTGGCTTCCCTCTTTTGTCGTCTGGAGCAAACGCTCTTGTATGTCATTGGGCGCCGAGTTCGATTCCCAGACAAGGCAAGTTAAAGTAAGTTCTTATTATACCCTTGTAGAGGGTACACACAAGGTAATTAATCTTTTTCTTTTGATTTTACCAATCTACACGTAAAAACGACATTTCAATCAACTCGTATTGTTTAATTTTAAGAAGACCTTTCCAAGTTCACTTTTGTTTCCTATGATCTAATTTTGTTCATTTGTGTTTTTGTCTCTATGCTAAAAATAGAACAAACAAACTTCTCTGCGCTCATCCCGCAGTGGTAGCCGGTTGTCGTTTTCTTTCATTTTGTTCAACGTCTGTGCTCCCAAGTAAAGATTTAATAATATTATAAAAAATAAAAAATTTCAAACTAACAATTCAAGTTCAGCATCATCGGGGGAGACCGACTTTGTTTTAAGGTTGGTTGGGTTGTTGGTGTGTGTGTGTCAAATTAATGCTGTTTCTAATTTTTTTTTTTTTTTATTTCAAAAGTAACACTTAAAATCAATAAACAATTTTGAAAATCAAATAAATTTTTTTGAAATGAAAATTATTGGGTGAAAAAAATGGAAATTGGCGGATTTACCAATGAAAAATGTCGAATTTACCAACGTTTTTATACTTGAAAAGTGTATATTAAATTTGCCCCGAAGTTTGTAACGCATAGAAGTATGCATTTCCGACCCCATAAACTATATATTCTTGATCAGGACGACGAGCCGAGTTCATTTCCCTTGTCCGTCCGTCCGTCTTCCGTCTGTCCGTCTGTCTGTTTCTACGCGAACTAGTCTCTCAGTTTTAAAGTATCGTGAAATTTTGCCAGAGTCTTCTTTTTACTGACGCAATTATGTCAGTCGATTATTATAGCTGCCTACGATCGGTCTGAACAAGTTCTGTTAAAACTTTTTGTTTTCCATGTGGTCACTATCTTGTTTTTTTTTGCTTCCTTTCTGGAAATGTTCAAAATCGGATCACTATTAGCTCCTAACGATCGGTCGAAAATAAGTCTTTGAGAAAAACTTTTGTTTCCATCGTAGCTTCTCAATCGTAGTTATTTTGTTTTATTGTTTCCACACAATTCTGGAAAAATTTATCAAAATCGGTGACTTAGTTAGTCTAGGACGGTCAAAACTACTTCTTGAAAACTTTTTGTTTTTATCGTAGCGTCCAATCTTGGTTATTTAGTTTTTATGCATTCACAATTTTGAAAAAATTATCAAAATCGGAGGACTAATATAGCTGCCTGGACCGTCGGTCGGAAATTTTTTACTAATTTTTTTTTATTATTAACTTTTTATCAATGTTTAAAATTTTAAATATCTGATATCTATATCTTATATATATTTTTCCGTTAAATCAGTTGGGTATTTTTCATGTATTCGTTGCTTTCCTTCCGCTTATATATCGATCGCGAGCTGAGTTCATTTCCGTCTGTCCGTCCGTCTGTCTGTCTGTTTCTATGCTATCTCCTCCCTCAGTTTTAAAGCAATCTTGACCAACTTTGCAAAAAGTCTTTAAATACAAATACGCTGCACATTTGTCGGAATCAGCCGGATCGGAATACTAAATCATATAGCTGCGATAGAAAAGATCGGTCTAAGAACTAGTTCTAATTAGAAAAACTTTTTATACCCTTGCAGAGGGTATAATTGGCCTGCTATCGAAAATCAAGGGAACGCTCAATCCTCAACTCTTTCTGATCATCAAATCATTCCTTGATAATAGATCCTTCAGGGTGATCCAGGATGGCCTTGCATCCCGAAAGAAGAGAATTCGAGCAGGAGTACCTCAGGGCAGCGTGCTAGGCCCAACTCTGTATAGCCTGTTTACAAGTGACATGCCAACCGCTCGGTCAGTGCCAATCGACGACCCGCAGGACCTATTAGTAGCCACGTTTGCAGATGACACTGCGATTATGGTCAGAAATCGGTGTGTCTATACAGCCACCGATACGCTCCAGGAATACCTGAAAAGGTTCGAGAACTGGGCGTGCAGATGGAACATCGCAGTGAACCCGGAGAAGTGTGCAAATGTAACATATACGCTAAGAAGGGACATCTGCCCTAGAGTCTTCTTACATGGAGAGGTGCTACCTCACAAAACCAGCCATAAATACCTCGGGGTTACACTTGACAAAAGGCTCACATTTGGCCAACATGTCAAGGAGGTGGTAGGCAGCCTGAAAGCCAAGGCGCGAAGGATGAGATGGCTCCTTAACGCCAATAACAAGCTCTCGCTTAAAAATAAGGTTCTAATATACAAAGTAATCTTTGCACCAATCTGGCGGTATGGTGTGCAGGTGTACGGAATCGCTGCAAAGTCTCATCTAAACCGAATACGCACATTCCAGGCCAAGATGCTGAGGAGTATTTCAGGAGCCGAGTGGTATATCCGCACACGTGACCTTGAGCGGGATTTCAAAGTCTCCATGGTAGGGGATATTATAAACACACAAGCAGCTCGGTACTTGGATAAGGTCGCATGTCACCCAAACAATCTGGCAAGGGCGTTGCTAAGAAGGAGGAGGATCAACGGGATCGAGCCAGGAGAAGACTGCTTCGCTTACACCCCACTGACTTAGCCAGTCGCAGGATTTGATCACCACCCACATAGTAAACAACAACAAAATAACATAAAACACACTTAAACTTAGTTAAATAAGCTATTTGTAAAAAACCCTACAAGTAGCAATACACATTATTTTCTTACCATAACCATAACACTAAATTAATTCAATTTTACACTTTACTACATTATAAGTGTCTTAAAAGTAACAGTAAAATGTAAAAAATTTTGTATTAGGGTTACACTATTTAAAAATCAAACTAATAAAAATAAAAGGCTAACATTTAAAATACCCTTGCAGTTTTGAAAGACGCAATTGATGACGGAAAAAATTTTCTCACTAGAACCAGTTTTTAGACCGATCGTTCCTATGGCAGCTATATGCTATAGTCATCCGATTTTGATCAATTTTTCCAGAATTTTGTGGAAGTACATGAAACTAATATATACCACGATTTGTGATGCTACGATGGAAAACAAAAAAGTTTTTCTCACTAGAACTAGTTTTTGGACCGACCGTTTATATGGCATCTATATGGTATTGTCATCCGATTTTGATCAATTTTTCCGGAATTGTGTGGAATCATGTAAAACTAATATATATCACGATTGGTGATGCTATCATAGCATCAGGAAAACAAAAAAGTTTTTCTCAGTAGAACTACTTTTTGGACCGACCGTTTATATGGCAGCTATATGCTATAGTCATCCGATTTTGATCAATTTTTCCAGAATTGTGTGGAAGTACATAAAACTAATATAAACCACGATTGGTGATGCTACGATGGAAAACAAAAAAGATTTTCTCACTAGAACTAGTTTTTGGACCGACCGTTTATATGGCAGCTATATGAAATTGTCATCCGATTTTGATCAATTTTTCCGAAAATTGTGTGGAAGTACATAAAACTAATATATTCCACGATTGGTGATGCTACGATGGAAAACAAAAAAGTTTTTCTCACTAGAACTAGTTTTTGGACCGACCGTTTATATGGCAGCTATATGGTATTGTCATCCGATTTTGATCAATTTTTCCGGAATTGTGTGGAATCATGTAAAACTAATATATATCACGATTGGTGATGCTATCATAGCATCAGGAAAACAAAAAAGTTTTTCTCAGTAGAACTACTTTTTGGACCGACCGTTTATATGGCAGCTATATGCTATAGTCATCCGATTTTGATCAATTTTTCCAGAATTGTGTGGAAGTACATAAAACTAATATAAACCACGATTGGTGATGCTACGATGGAAAACAAAAAAGATTTTCTCACTAGAACTAGTTTTTGGACCGACCGTTTATATGGCAGCTATATGGAATTGTCATCCGATTTTGATCAATTTTTCCAAAATTGTGTGGAAGTACATAAAACTAATATATACCACGATTGGTGATGCTACGATGGAAAACAAAAAAGTTTTTTTCACTAGAACTTCTTTTTGAACCGACCGATTATATGGCAGCTATATGCTATAGTCATCCGATTTTGATCAATTTTTCCAGAATTGTGTGGTAGCATATAAAACATATATGTACCACGATTGGTATCGCTGCGATAGAAAACAAAAAAGTTTTTCTCACTAGAACTAGTTTTTGGACCGATCGTTCCTATGGCAGCTATATGATATAGTCATCCGATCCGGCCGATTCCGTCAAATGTGCAGCGTATTTATATTTAAAGACTTTTTGCAAAGTTTGGTCAAGATAGCTTTAAAACTGAGGGAGGAGATAGCATAGAAACAGACGGACGGACGGACGGACGGACGGACGGACGGACGGACAGACGGAAATGAACTCAGCTCGTCATGCTGATCAAGAATATATATACTTTATGTGGTCGGAAATGCTTCCTTCTATGCGTTACAAACATCGTGACAATTTTAATATACCCTCTGCAAGGGTATAAAAAAGACTACTTCACAAAAAAAAAAAAAAAAAATAAAAGTGTGAAGGCTAAACATCGGCTACGCCGATGTTTTAAATACCCTTGCAGTTTTTAAAAGTCGCTACCATTGATAACAAAAAAGTTTTTCACACTAGAACTAGTTTTTTTGACCGACCGTTTATATGGCAGCTATATGCTATAGTCATCCGATTTTGATAAATTTTTCCAGAATTGTGTGAAGGGATATAAAACTAATATATACCAAGATTGGGGACGCTACGATGGAAAACAAAAAAGTTTTTCTCACTAGAACGAGTTTTTTGACCGACCGTTTATATGGCAGCTATATGCTATAGTCATCCGATTTTGATAAATTTTTCCAGAATTGTGTGGAAGGATATAAAACTAATATATACCAAGATTGGTGACGCTACGATGGAAAACAAAAAAGTTTTTCTCACTAGAACTAGTTTTTTGACTGACCGTTTATATGGCAGCTATATGCTATAGTCATCCGATTTCGATAAATTTTTCCAGAATTGTGTGGAAGCATATAAAACTAATATATACCAAGATTGGTGACGCTACGATGGAAAACAAAAAAGTTTTTCTCACTAGAACTAGTTTTTTGACCGACCGTTTATATGGCAGCTATATGCTATAGTCATCCGATTTTGATAAATTTTTCCAGAATTGTGTGAAGGGATATAAAACTAATATATACCAAGATTGGTGACGCTACGATGGAAAACAAAAAAGTTTTTCTCACTAGAACTAGTTTTGGACCGATCGTTCCTATGGCAGCTATATGATATAGTCATCCGATCCGGCCGATTCCGACAAATGTGCAGCGTATTTGTATTTAAAGACTTTTTGCAAAGTTTGGTCAAGATAGCTTTAAAACTGAGGGAGGAGATAGCATAGAAACAGACGGACAGACGGACGGACGGACGGACAGACGGACAGACGGACAGACGGAAATGAACTCAGCTCGTCATGCTGATCAAGAATATATATACTTTATGTGGTCGGAAATGCTTCCTTCTATGCGTTACAAACATCGTGACAATTTTAATATACCCTCTGCAAGGGTATAAAAAGGGCCGATGTTTTAAATACCCTTGCAGTTTTTGAAAGGCGCTTCCATTGATAACAAAAAAGTTAAAAGTTAAAAGAACTTGTTTTTAGACCGATCGTTCCTATGGCAGCTATATGCTATAGTCATCCGATTTTGATAAATTGTTCACGAATTGTGTGGAATCATATATAATTAATATATACCAAGATTGGTAAC
Organism: Lordiphosa mommai; assembly: GCA_018904225.1. Lineage (NCBI taxonomy): Eukaryota > Metazoa > Arthropoda > Insecta > Diptera > Drosophilidae > Lordiphosa > Lordiphosa mommai. The sequence continues at coordinate 78,378 of JAEIFT010000574.1, forward strand.
GCTACGATGGAAAATAAAAAAGTTTTTCTTACTAAGACTTATTTTCCGACCGATCGTTCCTATGGTAACTTTATGATATAGTCAGCCGATCCGGTTAGTTCCGAAATATTAGTTGCGCGCAGTAAAAAAAAGTTTCTATGCAGAATTTCAGCTCGATAGCTTTAAAACTGAGGAACTAGTTCGCGTAGAAACAGACAGACGGACGGACAGACGGACACACAGACGGACAGACAGACGGAATTGAACTAAGCTCGTCGTCCTGATCTAGAATATATATAGTTTATGGGGTCGGAAATGAATATTTCTTTGCGTTACAAACTTCTGGGCAAAATTAATGTACACTTTTCAAGTGTATAACAAGTAAGAAAGTCCTGTACCTGTACCTGTTTGTATATAACTAATAACTTAAAAGTGTCGGGACACAAAAACTGTGCAATAATTATAATTCTTATATCGAATATATATATATATATATGCTTATAATTCGAATATCGTTCATCTGATCTGGAAACGGTGTCTGGTGGATCGATAAGTAATGATGAGTAGAGTATATGCCTAAAAAGGTTCAAACAATCTGTTTTTAAAATTGTGGAAGATATTCCATTTTTTTCAAATTGTGGGGGTGGCAACGCTACTATTGTTCATCTGATCGGAAAATGATGTATGGGGGCTTGATAGGTAATGATGAGTAGAATATATGCCTAGAAGGTTCGAACAAGCTAACTCCAAAATTGCGGAATATTTGAGGTGTTTTCAAATTGCGGGGGTGGCAACTCTACTATTGTTCATCTGATCGGAAAACGATTTATGGGGGCTTGATAGGTAATGATGAGTAGAATATATGCCTAGAAGGTTCGAACAACCTAACTCAAAAATTGCGGGATATTTGAGGTGTTTTTCAAATTGCGAGGTGGCAACTCTACTATCGTTTGTCTGATCGGAAAACGATATATGGGGGCTCGATAAGGAATGATGAGTAGAATATATGTCTAGAAGGTTCGAACAACCTAACTTTAAAATTGTGGAAGATATTAAGTTTTTTTTGAATTTGCGTGGGAGGCAGGGGGCGTGGCAAAAATCAAAACTAAACTTGATCTGCCTGCAAGTATAAGAAATATATGTTCCATACACCTCAAACCTCTATCTCTTACCATCTCTGAGATCTCTTCGTTCATACGGACAGACAGACGGACAGACAGACGGACATGGCTATATCGACTCGGCTGTTGATGCTGATCAAGAATATTTATACTTTATAGGGTCGGAGATGCTTCCTTCTGGCTGTTACATACATTTGCACAAACACAATATACTCTTTGTACCTTCGGTACAGAGTATAAAAACATATGGGCCGTTGATTCCATGTGAGCTGAGCCACCCAAATTGTTGTTTCTATTAAAAAATAACTGTCCCCGGTTCAAAGATCTACACATCGAGAATATAATTATATTTTTGGACATCCCCACCACTAACATTTCCCGAAATAAACCACAAAGAACCTAAAAACTAAAAATATAATAGCATCTGCACAGTGCATCCGATTTATAGGACCCAAATTGTGATTCTACTATTATCATGTCTTGTATAGGAAAAAAAGGTTTAAAAAAGTTCTTAAGTAGGATTTTAGTAAAATTTAATGATTTATTTTTTTCAAGGAGGGCCAATCGATATTTTTCTGAAATAATTTTTTTCTGGTGACGCTTGTTTTTAATCACATAAAAAATGAACTTTCGAGTCTTAGCCCTAAACAATCATCGAGGATGCTTCACGTCATCAAAAACTGTTCGGCAATCGAAAACAATCATTGGACTTGGAGTTTATAAAGACCTTTCTACTGGACTGAACAATATCAAAAATATCGCACTCAAGAACCTACCAACAAATATCATACTGGAATATTGCACCCTGTTCAACAATATGCTCAACAACTCGTACTTTCCCAAAGACTGGAAACTGGCAAAAACAATCATGATACCAAAAAAAAATTAAAGACAACGAGCTTAAAAACTTAAGACCAATAAGCCTACTGCCAACTATAAGCAAGGTGTTTGAAGTATGTTAAAGCAGGAACATACTAGCCAAATGCGAAAAAGACAACTTAGTAAGCGATAGAAAATTTGTATTCAGACACAAGCATTCTAAAATACATGCCATACACGCTTTAGTATCGGAGATCCAATGGAACAATAATAAACGAGAAGGCAAAGCTAACTTCGACTGTGCCGAAGTTTTAATACACTTGCAATAGTTCATTCCAACTGATTTAACCGGTAGAATATTTATTGGATATAGATATCACATATTTATAATTTTAAAAACATTGAGAATCAAAATTTTATAACGTAACCATAAAAAAAAACTTTTCTTAGTAAAACACATTTTCCGACCGATCGGTCCTATGGCAGCTATATGATATAGTCATCCGATTTTGATAAATTTGTCTAGAATTATGTTGAAGCTTATGCAACTAATATATACCATTGGTGACGATACGATGAAAAACAAAAAAGTTTTTCTCACTAGAACTAGTTTTTTAACCCACCTTTTCTAAGGCAGCTATATAATATAGTCATCCGATTTTAACAAATTTGTCCAATATTATGTGGAAGCATATGAAACTAATAAATACAAAGATTGGTGACGCTACGATAAAAAAAAAGTTTTCCAAAGTAGAACTATTTTTTTGACCGATCGTTTTTTTTTGACAGCTTTATGATATAGTCATCTGATCCGGCCGGTTCCGACATATTAGTTGAGTGCAGCAAAAAGAAGACTCTGTGCAAAAGGGACAAGTTTGCGTAAAAACAGACAGACAGACGGAATTGAACCCTGGAGTATAGTGAAATTTCATTTATGTTGATATAGTTCTATCAACGACTATTCATTGAATAAATCGATGTGATAAAACTTTTCAATCTGTAATTTTTCCATCACAAATCAAATAATATTCGCAGGAATCTAAATCTGTCGAATACTGTTAGATAAGAAACTAATTCGTTAACCAAACTGTCTACACTCGGGGTGGAATTTAAACCGTTTTGCACTTAGTTTTGGCTGTCAAAAAGTCTCAAGTCCAAAAAACAACTTTTAACATTATTGAAATAAGAACAAACATTCTTAAATAAAGAATTTTAATTTGTTTGTAAATATTACCTTAATTCTAGGACATACCATGCCTTAAAGTTTAGGCAATTTGTACCTCAATTTTTGGACTTAAAATAACCAAAATTTTTGATTAATTCTTACCTTAATCCAAGAAAATATAGAACCTAAAAAAATTTATATATATTACCTCAATTCTAGGACATATCATGCCTTAAAATTAAGGCAATTTGTACCATAAATTTAGACCGTAAAGTGCCTAAAAGTTTTATGGTTGGAATTACCTAAAATTTAGGATCCCATGACCTTGGCGCCTTATTTAGATAATTTTTCTTAAATTTTTTTACTTCTTAGACAATATTTTTTTTGAGTGTAGTTTTTTGACCCACCGTTTCTATGGCAGCTATATGATATTGTCATTCGATCCGGCCGGTACCGACATATTAGTTGCGTGCAGTAAAAAGAAGACTCTGTGCAAAATTTCAGCTCGATAGCTTTAAAACTGTGGGACTAGTTCGCGTAGAAACAGACAGACAGACGGACAGACGGAATTAAACTCAGCTCGTTGTACTGATCAAGAATATATATAGTTTATGGGGTCGGAAATAAATATTTCTAAGCGTTACAAACTTCTGGGCAAAATTAATATACACTTTGCACGTGTACACCCAGAGAAAAAGCAAATCGTAAAAATTAATACAATCATAGTTAATTTTACTATGCTGTTTTCAAATATAAAACGTATTAAAGTCCAATAGAAAGCGCTTTGATTTAACTGAAAACATACTTAACCACTGAAGTTAATATGAATATAGTCAAATCAAAGTGAAATTCACTTAAAATCAAATATTGCTGTATTCAGATTAAAGTAAAATCATATTTATTTCAAATATACGAAAATATGTATTGCTTTACTATGTTAAATATTATTTTTAAATATGAGTAATATTGCTTTTAATAGGTTTAATCTTAACGAGAGCGTAAGTTGAAGTCGGCCCTGCTCGACCTCGATATACCCGTTACTCAGGGTAAGGTTTATTTAAGAATATTTTATTAGATCACAACATGCCCAAATTTTGGAAGATATGAGTTTTTTTTCCAAATTGCGGGGGTGGCAACTCTACTATTGCTCATCTGATTGGGAAATGATGTACTGCGGATCGATATGTAATGATGATTAAAATATATGTCTAGAGGGTTCGAATAATCTATCTTCAAAATTGTGGGAGATATGAGGTATTTTCCAAATTGCGTGGGTGGCAACTCTTCTATCGTTCATCTGATCAGGAAATGATGTATGGCGGATCGATAGGTAAAGATGATTGAAATATATTTATAGAAGGTTCGAACAATCTATTTTCATAATTGTGGGAGATATGAGGTATTTTCCAAATTGCGTGGGTGGCAACTCTTTAATCGTTCATTTGATCAAAAAATGATGTATGGCGGATCGATAGGAAATGATGATTTAAATATATGTCTAGAAGGTTCGAACAATCTATTTTCAAAATTGTGGGAGATATGAGGTTTTTTTCATATTGCGTGGGCGGTAACTCTACTATGATTCATCTGATCGAAAAATGATGCATGGCGGATCGATAGGTAATGATGCTTAAAGTATATGTCTAGAAGGTTCGAACAATCTATTTTCAAAATTGTGGGAGATATGAGGTTTTTTTCATATTGCGGGGGCGGGAGAGGGCGTGGCAAAAATTTGAAACAAACTTGATCTGCGTGCAGAAAATACAAGTCTACACTGAAAAAATGGTACCTCTAGCTCTTATAGTTCCTGAGATCTAGGTGTTCATACAGACAGACGGACAGACGGACGGACGGACAGACGGACAGGTCTATATCGACTCGGCTATTGATGCTGATCAAGAATATATATACTTTATGGGGTCGGAAATGCTTCCTTCTGCCTGTTACATACATTTGCACGAACTTAGTATACCCTTTTTACTCTACGAGTAACGGGTATAAAAATAAAGTTTTGTATGTTAATTTTAAAATTTTGAATTGTTAAAGGTTTTTGCACATTGCTGGTTTTGGGCTTCCCAACCAGTTATGGCATTCGTGTCATTGGCTGTAGTTCGTCAGGCAGAAAACCTATGATGAAAAATAGTGGAACCTTCCGAAACAGCTGTATGGTTATCTATACAGCCTCATTTGTGTATTGTGTGTGTACTGTTTCTACAGTTATGCATAACTTATTTGACCCCAAAAAACTTGCTATATTAAATTGAAACTATATTTATTTTGCACTCAAAAAAAAGAAAAATCTAATTTTAAGGCTGAGCAGTTCCTAAAACAATAAATTGCCAATAACTCAACATTCATAGCAATTATTTACCTAAACGATGAGAATTTAACCTAAAACGGAAATTTTAAGACAATTTTTGTATGGCAATACGTCACCAATTTTTATGGTCACGTTTCCTAAGCGTTGGTAATGTCAGTTAATCTTTGAATGTGCCAAGTGCTACACTACTACTTCGAACAATAAGCTGCAATCTGGAATGCAAAATTATCCGTAATGATTATTTGAACTCTTGACATTGAAAAAAATAAAGAATGTTAAAAAAAAAAAACAAAAAAAAATTATTTGGTTCCAAGAGGAATTGAACCCACGACCTCGGCATTCTAAGTCAACAGTCTTACCCACTAGACCACCACTTCTATTACAAATTTAGAGCATAACATACGGCTGCATTCTTTTAAGTCATTTGGCGCATCTTGCTGTATGAGGTGCGTGGTCGTGTGAGCTGAGGTGCGGCCATTTCTGTGTTCCAATCCTCGAGGTCCCGAGTTCGATTCCCAGACGAGGAAGGTAAATTAAAAAGTTTTTATAATTCTTATTAAATATTTTTCAGAGGAAATAATGCCATCGGCGAATAAATAACCCCCACCCACCCCCCATGCATTATTGGTATATCTTGTCTTCTGCGCGCCTCCCCCTTCCCACATATTTGTGGAATTAAATTTATTTTAATTTTTAGCAATTTTTGGCCTTAAATTAAGGTGAAAACGACCTTAAAATCTAAGGTCATCAGCAACCTTAAAGTTAGGATATGATGTCTTTGGCGCAATTTTAAGTACAAATTGCCAAAATTTTTGGTTATTTTTGACGGTTTCAGGCAATTTATTTCTCTGGGTGTGAGGGGGGTACTTTTAAATTAAAGTTGCAAAATGTTTATTTCAATATGAAATGGTGTTTATATTGAATATGTAAAAAAATTTAAAGTACTATAAAGTATATTAAAGTTAAATATAATATTTATTTAAATTTAATATGAATACATTTCATAATTACTATGAAATATTTAAAATTTAATATTTTTTTTTTTTAAATTTAATAATTTGGTCTTTTTATATTTAATATGAAAACTATTAAATTTGACTATTTTCATATTTAATTTCGATTTAAAGTGTAAGCACTTCAGATTAACGAATTCCATATTTAACGCAAAATCAATGGCAAAAATATTTAAGTCAACGTGAAAATATTAAAATTTCACAGCATTTTTCCCTGAGTGTATAAAAACTATGCACTGGAGCCTGCTTAATTGATTTGGAAAAGGCATTTGATACTGTATGGCTCAACGGACTAATTTTCAAGCTAATGAGCTACAAGTTCCCTCTTCACTTGGTGATCCTAATTTACAATATAATTGGCAATAAAGAATTCGTCATTAATAACAGCAAATACACTAGCACGAACAAATTTAAAATGACTAATTAACTAATGGAGAGTTATGCAGAATTCTATTCTAACGGAATACTCTACGAAGAGGCCAAGATCAACAGAATAGATAACTTTATCATCAACCTCAACCGAAGGCACATATTACAAAGCATGGACTGTGAGACAAACAACATGATATCGGCACAGTACCATACGAATAAAAAATATCTCCAGAATTGCTAAGAAAGTGGTTTTATACCACCGGAAGCATTTATTTTTCTAGACAAAGAAGGTTTCATACAAAGTTGGAATTTAAAAGTGTTGGGGCATATTCTAACCGGTATAGGTAACGTCTACTGTCTCACACTAATCGACTGCCCACTGGCCTGGCAAGGCCGCGCAGATATCGAAGGCTGAAAAGGATTCATCTGTCCGTTTATTCTATCAACTTGAAAGCATGCAATTTGTGTGCGCAGCACCGCTCATAAATAATACATATCAATTACACTCAGGGAAAAATGCTGTGAAATTTTAATATTTTCACGTTGACTTAAATATTTTTGCCATTGATTTTGCGTTAAATATGGAATTCGTTAATCTGAAGTGCTTACACTTTAAACCGAAATTAGATATGAAAATAGTCAAATTTAATAGTTTTCATATTAATTATAAAAAGACCAAATTATTAAATTTAAAAAAAAATATTAAATTTTAAATATTTCATAGTAATTATGAAATATATTCATATTAAATTTAAATACATATTATATTTAACTTTAATATACTTTATAGTACTTTAAATTTTTTACATATTCAATATAAACACCATTTCATATTGAAATAAACATTTTCCAACTTTAATTTAAAAGTACCCCCCTCAAAATAAATATAGTTTCAATTTAATCTAGCAAGTTTTTTGGGGTCAAATAAGTTATGCATAACTGTAGAAACAGTACACACACAATTCACAAATGAGGCTGTATAGATAACCATACAGCTGTTTCGGAAGGTTCCACTATTTTTCATCATTGGTTTTCTGCCTGACGAACTACAGCCAATGACACGAATGCCATAACTGGTTGGGGAGCCCAAAACCAGCAATGTGCAAAAACCTTTAACAATTCAAAATTTTAAAATTAACATACAAAACTTTATTTTTAAGATTAAACCTATTAAAAGCAATATTACTCATATTTAAAAATAATATTTAACATAGTAAAGCAATACATATTTTCGTATATTTGAAATAAATATGATTTTACTTTAATCTGAATACAGCAATATTTGATTTTAAGTGAATTTCACTTTGATTTTACTATATTCATATTAAATTCAGTGGTTAAGTATGTTTTCAGTTAAATCAACGCGCTTTCTACTGGACTTTAATACGTTTTATATTTGAAAACAGCATAGTAAAATTAACTATGATTGTATTAAATTTTACGATTTGCTTTTTCTCTGGGTGTTATTATTGTAGAACGTCATATTTTTCCCTCTATAGAGAGGAAAAGCAAGCGCGCTCTGCGAAAACTTGGTAGATCGCGCAAAACTAAGGATATCCAATTATCCATCAGCAGAGCAGAACAGCTACAAATATAGCAGCAAAAGTGAAGATGATATTAAGAAAAAACGAGAAGGCAAATCTTTACGCCGATGTTTCAACTGTTGCAGTTTTTAAAAGCTACATTGATAAAAAAAGTTTTTCTCCTAGAACTAGTTTTTTACCGACCCTTATATAACTATATGATAGTCATCCGATTTTGTAATTTTTCCAGAATTTGTGAAATAAAAACAATAATACACGATTGGGGACGCTACGATGGATAACAAAAAAGTTTTTCTCACTAGAACAAGTTTTTTGACCGACCATTTATATGGCAGCTATATGCTATAGTCATCCGATTTTGATAAATTTTTCCAGAATTGTGTGAAGGGATATAAAACGAATATATACCAAGATTGGGGACGCTACGATGGATAACAAAAAAGTTTTTCTCACTAGAACTAGTTTTTTGACGGACCATTTCTATGGCAGCTATATGCTATAGTCATCCGATTTTGATAAATTTTTCCAGAATTGTGTGAAGAGATATAAAACTAATATATACCAAGATTGGGGACGCTACGATGGAAAACAAAAAAGTTTTTCTCACTAGAACTAGTTTTTTTTACTGACCATTTATATGGCAGCTATATGCTATAGTCATCCGATTTTGATCAATTTTTCCAGAATTGTGTAAAGGGATATAAAACTAATATATACCAAGTTTGGTGACGCTACGATGGAAAACAAAAAAGTTTTTCTCACTAGAACAAGTTTTCGGACCGATCGTTCCTATGGCAGCTATATGATATAGTCATCCGATCCGGCCGATTCCGACAAATGTGCAGCCTATGTGTATTTAAAGACTTTTTGCAAAGTTTGGTCAAGATAGCTTTAAAACTGAGGGAGGAGATAGCATAGAAACAGACGGACGGACAGACGGACATGGCTATATAGACTCAGCTCGTCATGCTGATCAAGAATATATATAGTTTATGGGGTCGGAGATGCTTCCTTCTATGCGTTCCAAACATCGTGACAATTTTAATATACCCTCTGCAAGGGTATAAAAAAGAAGGCTAACATCGGCTACGCCGATGTTTTAAATACCCTTGCAGTTTTTGAAAGGCGCTACCATTGATAACAGCTATAGTTATCCGATTTCTATAAAGTTTTCCAGAATTGTGTGGAAGTATATGAAACCAATATATACCACGTTTGGATACGCTACAATGGAAAACAAAAAAGTTTTTCCCACTAGAACTAGTTTTTGGACCGACCGTTTATATGGCAGCTTTATACTATAGTCATCCGATTTTGATATATTTTTCCAGAATTGTGTGGAAGCATATAAAACTAATATATACCACGACTGGTGACTCTACGATGGAAAACAAAAAAGTTTTTCTCATTACAACTAGTTTTTGATTCGACCGTTTATATGGCAGCTATATGCTATAGTCATCTGATTTTAATAAATTTTTCCAGAATTGTGTGGAAGCATATAAAACTAATATATACCTCGATTGGTGACGCTACGATGGAAAACAAAAAAGTTTTTCTCATTAGAACTAGCTTTTGGACCGATCGTTCCTATGGCAGCTATATGATATAGTCATCCGATCCGGCTGATTCCGACAAATGTGCAGCGTATTTGTATTTAAAGACTTTTTGCAAAGTTTGGTCAAGATTGCTTTAAAACTGAGGGAGGAGATAGCATAGAAACAGACAGACAGACGGACGGACAGACGGAAATGAACTCAGCTCGTCATGCTGATCAAGAATATATATACTTTATGTGGTCGGAAATGCTTCCTTCACTGCCTTACAAACATCGTGACAATTTTAATAGTAGTAGTAGTAGTTTTTATTTATTCTATTTTACAAAAAACATCTTAAATTATAGCTGGCTAACTTAATTACAATTAACAAATATATACAAAATATAATTTTCTTTCTTAGTATTTTTCAACATGGTTTTATAAAAACCGTCCGTTGAATTGAACCTGATTTGAAAAGCCCGCATACGTAGGTAATGCCTAAAAGAGTTCGCTAAGGATTTTATTGCGGTATTGCATAGCCTCTTTGATGAAAGCGGCAAGAGCTATCCAGTTTTCTCCGTTGAGCAGGCTATAAAATTCAATTTCCGATAGAAAAGGACGCTGAAAGTGCGCCATACGAATCTCCTTTAGAATGGGGCAGATTCCTACAAAGTGAACCACATCTTCCTTGGTGCACATATTGCAGAGGGTACAGTTCTTCTGCGTGTTACTCCTGCGTGGTTGGCAGTTAAGGCTAAGTGTTTCACATCTCGTCCTGAAGATAGCGCTGATTCTGTCAACCCCCACACTGTCAGAAAAGTAGTTTTTCACTCCGAGGTTAAGTATGAGGGATTTATACTGGTTTCTTTCGGTGCTCCTTTTTGCTTGTGCAATAAATCCGTTCCTTTCTACTTCACATATTTTGGAGATGATTTGGGCTTGGGTTTGTTGCCAAAGAATATGGTTACCAAAATTGATGTTAACTCCGCAGTCATTTGAGATGCTATCCCATCTTTCAAAGAACTGGGACCTTTCGCAATTTTAATATACCCTCTGCAAGGGTATAAAAAGTCTGATCTGCACTCCAAAAAGGAAAAAATCGAGAATGCAAAGCTTACTTCAACTGTGCCGAAGTTTTAATACACTTGAATAACTTTACTCCAACTGATTTAATCGGTAAAATATATATAGTATAGTGATATCAGATATTTAAAATTTTTAACAGATAAAAACAACTTTTTAAAAGTGTATATTAAGATATCTATGCCCAGAAGTTTGTAACGCATAGAAATATTCATTTCCGACCACATAAACTATATATATTCTTGATCAGGACGACGAGCTGAGTTCAATTCCGTCTGTCCGCCCGTAGCGTCACTAATCTGGGTATATGTTAGTTTTATATGCTTCCACATAGTTCTGGAAAAAATTTTTAAAATCTGATCACTATAGCATATAGGTGCATAGAAACGGTCGGTCAAAAAAATAGTTCTAGTGAGAAAAACTTTTTTGTTTTCCATCGTAGCGTCACTAATCTTGGTATATGTTAGTTTTATATGCTTTCAGATTATACAGGAAACATTTATCAATTTCGGATGACTATATTTTATAGCTCCCATAGAAACGGTCGGTCAAAAAACTACTTCTAGTGAGAAAAACTTTTTTGTTTTCTATCGTAGCTTCTCCAATCTTGGTATATATTAGTTTTATATGCTTTCACATAATTTTGAAAATACTTATCAAAATCGGATGACTATAGCATATAGCTGCCATAGGCCCGGTCGGTCGGAAAATGTGTTTTACTAAGAAAAGTTTTTTTGTGGTATCAAATTTTTATTATCAATGATTTAAAATTTTTAAATATCTGATATCTATATCCTATATATATTCGAATTCACACAACAACTTTGGGAAGATTGAATGCAAACGGCAGCATCTTAGCGCATTCGGCCACCGAACCTCTCGCGTGAGGCGCAGCCAAATGTTACATAAATGCGTGCAGCACTAAAGGTAGTCGGGCGACCGTTGTCCAGAATTACCGAGGTCGTGGGTTCAAATCGTCTAGCAAACTACGATTTTAAAAAAAATTTATTTTTGGTGTTTTTAACCATTTATTTTGTTTTTAAAATCACTTTTTGACCTAAATCAAGTTTGTGGTACTTTTTTGATTCAAATTAAAAGGCAAAATAAACAATGTGTACACGCCGCATTGTCGCCGAATTTGCCCGAATTTGTCCGTGCTGTCGCACACTCACTGCATCACCCGCTGCCTAACCTGGCGTTAACGAAGTGACTAACGAAAAGTGCACTCAAAAAAAAGAAAAACCTAATATTAAGGCTGAGCAGTTCCTAAAACAATAAATTGCCAATAACTCAACATTCATAGCAATTATTTACCTAAATGATAAGAATTTAACCTAAAACGGAAATTTTCAGACAGTTTTTTTATGGCAATACGTCACCAATTTTTATGGTCTCGTTTCCTAAGCGTTGGTAATGTCAGTTAATCTTTGAATGTGCCAAGTGCTACACTACTACTTCGAACAATAAGCCGCAATCGGGAATGCAAAATTGTCCGTGAGGTTTATTTGAACTCTTGACATTGCAAAAAATAAAAAATGTTAAAAAAAACAAAAAAAATGATTTTGGTTACAGAGAGGGAATTGAACCCACGACCTCGGCACTCTAAGTCAACAGTCTTACCCACTAGACCACCACTTCTACTACAAACTCAGAGCATAACAGACGGCTGCATTCTTTTAAGTCATTTGGCGCAACTTGCTGAATGAGGTGCGTGGTTGTGTGAGCTGAGGTGCAGCCATTCGTGTGTTCCAATCCCCGAGGTCCCGAGTTCTCGATTCCCAGACGAGGAAGGTAAATTAAAAAAGTTTTTATAATTGTTATTAAATGTTTTTCAGAGGAAGAAATAATATCGGTGAATAAAATCCCCCCCCGCCCCCATGCATGGTCTATCTTGTCTTCTGCGCGCCTCTCCCTCTCCTCCTTTCCCTTCCCCTGCCTACATATTTGTGTGGAATCAAATTTATTTTCATTTTTAGCAACTTTTGGCCTTAAATTAAGGTGAAAACGACCTAAAAATCTAAGGTCATCAGCAACCTTAAAGTTAGGAATTAATGTCTTTGGCGCAATTTTGAGTACAAATTGCCTGAATTTTAGGTTATTTTTGACGGTTTCAGGCAATTTATTTTTCTGGGTGTGATGCATGGATTCGTTAGGCAGAGTAGTGACTTGACCCCACCAGAACTACAGGGCTGTAGCTGATTTGATGGAAAATAAGTCGGATTCATACAATAAATTTCCGTCCATTTTCCGACTTTAGGAGTAGATTATCCAAAATTTTAAAGTCGCTTATTATACTCTTGCAGAGGGTATATTAAAACTGTCACGATGTTTGTAACTCATAGAAGTATATATATTCCTAATCAGCATGAATTGTGAAATCCAAACGAAACCGGATCAAGAAAGTTTTTCCGGCCGAACCTGAACCGGAGCAGTGTCAAATAGGGGTCGCTTAAAAAAAAACTTTCTGTTAAGACGTCAGCTAAGAGTCATCTGAGCAAGCCGGCAGTCTATATTTCTCTCGTCAGTGACAAGTCGCGATTGATTCGAAGGAGAGTAACATATGTGAATTGTTTAAGATGTCTACAAATCCATTTTTTAATTAATTTATATATGATCTGGCGGAAAACAAAAGTATGTGCATTAAGTGTAACCAAATCATGACTGGTCGCCATGGCTCAAACTTGCTGAGACATTTACAACGTAAACATCCAGATGCTGTCGTTAAAGTTGAGTTAAACAAAAAATTAGTGGAGAAGACAAATTCCATCAAACAACCATAAATAATTTATTTTATTGAAAAATTCACAATCAAGGTGCAAATGAATAAAGAAGACATAAAAAACGCTTGTGTTGAGCAAATAATGGAAAAGTAACAAATAACGAGAGTGTAAGTTGAAGTCGGCCATGCTCGACTTCGATATACCCGTTACTAATTAAATCACAAATTGCTCAGCGTAATTATTTGATTTGCTTAGAACTCGACTATAGTTCATCTGATCGTAAATCGGTATATGGTGTATCGATTAGTAATGATAATTTAAATATATTTCTTGAAGGTTCGAACAATCTATATTCAAAATTGTGGGAGATATACGTATTTTTTTTTCCAATTGCGGGGGTAGCAACTCTACTATCGTTCATCTAATCGGGATGATTTAAATATATGTCTAGAAGTCATCGAACAATCTATCTTCAAAATTCTGGGAGATGTGAGGTTTTTCCAAATTGCGGGGTGACAACTTTACTATCGTTCATCTAATCGGGGAAACGGTGTATTGTGAGTCGATACAAAATTATTAGACATCGGATTTTTGGTTTTTTTCAGATTGAATTTAATCCTAGTACGCCAGGAGTACTGCAATGCGCAAGCCATTTTGTGATTTTTGTGACTTTTCAACACGTTCCCCCTTTTCTTCTATATGTCTAGAAGGTTCGAACAGTCTATCTTCAAAATTGTGGGAGATCTGAGCATTTTTTCAAATTGCCACAAAATACTAATGTTTTGAAATTTTGGGAAACTATCATTGTAAAGAACTTAAAATTGTCGCGCTTGTTGTATTAGCCGTTCGTTGCAACACAAGTATCAGTCGAGCGCGCTTTTTCTGTAGAAAATTGAATTGTAATTCAATTTGTTTTATACTTCAAAGAGACAGTATTGATGGAAATTTACTAGAGGACATACTCAAAAATAACTTAAGCTGAGCTTTATATTAAATTATATTAAAAATATTAAAACACTCCGAACATTTAAATATGAATAAAATATTTTTATTTGTTTTAATTTACATTCACTGTTTTTTTAATTAGCGAAAATCTGAATTATTGTTGAACCTAAACCCGTACGAACCTGAATCTGGGTTCACAAGCAATGTGAAACACCAGTTCGGTTAGTGGTTTGGTTTACGAGCACAAAAAAGCGGTTCGGTACGGTTTGGTTCGGTTCAGTAACTGGTTTATATTTCAGTTAAATTTCGGAAAACGAAATCAGCCGTGAATATATTAACCGTGAACCACTGAACCAAACCAAAACCGCGGTACGGATTGCTACAAAAATCATATTATGAACTGAACCGGTGGTTAAAAATCTCGGTGAACCACGGAACTGAACCACTCCCTATTTCTGAGCGGTTTGCATCCCTGGTTAATATCTTTGATACGTCAATAATCTGAAGGTGCAAAATATTTATATGTATATCAAAAGATTAATCATATCTATCTATCAATATCTATCCCTGAGTAACGGGTTAATCTAAGTCGGGCAGGGCTGACCTAATCTTACGCTCTCGTTTTTATACTCTGTACCGAAGGTACACAGAGTATATTGGGTTTGTGCAAATGTATGTAACAGCCAGAAGGAAGCATCTCCGACCCCATAAAGTATATATATTCTTGATCAGCATCAACAGCCGAGTCGATATAGCCATGTCCGTCTGTCCGTCTGTCTGTCCGTCTGTCCGTATGAACGAAGAGATCTCAGAGATGGTAAGAGATAGAGGTTTGAAGTGTATGGAACATATATTTCTTATACTTGCAGGCAGATCAAGTTTAGTTTTGATTTTTGCCACGCCCCCTGCCTCCCCCGCAAATTAAAAAAAACTGAATATCTTCCACAATTTTGGAGTTACGTTGTTCGAACCTTTAAGACATATATTCTACTCATCATTTCTTATCAAGCCCCCATACATCGTTTTCCGATCAGATGAACAATAGTGGCGCTATATGTAAAAGAAAATTTAATGCAACGGCAACAACAACACTGCAGCCACTTACGAGAAGAGAGAGCGAGAGGGCAATAGCTTACTGGACTGCGCCGCTTTCAGTTTCCCCCTCCCTTCTTTCCAATAGATTGTGTAAGTAGGCAAAGACGAAGTATGAGAGGAGCGATGCAATTGAGATGGCCTGCGGTCAGAAATATGATAGATATGATTATGTTAATAGGAAATTATATACAAATTTTATAATTTTACGAGTTATCGAGCCCGTACATCGTTTTTCAACCAGATGAACGATAGTCGAAAGAGTTGCCACCCCCAGATTTTGAAAAAACCTCACACTTTAAAGTTATCAGTTACGTACAAACAGGTACAGAGTATATTACAGTCGGGCTTGACCGACTTTCTTACTTGTTATCCATTTGAAATTCAAAATAAATAAATTGATCTTAGTTTTGCATCCAATGATGATGAAAAACGACTAAAGGATATAAAAATATATATTCTTAAATATAAAAAAAAAAGGATATAGTTTTCATTCCAAATTGATCCTTATGGATCTATAGTTGTTGAGAATAATTTCCTGTCATTATTTATTATCGGTTCTGGAACGGCTTCGGTCTTAGTAGAAATACTTATAGACATCCGTAGCAATCGATTTCGGACTGTATTACCGAAACGATTGTTATTGAGGTAAGAGCACGCATAAATATATTATATGCTCATGCCCCCTTTGTCTATTTCCACTAGTTCGGTGTCTTGCATATGTCGTTTCTTTTCTTCGGTCCACTGTGGATGCATAATTGCTTACGGTGCGGCATAGACGGTGGATTGGGGAGGTGTTTTGAAAATAGAAAACTGAACTAAGGCAAGATGCCGGACACGGCAGAGCAACTGGCATTGTCTGCATCTGTGTTCGTGTTTATTTGAATATTCTCATATGTGAGAGTGGAGCTGAGTGTGTCTGTATGTGGCTGCGACTCCGCACAAGGCGAGCTATTCTAGGTCCTGTCAAAACTAAAACGCGTCGTTGCCAGAGTCATACATGCACAAATTTCGCTCCATACAATATCAGCAATTTCCTTCGTTAGTCATTCGTTTCCTCAAATCTACCCCGTTGTTCTGGCTCGCCGTACATCTAGGAATATGGCCCGTCCCGTTAGCCTGTCCACTTTGATGTTGATGTAGAAACCTCCACGCCCAGAGCCTGGGACGGACCAAAAAGCCGAGCAGCAACGGCGGCGGTGTTTGAACCTCAACGTCTGAACTAGCTCCAAGAGGACATCTCGGCAGACTACGACAACTCCTAAGCTCACGTATATTTCGGTGTGTGCATGCATGTTCAGGCACAAATGACCAGGCCCAGGCCCTGGCTCGTACACACTTACTCACACATGGACACATAATGTAAATGTCCGCAATTTCTTTTTGGGCATCTCTTAGCTGCTGCTGCGTTCTTGCCATTTAGCTTGAATGTGCGCCCATTCCCTGCCCGTGGCCCTGCCTGCCCCTTCCAGTTACGCCGCTACTTGTACGACTACGACGTCAGCAGTGGCACACGGCACAGCAACTTGCGGCGCAGATTGCTTCTGCCGCCGTCGTTGTCGTCTCCGTCGCCGTCGTCACCACTTTTCCATCATAGCACCCAACCACCTGGCGCCAAAGGCGAGTCGATCGATAATTTCCATAGTTGACCACTGCTGTGTATGCGAATTTTGAAGCGGACATCTACACAAACACAAGCAAACGGACGGAGTCACCCTCACCGCCCCGCACTACAGCCTCCGAATAGACACATATACACATACACACCCAGCCTGCGCTCTTAGAAGTAGCGGCGACACACACGAAGCCGTTGCTGTAGCTGAGGCAAAATCAAGCTTGGACAGCAGCATCCACATCATCTACGTCGGCGCTGTCCAGGCGTGTGGGTGTGATGGCAGTGGCCCTGGTCAGCCCCACAATAAGTAAGGGTCTGCCATGAAGATAAAACGAAGACCAAGGAACGAACTGCTTCTGCAAAATGTTGTTTGCATACGACTTGCGACATGTGAAAAGGATAAGAGTGAATGTGTGTGTGTGTGTGTGGGTAGTGCGGGTGTAGAAGGGAAATCGGACGTTGCCAGCAAATACGTGAGTGGGAGCTTGGCGCGATTGGGGACCGGCGGACTCGTCGTGGGCTGTTGCCACCGACCTAACTGGAGGGGGGTGTGGGTTCTGGTCAAGCAACACGGCGTTAGCATGGACTGGGATAGACGACTTGATGTTTTAACTGAAGGTAGGGATGGAGTCTTGTCCAGGCAACGGCCATGGTTCTCCAGCTTTGGCTGCGTTGAGGGAGCGTTTGGTGGATGGAGGTAAAGATGTGCGCTAGGCGATTGTAAAATTTCACATTTTAGAGAATTAGACGTTTACTCGGATACAAACACACACATGTCCAGCCATCTATTGCCTGTATGTATGTACAAATGTACGCTCGTGCATTTATATATACAGAACAATATGTGTGAGTGGAAATACATACATATATATCTATATATGTAGAGGTTTGTTTGTATGAAAGTTAAAATCTTGTATATAAGTAAATGCTTTTGCGTTGGGCTTGCGTTCACATGGAAAAACAAGAAAATGAATGTCTAAGCAAAATTTTGATATTTTTGGGAGTTTTGTATATGCAAGATGTTAGAGCGCAACTGACGCTTTTTCAAGACCAGCATCCCATTGCAATAATCCTCCCAAGACAGGCAAGCACCTTTGCATAGCACATCCATATAGCACATATGTAGATTAAGTGTGTGCGTGTGTACACACGACTGTTGATTAGTAAGCATGATATGCATCACTAACAAACGCAACCCAACAATGTTTGGTTTTTTAGATACACAAAAATCCAGGTTGTTAAAGTAAAAGTCATGTCACCAACCCGATGCATTAGCTTGATAAAGTTTTTATTACAACAAAGTTTATCAAACTATGTATATCTATATTTTCACTAAAAAGATTTATATGCTTTGTTTATTGGTCATGTCATGTATTTGACTAAATTCTTATTTAAATAAAATACAATATTTTTATACCCTGTACCTTAGGAGCAAGGAGTATTTATATTACTGGGACGGTAACAGTAATTCTAATAATAAAAAAGTCCATATTTAAGAGTTGTTTTAGAGAATTTTTTTATTAAGGACTTATATTTTTTACTCCGCAGACAACACTTATTCAAGATTTGCATTATTTGATTCCGAGTATAACATTAAAGACTTTTATTATATTACACAGTAAATAAGAGTTGTATAAAGAGCATGGTCGAGCATTTTGAATAAACAACCTTTCACAATTCAACAATTTCACAATGTTAAAAATAGATTGTTCGAACCTTAAAGACATATATTTTAATCATTATTTATCGATCCACAATACACCATTATCCGATCAGATGAACGATAGTCGTGTTATCCGGTTTGACCAAATTTTGCAGAACTGTTTGAAAGCATATAGTATTCATAATTGATGAGTTTTAGAACGCTATCATGTAAAATAAAAAAGTTTTCTCAGTAAGATCCAATTTTCGACCGTTCGGTAGCTGCCATAGAGCTATATCATATAGTCATCCGGTCCGGCCGGTTTCGAAATATTATTTACGTGCACACTCAGGGAAAAATGCTGTGAAATTTTAATATTGTCACGTTGACTTAAATATTTTTGCCATTGATTTTGCGTTAAATATGCAATTCGTAAATCTGAAGTGCTTACACTTTAAATCGAAATTAAATATGAAAATAGTCAAATTTAATAGTTTTCATAATAAATATAAAAAGACCAAATTATTAAATTTAACAAAAAAATATTAAATTTTAAATATTTCATAGTAATTATGAAATATATTCATATTAAATTTAAATAAATATTATATTTAACTTTAATATACTTTATAGTACTTTAAATCTTTTACATATTCAATATAAACACCATTTCATATTGAAATAAACATTTTCCAACTTTAATTTAAAAGTACCCCCCCTTAAAATAAATATAGTTTCAATTTAATCTAGCAAGTTTTTTGGAGTCAAATAAGTTATGCATAACTGTAGAAGCTGCACACACACAATTCACAAATGAGGCTGTATAGATAACCATACAGCTGTTTCGGAAGGTTCCACTATTTTTCATCATTGCTTTTCTGCCTGTCGAACTACAGCCAATGACACGAATGCCTTAACTGGTTGGGGAGCCCAAAACCAGCAACGTGTAAAAACCTTTAACCATTCAAAATTTTTAAATTAACATACAAAACTATATTTTTAAGATGAGAACCTCTTAAAAGCAATATTACTCATATTTAAAAATAATATTTAACAAAGTTAAGCAATACATACATATTTTCGTATATTTGAAATAAATATGATTTTACTTTAATCTGAATACAGCAATATTTGATTTTAAGTGAATTTCACTTTGATTTTACTATATTCATATTAAATTCAGTGGTTAAGTATGTTTTCAGTTAAATCAAAGCACTTTCTATTGGACTTTAATACGTTTTATATTTGAAAACAGCATAGTAAAATTAACTATGATTGTATTAAATTTTACGATTTGCTTTTTCTCTGGGTGCAGTAAAACAAAGACTCTATGCAAAATTTCAGCTTAATAGCTTTTAAACTGAAAGACTAG
The DNA here is from genome assembly GCA_018904225.1 of Lordiphosa mommai. NCBI lineage: Eukaryota > Metazoa > Arthropoda > Insecta > Diptera > Drosophilidae > Lordiphosa > Lordiphosa mommai. The sequence continues at coordinate 98,718 of JAEIFT010000574.1, forward strand.
TTTGCGTAGAAACGGACAGACAGACAGACTAAATATAATTTATGGGCTCGGAAATGAATATTTCTATGCGTTGCAAAATTTGTATGAAACCATCGTGATATCTCAAAAAAGTAATGATGCCGTTTGATTCCTTGGACCCGAAATTGGGGAAAACTTTTGAAGTTGGTCATGTGTTTTTTCGACTTGCTCAGTGTTATTAATATGAGACTAAGAAATACCGTAGAAACAAAACGTAGTCCACATTATATTGATTACAGTGACAAGAACTCATTTTGCACCACGCCATTGTAATAGAAGAAATCAGTAAGCAAACGCGAACCTTATCATTTATTTGGACGTTGTTGTACAATTCACAGTAGGTTCAAGTGTAAGTACCTGTTTGTATGTAACTGATAGCTTTAAAGTGTGAGGGTTTTTCAAAATCTGGGGGTGGCAACTCTTTCGACTATCGCTCATCTGGTTGAAAAACGATGCATAGGGGCTCGATAAGTAATGACGAGTAGAATTACCCTAGTACATAACTCGTAAAATGATAATATTTGTATATAATTTCCTACACTGATAAAAAAAGTGCATAGTATAATTAAATATTAGTATATTAATTTTGAAAATGCTATTTTTCATATTAGATTCAAATATAAATGACTTAACTTTAACTAAAAACATATTAGCATTACAGATTTAATATGAAATTTATTAAAATGAAGATGTACGCAAATTTAATTTAATGTTTGTCATATTAAATCGTATGTTGAGTCATATTTGTTTTTATTATGCACATACTTACAAAAAACATAATTAAAATAAATATGTTTCATAACAAATTTAAACATTTTATTCAACTTAAAATCAAAGATTTTTGAAGTAAATATAATTGTACTATGAAAATATGTAAATCAAATATTTTCCATATTTTATTTTAAATTTGCCCATAGTTAAAGTATAAGGTAAGCATATTGAAATCAAACATTTACCACTTGATTGGAAAAAAACCAGTGGTAAATATGAAATATAGTTAACTTAAATATGAAAAATATTTAATTTGATTTTGATGTTAATTTAATGTACCATTTCAACAACGTTAAAACGAAGTGCTTGACACTTTGACTGGAAATAGTTAAATCGAACTTTGCTTATATTAAACTTTAAAACGTTTCATAATCAAATCAAACTGTAAATAACTTAAATTTTAAGTAGCGGTGCCCTGCACACATAAAAACGAGAGGGAGTTTAAAGCCGGCCCTGCCCATCGATATACCCGTTACTCAGTATTTTTTTATTTATCAAATTGTGTTTTTTTCCCAAATTTTGGCGGAACTCTAAACGGTTGAGGAATTTTTTTAAATTGCGGGGGCGGGAACTACTTTTCTATCGTTCATCAGATCAGTAAATGATGTATGGCGGATCGATAGGTAATGTTGATTAAAATATATGTCTAGAAGTTTCGAACAATCTATTTTCAAAATAGTGGGTGATATGAGGATTTTTTCAGATTGCGGGGGCGGGATCTTTTCTATCATTCATCTAATCAAGAAATTATGTATGGCGGATCGATAAGTAATGATGATTAAAATATATGTCTAGTATGTTCGAACAATCTTTTTTCGAAATTGTGGGAGATATGAGGTTTTTTTAAAATTGCGGGGGCGTGAACTTTTCTATCGTTCATCTGATCAGGAAATGATCTATGGCGGATCGATAGGTAATGATGATTTAAATATATGTCTAGAAGGTTCGAACCATCTATTTTCAAAATTGTGGGAGATATGAGGTATTTTTAAAATTGCGGGGGCGGGAACTTTTCTATCATTCATCTTATGAAGAAATTATGTACGGCGGATCGATAGGTAATGATGATTAAAATATATGTCTAGAAGGACTTAACAATGTATTTTCAAAATTGTGGGAGATATGAGGTATTTGTCAAATTGCGGGGGCGATAACTCTACTATGGTTCATCTGATCGAAAAATGATGTATGGCGGATCGATAGGTAATGATGATTTAAATATATGTCTAGAAGGTTTGAACAATCTATTTTCAAAATTGTGGGAGATATGAGGTTTTTTTCATATTGCGGGGGCGGGAGGGGGCGTGGCAAAAATTTGAAACAAACTTGATCTGCGTGCAGACAATACAAGTCTACACTGAAAAAATGGTAGCTCTAGCTCTTATAGTCCCAGAGATCTAGGTGTTCATACAGACGGACGGACAGACGGACAGACGGACAGACGGACATGGCTATATCGACTCGGCTGTTGATGCTGATCAAGAATATATATACTTTATGGGGTCGGAGATGCTTCCTTCTGGCTGTTACATACATTTGCACAAACCCAATATACTCTGTGTACCTTCGGTACAGAGTATAAAAAAATTGCAAAGTCAATTTTTTCTCATTCAGTTTTGCAATGACTACTGCAGTAACTCCTTTGCACCAGTCATATCGTTAACGATTGGTGGTTAGCCTTATACCGCTCGGTGAATTTGGCGGACATGCCCATACAAAATTCATTAGCAAATTACACGGCGGGTGGTTAGGTCGGTATCCGGTCCTCATTACGAAGAGTTAGCGGAATCACTAGGTTTGTACCAGTGCAGCCGAACTACAGGGTGGCTTCTCTCTTTTGTCGTCTGGAGCAAACGCTCTTGTATGTCATTGGGCGCCTAGTCTGGCAAGCGCGCTATGGTCGAGTGCCCTGAGGCGCAGACGTTCTTGTGCTTCAGTCCCCGAGGAGGTCCCGAGTTCGATTCCCAGACAAGGCAAGTTAAAGTAAGTATTTATTAATTTATATATATTTCTTCATATTAAAAAAGACTTAAGTGAATCCAAATATACAATTAATTAATAATAATATATAATATATATGCGCAAAAAGTAGTTATAAGAAAAAAAAAGAATCTCTCGGGCTCAGTTTAAGCCATTCCGAGATCAACCCATTATTGAGCCCGTTTGGTGTTGAGATATGAGCCCGAATGGCACAGATTTTTATACCCGTTACTCGTAGAGTAAAAAGGGTATACTAAGTTCGTGCAAATGTATGTAACAGGCAGAAGGAAGCATTTCCGACCCCATAAAGTATATATATTCTTGATCAGCACCAATAGCCGAGTCGATATAGACATGTCCGTCTGTCCGTCTGTCCGTCTGTCCGTCTGTCCGTCCGTCCGTCTGTCCGTCTGTCCGTATGAACACCTAGATCTCAGAGACTATAAGAGCTAGAGCTACCAAATTTTCAGTGTAGACTTGTATTGTTTGCAGGCAGATCAAGTTTGTTTCAAATTTTTGCCACGCCCCCTCCCGCCCCCGCAATTTGAAAAAAACCTCATATCTCCCACAATTTTGAAAATAGACTGTTCAAACCTTCTAGACATATATTTTAATCATCATTACCTATCGATCCGCCATACATCATTTTTCGATCAGATGAACTTTAGTAGAGTTGCCACCCCCGCAATTTGAAAAATACCCCATATCTCCCGCAATTTTGAAAATAGATTGTTTGAACCTTCTAGACATTTATTTTAATAATTATTACCTATCGATCAGCCGTACATCATTTTTCGATCAGATGAACGATAGTAGAGTTGCCACCCCGCAATTTGAAAAAAAAAACCTCATTCTCCCACAATTTTGAAAATAGACTGTTCAAACCTTCTAGACATATATTTTAATCATCATTACCTATCGATCCGCCATACACCATTTTTCGATCAGATGAACTATAGTAGAGTTGCCACCCCCGCAATTTGAAAATAACTCATATCTCCCACAATTTTGAAAATAGATTGTTTGAACCTTTTAGACATATATTTTAATAATTATTACCTATCGATCAGCCATACATCATTTCTCGATCAGATGAACGATAGTAGGTTGCCGCCCCCGCAATTTGAAAAATACCTCATATTTCCCACAAATTTAAAAATAGATAATTCGAACCCTCTAGACATATATTTTAAACATCACTACCTATCGATCCGCCATACAGCGTTTCTGATCAGATGAACGATAGAAAGTTCACGCCCCCCGCAATTTAAAAAATACCTCATTATCACCCACAATTTTAAAAATAGATTGTTTGAACCCTCTAGACATATATTTTAATAATTATTACCTATCGATCAGCAATACATCATTTCCTGATCAGATGAGCTATAGTAGAGTTGTCTCCCCCGCAAATTGGAAAGAAACTCATTTCTTCCACAATTAGGACATGTTTATATCCTGAGTAACGGGTATATCGAAGTCGAGCAGGGCCGACTTTAACTTACGCTCTCGTTTTTTCTGTGTATGTTTGCGTAACATACTGCGAATGTGTGTGAGTCAAGAACAATCGAAATGACTGCAAAGCAGTATAATTTGATTTTAATATGAAACCTATTTATTTGTAATGTGATATAACTTTAAAACCAATATTAAACATACTAATATTAAAGTTGGCAATAATTAAATTAACTATGGCAGTGTAAGCATTTCACTATGAATCATAGTTTAAGTGAATATGCTTAAACATTTATTTAAATATGCCACCACATTAAATATAACAACAATTTATATCAACTATGGGCATATTAAATGAGAGTTTTAAGTTGACACACTTTATATTTAATAAAACACACTGTGGTGCAATATTATTGGTAAAAATATTTGAATCTAAGTGTAAATAGTTGGATTTACGTTGTTTTTTTTTTTGTGTATTAACATAAACGTATCTATATTAGTCACGTTGGAATCACGCGTGATTTCTGACCGCGGGCCATCTCAATTGCATCGCTCCTTTCATACTTGGTCTTTGGCTCCTTACACAAATATCTATTGAAAAGAAAGGAGTGGGGAAACTGAAAGCGGCGCAGTCCAGTTAGCTAATGCCGTCAAGCAAATTCCAATTGGGAAATTACCAGTAAGCTATTGCCCTCTCGCTCTCTCTTTCTCGTAAGTTCTACCAATCGCTGCGGTGTTGTTGTTGTCGTTGCTTTCAATTTTCTTTTACGTATTGCTCTAATATCGTTCATCTGATCGAAAAAGTTGTATGGCGGGTGGATTAATAATGAGTAGTAGAATATATGTCTAGTTCGAACTATATATCTTCAAAATTGTGGGAGTTATTACGTTTTTTTAATTTGCGGGGTAGGCAGGGGGCGTGGCAAAAATAAAAATAAACTTGATCTGCCTGCAGGTATAAGAATTATATGTTCCATACTCTTCAAACCTCTAGCTCTTACCATCTCTGAGATCTGTTTGTTCATACGTACAGACAGACAGACGGACAGACGGACATGGCTATATCGACTCGGCTGTTGATGCTGATCAATAATATATATAGTTTATAGGGTCGGAGATGCTTCCTTCAGGCTGTTACATACATTTGCACAAACCCAATATACTCTGTGTGCCTTCGGTACAGAGTATAATAAATAGCTAGCGTGCGTCCCTACTGACTGGGACGTTGTTGGTTCGATCCCGCCTCGGAACATCTAATAAAAACTTTTTTCAATAAATAATGAATAGTAGAATATATGTCTAGAATGTTCGAACTATCTATCTTCAAAATTGGGTTTTGCGGGGAGCAGGGGGGTGGCATACTAAAATAAAATTGATCTGCCTGCAGGTAGAAGAATTATATGTTCCATACACTTCAAACCTCTAGCTCATACCATCTCTGAGTTCTCTTCGTTCATACAGACAGATAGACAGACAGACGGACAGACAGACGGACATGGCTATATCGACTCGGCTCTTGATGCTGATCAAGAATATATATACTTTATAGGGTCGGAGATGCTTCCTTCTGGCTGTTACATACATTTGCACAAACCCAAACCCTTCAGTACAGAGTATAAAAACTATAAATAATGCTTTAATGTGCTTATTACAAACGTACCCTTTAAGTACTTATACCTTTACCGAGGTACTGAATAATCCAGTTGCCTTTTACCTTACCTAGGTAAAATTTTTGGCATTTACCTTGTACCTTACCTACGTGAAAAAAATTAGTACTTTTCCAATCACTGCTATAATCAACATTGAACTATGTAAACTTAGAGCTAATAAAAGAAATATGTAGCGCTGGCTGCTATGGCCTCTTGCCGTTATATTACTTATTTTTCATGTTTTCTAATAAATGTTTTAAACAAAGAGCCAAATAAAGTAGTGCTCATTTTCACTAGTTCATTTAAAATTAAATGACTGAAAAACATATTTTTATTGATTTATTATGAAAATATTCAATCAAAATAAAATAAAACCATAAATTTTTGAGCGTCCCGGCCAAGTGAAAAAGATTGAAGATGCAGAATTAGAGGCATTGCTGGAGCATTGTATCGAACTCAATTGATGCGTTTGACCCGAGCTTTACGCGAAATACGACACAATACGACCTAAAACACGACAAAGTAATTCTACAATATGTCAATGCTCGGCCACATTTTGCAAAAGTTGTGAAAACATATTAGAAACACTGAAATGAAAAGTTCTACCCCACCCGGTGTACAGCCCAGACATCGCTCCTTCGGACTAGGCAGTAGTCCGATCAACGACTCATGCCTTGGCTGACCTGCGCTTCCATTCTTATGCCGAATCCGAACGGCAAAATTTTTGAGAATCTTTTTCATGGCTACATACTTCACAACTGGCGTCAACAGCTGTAAAGGTGCCCTTGTCTTCTTCTTTAATTAGATGTTCCGAGTCGGGATCGAACCCACAACCTCCTTCGATGGCACTAAAATTAAGTTCAGAAATATACTTAAATCAATAGCGATTTGACATTTTAAGAGGCATTGGAATTTTTAAAATCGTATAACTATGACAAAACTTTATCGATTTGAAATTGTGAATATGTCATTTTAAAGCATTTTTTCATGTACTTTTTGAAAATAATAACAAAAATTAAAAAAAAAAAAAATGCCTATACCCGTTAATCTTAAACTAAAAGGGTTTATGTTTAAAATTTATTGTTGTCCCATATCATATTTACTATCATATACACATTTTATAGGAAATACCTAAACTTTTCAATTTTTTGGGTTTTTTCTAAGTTCGTGCAAATGTATGTAACAGGCAGAAGGAAGCATTTCCGACCCCATAAAGTATATATATTCTTGATCAGCATCAATAGCCGAGTCGATATAGACATGTCCGTCTCGCGCCGTCCGTCCGTCCGTCCGTCCGTCTGTCTGTATGAACACCTAGATCTCAGAGACTATAAGAGCTAGAACTACCATATTTTCAGTGTAGACTTGTATCTTCTGCACGCAGATCAAGTTTGTTTCAAATTTTTGCCACGCCCCCTCCCGCCCCCGCAATTTGAAAAAAACCTCATATCTCCCACAATTTTGAAAATAGACTGTTCAAACCTTCTAGACATATATCTTAATCATCATTACCTATCGATCCGCCATACATCATTTTTCGATCAGATGAACGAAGAGTTGCCGCCCCCATTTGAAAAATTCCTCATATCTTCCCAATTTGAAAAAATTTTGAACCTTCTGACATATATTTACCTTATCGTCCCTATCATCATTAGTAGAGTTGCCGCCCCGCGCATTTGAAAAAAAACCTCATTTCTCCTACAATTTTAAAGATCGATTGTTCGAATGTTCTAGACATTTATTTTAATAATCATTTTCCGATCAAATGAACTATATGAGTTGTCACTTCCGCTATTTGGATAGTAAACATATATATTATTGATCAGTATAAATAGCCAAGTTGATTAAGACCTGTTCGTCTGTATACTTAGATGGGCCTTAGATGGACTATAGAAGCTAGAGCTACCATTTTTGTCTGCACGCAGATCAAGTTTGTTTTTAATTTTTGCAACACCCCCTCACGCCTCCGCAATGCCCATCTAAATTATGCAATGCCCATCCGGCCGCCGCAACATAACATTTTGAATAACTCTTTCAACTCTAAAGCTATTGAATTTTAATCTTCAAAAATATTAGTATACTAGATTTATACACAAATTATTATTATTATGATCGCATTTCAGGCAAAAAGTCTGATTGCACTCTCAAATCACCTGTTAAGTGGAAGCTGAGAATCAGCTGTGTTGAATGTAGTGGTATGCGGGGAAAGAGTAAGCAGAACATAAAAAAGGCGCGCTCAAAATACCACAGAGCAATATTATTAGAGGTAACGATTGCTCGGTCGCCACAAACTTAACAGCGAAATAATCAGCTGTTCTTTGTTATTGTCGTCAACAAAGACAATGTCCGTCTCGCACTAACCACCGTGTTTTCCTATATGTGTGATAAGACCTTAGCAACATTTTGAAATCGCTGGCAACAATTTAAAAGTATCAACATTGGTCATATCTCTGAGCAGCGCCACAAATTGAAAGGCGTCGCAATATTTGTCTCTAATACTCTTGCTCTGTGAAAACAAAGCAACAAGTGCGAGGACGTACTGAGAGCGTTGTCTAACACTGATGTCATGGTGGTGGGAGAGGGAGAGGAAGTTTGAGAGAGTTTACTATAACTTTGAAAGCGGCGATAGTTTTCGCTGATTTGAGTGCGACTTTACTGTGCGCGCACTACTTTACACAGATGGTCATGTATGGTTGGTAAGGGGGCGCGGGGAGAGATAACATGCAAACAGAGCGCCAAATCAGTAGAACTTTGTGAGAGAGAGAAGGTAATAGGTCTTGCTGAATTTGCTGATGTGCGAGCGAGACAACAGGGCACTACTCAACACTGCGTTCACAGGTGGTTTGGAGGGGAAAGAATAAAAAGTGCATGAAAAAGGCGCGAAAACTTAAAATATCAGGGTGGGTTCAGTGTTGAACAACAAATAATAGATTAGTGCTTATCGATTCTCCGAACAATAAACACTTGCTACTCTCCGCTTTGCTAAAATTTGTTTAAATTTGAAATTGTTATAATATTTAAGTGATTTGTGCATCTAATTAATTAATTCTAATATAATTCGTCATAAATTTTGTCGTGCTTCCTAACTAAACCGCGTGCTCTCGTGTTGTGTGCTGGAGGTGCTGCTCTGCTGCTTACTGCTGTTGGGAGTCAGGAAGTTTGATAAGTTTTATTTAATAATAATAAAAAGTCTTTTTGTCTGTTTTTTTATTAACTAATTTCCTCTTTATTTAATTTAATATTTTTGAATGTTTAATATTTATAAAAGCCGGAAGGCAATCGGCCTCAACGTCTCAGAGACGAGGGAAATAGAGCTAACAGAGACAGCGCCAAGAGAGGGAGAGAGAAAGAAGAGTATCGGATCGTAGAGGATATCGAATTAGGAATTTAACAAACAATGATTCGTCCCGTCGTTCGACCGTAGAAGAGAGATCGGAAAGAACAAAGCGGACGAACGACACGTGAATACGACGGCGGCAACACCACCGACAGCCCAGCTCGGAACGAGAAGGGACAGAGACAGACAGCAAACAGTGACTAGACGCGGAACAAGTCCGAAATACTTTGGTCGGTCAACCCGTAGCAAAGCCCAAGTTTCGTGAAACGAGCAAAGGCTGACTGAGGCACATAGACAGACACGTGCAAATCCAGTGACTAGACGGCGGGAACAAGTCCGAAATACTTTGGATCGGTCAACCCGTAGACAAAGCCCAAGCTTTCGTGAAAACGAGCAAAGGCTGGACAGTGAGGCACATAGACAGACACGTGCAAATCCAGTGACTAGACGGCGGGAACAAGTCCGAAATACTTTGGATCGGTCAACCCGTAGACAAAGCCCAAGCTTTCGTGAAAACGAGCAAAGGCTGGACAGTGAAGCACATAGACAGACACGTGCAAATCCAGTGACTAGACGGCGGGAACAAGTCCGAAATACTTTGGACGGTCACCCGTAGACAAAGCCCAGTTTCGTGAAAACGAGCAAAGCTGAGGCACAGCACAAAGACGAGACCAAAAGCACTGCAGCACATAGACAGACACGCTCAAATCCAGTGACTAGACAGCGGGAACAAGCAGTTAATACCCGGCAACGCTCGATCCGGAGAAGAGTAGACATAGATTTTCGCAACTTGGAAAGAGATCAGGATAGCCAACGTAGATCTCAGGCCAGGATGAATTTAAATCGTCGGGCTTTTGAGAGGGCACGCAACACATTGGCACGACGAAGTGCTCGGTTGGCTGCTCGACAAGCAGCATTTGATCTATCTCGGAGTGTAAGTCAGAGAGTAAGTCAGCATAGAAATATTAACGGAAATAGGGAAGCAGAAAATCGACAAAATGCGTCCCGTAATAGAATGGAACGTGCGAATATCTCTCAGGAAGATAGGGCTTCTACACGACCCAGAAATGTGAGCTTAGAATATCAAATAAAAGTTTTTAATAGGATGGTAAAACTGGGTCCTGATCAGATTTGCTTTTCTTGTAAAGGCCTGTGGTTTCCTAAACAGATTACCAATATATCTCGCAGCTACATTGAAGCCAATTGTGAATTTAGTTCTCAAATTTAACACTAGGCAAGACAGTTTTCTCCAGCTGGCAGTAACCTTACTTTCTGTAGGACATGTAGCCGAAATATTAAATCTGGTAATAAACCAAAATTTTCCATTTCGAATGGTTTAGATTTCCCTGAACTGCCAGATTGTCTCAAAGGCCTTACGCCTTTAGAGGAACGACTGATTTCTCCTCGCCTTCCATTTATGATTATAAAGTCAATCGGGCATGAGCGTCAGAGTGCAATTAAAGGAGCTGTTGTTAATGTCCCTATTCCAGTTAGCAATGTGGTTACTTCCCTTCCCCGAAGTTTTCAAGAGGCCGAGGTTGTCCAGCTCCACCTCAAGCGTAGGATGGAATATGGTCATGATTTCATGACTGAGACCATTAGACCTTCCAAAATATTAGACGCAATTCGATATTTAGTTAACACTGAGCTTTATATTAAGCATAATGTCACTCTTAATGAGCAGTGGATGGATTCTTTTGCATCCGAAACTGTTCCATTCCTAGTATCACAAGCAGATAGAGAATTTGTAGAAGAAAATCTGCCACTATCCCAACCTGAACGGAATATAGAAGTAGACGCGGATCCACCTCATTCTCAAGAGAATGTCGAAGCCGAGGAGCTTAATCCGGGGGGCCAAGAAACTCTGCTTGAGAACAATCAGATAGACGATATTGCCATGCAAAGGATCACAATCGCTCCAGGTGAAGGCCAAAGACCCCTCGATATGATTCTTGACGTTGATTCCGAAGAATTAGCGTTTCCCACTCTTTACGCTGGCATTAAAAGAAAATCTTCTGAAAGTTTTGCAACCATTGTTAGATCTGAGCTTAGAAATGTTGATAGAAGAGGTTGCAGAACTGACAAATTATTTTTCAACTATAAAAAAGTTAGAGCTGATCACGATTCGGAATAACACTTCCATCTGCTTACGTAAGCATTCCGCTCCACGCGCAACTACAGCTTCTAACGCCCTTAATGAAGATTATTTAGATCATTTAGTTCGCCACGATGAAGGCTATAGGGTCTTGAAAGGTATTCGTACGTCTCCTGCTCACTGGGAAGATGAAAAAAGAAAGGTCATGGCCATGATTCGTCAGTTCGGCCTGCCTACTTTTTTATCACTTTGTCGGCTGCTGAAACCAGGTGGACAGAGCTGCTTGTCCTTCTTAAGAGAAATGTAGATAGAGTTGATATTACTGAAGAAGCAGCTTCCAGCTTGCAGTTCAGTGAAAATGCTCGTCTAATTAGAACAGATCCCGTCACATGTGCTAGGTATTTCGATTACAGATATCGCGAGCTCCTGAAAATAATGAAAAAATCTGGAGGCATTTTCGGAGAGCACTTCGTTACCAAGTATTATTGGCGAGTTGAGTTTCAGCAGAGAGGTTCACCTCATATTCATGGTATGTTTTGGCTGAATGATGCCCCATCAGTGGATTTTAATAATGAAGCAACTATCTCACCAGTAGTAGCCTTCATAGATCAGTTTATTACCACAGATGTAACAAATGCTGATCTAGCTCCGTTTATATTATACCAAACACATAGTCATGGACATTCGTGTCTACGAAAAGTGCGGGGAAAAGAAATTTGTCGATTCGGTATACCATACCCTCCTATGCCCCAAACGGAAATTTTAAAACCACTGCCAGAAGAAACTGCTAATATTCCTCTTCATCAAGAAAATTTTAAAAATATACTTAATGTTTTGAATACCCGCTTTTCCTCTGACGTTGTCAGTAACTTGAGCATATTTGAAAATTTTCTTTCTCACGATCAAGTGAACCTCAGCTACGAGGACTACATATATGCCATTAGATCTAGCTTGAAAAAAGCCTCAAATTTTCCTGAAGAGAAGTTTTGCTGAAATCAAAATAAATGCTTATAATAAACACATTATATCCATGCAAAGAGCCAATATGGACATTCAGTTCATATTGGATCCTTATGCTTGCTGCAGCTATATTGTTAATTACATTAACAAATCCCAAAGGGGCATTTCTAAGCTGATGCGTGAAGCCGTTTCAAGTGTTGAAAGAGGCAATTTAAGCATCAGACAAAAGTTGCAGTATATTGGTCATAAATTTGTTTGCGGCACTGAGATTTCAGCTCAGGAAGCCGCCTATTGTTGCCTAGGCATGTCAATGTCGCATATTAGCCACAAAGACAAATATATAAATACCAATCTGCCAGAACTTCGAGTTAAAATGCTCAAATCTAGACAGCAATTGCAAAATTTGCCTCAGGATTCAACTGACATTTTTGTAAAGGGACTGCTAGATCATTATGTGCAACGACCAGATAGTCTCGAGGCCTTGTGTTTAGCCGATTTTTCCGCATTTTATGAATTCAGCGAGAAACGAAGAAGAACTCGACAAAATGCTGATAATGAAGATGACGAAGAAGTTGAGGTCCTAGGTGATTCGTTTATTCCTCTTCGCGATGGTAGTGGTTTTATTAGGGAACGGACCAAACCTTGTACTATTAGATACAGACGATTTAATATTAACACAGACAGACAGAATTACTTTAGAGAGCTCGTCATGTTATTTTTCCCGTGGAGAAATGAAGAGACAGAGTTAGTTCGCAGAAACTGTGAGGAGTTTTATAACGAACACGTGGCGGTTATAAAGTCTGGATTTCAGAAATATAACGTGCTAGAAGATCTAGAAGACGCGCTTAGAAGGGCTATGGAGGTCGAAAATGATAGCGAAGACGCGACAGATGCTGTTTTGGATGAAGAATTTAGAGTGTTAGGATTTCCGGAAATAAATTCTCAAATTAATCTTTTAAACTTAAATGGCAATGATCAAAATGTAGAACCGGATAGTAATATCCGAGTTATAAAGCTCCCACCAATTTTATCACCTGAAAACTTGGCCAGCATAGTTAGATCTTTAAATTTAAAGCAAAAAACGTTTTTTACCCATGTTCTGCACAATGCCAAGAACAACACAGTATTTCATGAGTTCGTTGGTGGCGGAGCTGGTGTCGGCAAGAGTAGACTTATTGCAGCAATATATCAGTCCCTCTCCCTGGAGTACAATAGTAGAAGTGGATGCGACCCCACAACTGTAAAGATCCTCCTGTGCGCTCCCACTGGAAAAGCAGCTTTCGGAATAGGGGGTTCCACCCTTCATTCCATGTTCTCCCTTCCAGTGAACCAGTCCGGGTCTGCATTTAAAGATTTAGGGTCAGATTTATTAAACACCCTTCGTACAAGATTTATAGATCTTAAAATTCTCATAATTGACGAAATTTCTATGGTCGGTGCAAAAATGTTTTCCTATTTGGACTCTCGCCTTAAACAGATTTTCAATTGTAGAGATATTCCCTTTGGGGGCGTTAGTGTCATCGTGTTCGGCGATCTCAGACAACTTCGTCCTGTAGGTGATCGTTGGATATTTCAATCCACATCATCTTCGCATGATCCATACAGTGCCATTGTTGGATCTTCTTTGTGGGCACGTTTTAAGTTTTTTGAGCTCACAGAGATAATGCGACAGCGAGATGACCAACCTTTTGCGGTAGCATTAAATAACATGGCATCCGGTCAAATGACGTCAGAAGATATTAATCTGTTTAGGACCCGTATTTTTGATGCCAGTCAAATCCCAGATGACGCAATTCATCTATTCTCAAGTAATAGTGATGCAGATCATTATAACAGGGCAAAATTATTCTCGATTCCAACTGAAGAGCACATTTCAGAAGCTGTCGATTGTGTAAAAGCCGCACATCTAAATGCAGCAAGTAGGAGCAAAATATTAGAAGATATAAAAGTATTTAAAACTTCGGATACACAAGGATTGTGTACTTCCCTAATCTTAAAAGCCAATGCCAAGTATATGATGACGGTCAATATAGATACGGCAGATGGTCTCGTGAATGGAGCCACGGGTTTACTTATGAAAATAGGATTCAACTCATCCAATACTCCCGAAATTCTTTGGATACAATTCTTTGAAGAAAGTGTAGGAGTGAATGCTCGTGCAAAGTGTAGCTATCGTGATCAACCTTCTTGGACCCCAGTTCTTAAAACTACTAGAAATTTTCAATTTAAATCCAATGAGCAAGTCACTATTGACCGCAAACAATTTCCTGTTGTAGTTGCAGAAGCTATAACTTTCCATAAAAGTCAGGGCGCTACATATAACAAGGTGGTGGTTCACACCTGTTCAGGATTACAGCGCGAATCTTTATATGTAGGCTGCAGTAGGGCTACAAGCGCAGCAGGTCTTTATATAGTTGGGCAATTTCTCGCCCCAAGATCCGCACAAGGATCACCAGCAGAGACAGAGCTCCAATTACTTCGCTCCGAAAAACTACTTCGTACGCACTTTGATTCTTTATTTGACAGCTCCAATTTCAATGTATTTTTCCACAATACTGAAAGCCTGCACTGTCATATTAACGATGTTTGTTCCGATCAGCTTATGCTTCAATCTTCACTTTTGTGTTTCGCCGAAGCTTCCACTTACTCTAACGAGATATATGAGGTACCGGGCTTTACCACAGCCGTGCGACTGGATTGCCCGTCAGTAGCAAGCGGAGCTCGACCTAAAAGAGGCATTCTCATATTCATTAGGAATGAAATGTCGGAGAATGTTAGTCTTTGTTCTAATGGTCGTTTTTATGCAAATTCAACGAATTTAGCATCAGCAGTGTTCGAGTTTGCCCTGTTAAAATATAAATCTTTAGGAATTTTGGTAGTGTATAGAAGTCCGACTTATCCATTGCCCAAGTTTATAGAAGAATTTGAGAATTTAATTCATGAAAACTCCACTTTGCTAGGCAGTTCTTCTTTAGTTTTGGGAGATTTTAATATCGATCTTCGATCACTTTCAGGTTGTGGTAGGACTGTATACGATTTTCTAGTAAACAGTAATAGGTATAGATCTCTTTTGCAATTGGATTCATCAACAACCAATTGCAATACTCACATAGATTGGGCTTTTTTCTAATATTTCGAATAGCAGAGCCAATGCGCGCACTTTTGAAACAATTTATAGCTATCATAGTGGGGTTTTAGTAAGTGTTAATGATATTTCTGAATAATTCTTTTTTAATACCCGTTTCTCGTCCATATTTTGCAATGCACAATATTATGAATATATAATGTACATATTATGTATATTATTATGTATATATTATTTATATATTATGTATATATTATGTAAGTTTATTTTTCTGTAGTTCAGTTATTTTTACTTATTTGATATTCCTTTTCCTTTTTACTAAATTATGTATTCGATTTGATGTAACTCTTTTAATTTTATTCTTTTTTTTAAATTTTATTGAATTTTTATTAGTAATAAGTTCAGGTCTTTATAACTTTAAATAATTCGCTTTGTGTTATTTTAGCGAATTCAAATTTTTGGGGAACATGGAGCTCTGTAAACTATACAAGTTTATTCAGCTCAAGTCGACTCGTAGGTCCCCATATTTCCTAATATGTTGTGGCCCCATTGTTTTTCGCAATGGCCTCCTCGTGGTGTTCCCTGGGTACCGATTGATTCATTTAAATCGGAAGCAAATTCGAGCGGCGTTTTTAAAACAAAATTAAATTCTACCTTCTTCCCTTTTTCTTCTTCTAACTTAAATAGTGTCTGGTAACTTAATATATCTACTTTTTGTAATTTGTTCATTCAGGTTATCTTTAACTTCTCCTTACTGAGTAACTTAAAATGTCAAAACTTGATTGTAATTCAGTTTGGCTTGGACGCCCCATATTTGGTGGTGCAGACGACACTAAACTTTGAATCACTGGAATCGTGTTGACAGACATGTTCTGAATTCCAATACTTTTTGGAAAGTAAATCAAGCGCAATTCCGACTAGGTTTCATTTTTCCTTTCTCAATTCCGAGTAAAATTGCTTACATTTTACTTTTAGTGTTGCAATGTTCCAAACGAGTTTTTGTAAGGAACAAACTGGTTTACTATGTACATACCGGCAGAACGATCGAAAATGGAACGTTCGCCACTAAGAGAAACTTACTTTTGCTAGCACAGCCGAAATCGCAATACATTTTTAATTATTTTTTGGTAAATCAACATAAAGCCAGAACGGAAAACTAATTTCATGAAAAGTTTCTAAATTAATCAACAAATATCTTAAAAATTACTTTATATACTTTTATCAACCGAACGAGTGCGCAACTTGGCAATTGCTTTTCATTCCACCGACCAGCATGCAAAACTTTTCAAACCGACAATTTTTGTCGTTTTGGGGTTGCGATAAAAGGAATCAATATCACTTTCGACAAAATCGTGTAGAAGTGGAATTGAGAACATGCCTGAATAAGTCGCTTCAGTAGCTAGCAAAGGAGTTCCACATAAACTTAAACGTTTGCGAATTATTAGTAAGGATATATTTGTTTGCGATTACTTAGGGCAAATGTATGAAATTTGAATTAAAATTTGGAGCACATAGTATGCTTTGGAGCTCTACAAAGAGTGAAATTTTAAGTTACATAAAAATTAACTGACAATTTTCAAATGCATAAGACAATAACTTTGAATTATTGCAATTATTGCATAATCTTTAATAAGTCTAGCGGTCTTGCTTTTCAAATGTCTTAGGCGAATAAGCGTTGAGGTATACCATTACGTACTACGTATTTTTTATACCCGTTACTCGTAGAGTAAAAAGGGTATACTAAGTTCGTGCAAATGTAAGTAACAGGCAGAAGGAAGCTTTTCCGACCCTATAAAGTATATATATTCTTGATCAGCATCAATAGCCGAGTCGATATATGATATTTGTCCGTCTGTTCGTCCGTCCGTTCGTCCGTCCGTTTGTCTGTATGAACACCTAGATCTCAAAGACTATAAGAGCTAGAGCTACCATTTTTTCAGTGTGGACTTGTATTGTCTGCACGCAGATAAAGTTTGTTTCACATTTTTGCCACGCCCCCTCCCGCCCACGCAATATAAAAAACCCCATATCTCCCACAATTTTTAAAATAAATTGTTCGAACCTTCTAGACAAATATTTTAATCATCGTTACTTATCAATCCGCCATACATCAATTCCCGATCGGATGTACGATAGTAGAATTGCCACCCCGCAATTTGGAAAAGACCTCATATCTCCCAGAATTTTGAGATAGATTATTCGAACCCTCTAGGCATATATTTTTATCATCATTACTTATCGATCCGCCATACATCATTTCCCGATCAGATGAGCTAAAGTAGATTTGACACCTCCGCAATTTGGAAAAAAAAACTCATATCTTCCACAATTTGGGCATGTTGTGATCTATTAAAATATTCTTAAATAAACTTTATCCTGAGTAACGGGTATATCGAAGTCAAGCAGGGCCATGTAAAACGGAGCGGGCAAGAGAACCCAGTTTGCATTGAGACAATTGAAGAGCTTTCATCGTTCTTAGAAGAGGAACCACTTCCTCCTCTTCCCCCTTCACCATCGAGCGCTGATAAGAATGATAATAAAGTAAATAGAGTAAATTCTTATGATTCTTTTTCAATTTATGTAAGATGAAAATTATGGGAGATTGTTTTTCGTTTATTTATTTTTATTTTTTGTCTGATATTATGTTTAATTTATACCTTTTATGAATGAGTGAGTTTCGTATAAGAAAATGGATGAATTTAGATATGTTTTTGTGAACTCTGCTGTTGATGTTATCTGTGTGTGTGAGACGTGGTTTGTGCCTGATTATTGTGATTCGTCCATTCGCAGATCGTGTTGGACATGCTGGCGGAGTTGCGATCTATGTTAACAAACGTCTGAACTGTAAACTAATAGAAAGGCATCCACCGAACAGCACAATTGAATACCTATTTTTAGAAATTGGTAATAAAAACTTTGGAACCAATGCACTGATAGGGTGCATTTATAGGCCTAATCGCAACATTGATTATGCGCATCTTATTGACATCGTTTCGCGACTCTCTATTCAATAGTAGATGTGATATTAGTAGGTGATCTAAACAGCAATCTTTTGTGTGACAATCATCTTGTAGATAGTTTTTCCTCTTTAGGTCTAGATGTAGCTAATAAAACCATTCCAACACACTTTTCAGCTACGTGCAATACTTTATTGGATATTTTTTTTATAAATAACACAACTAAAATCTTATTATATGACCAACTCTCTTTGCCAGCTTTCTCCAGACATGACTTAATCTTCTTGACCTACGACATAATTCATGAGTATAGTTGTCATAAGATAGAGTATAGGGACTATAAAAACATTAATTACTCTGACCTTGAGGCTGATTTCCTACTCTGTGACTGGTCATTGATCTATCGATCGCCGACTGCAGATGTACAGCTTGAGACTTTGAACAGTTTTTTGAACCTTTTGTTTGAAAAATTTGTTAAACTCAAAACTAAAATAATCCAGCCCTCAGTACACCATGGTTTACAAATGATATCAAACGACTAATTAACCAAAGAAATGCTTTATACAATAGGTGGAAACGATATAAAACAAGCGACCTACTATCAGAATACAGAAGGCTTAGAGGTAAAGTCAGAAATGCAATATATTATGCCAAGCGTGATTATTATAATACAAAGTTTTCGGAAGCAATATCGTTTGGTCAGACTTGGAAAGAACTGAAAATGGCTGGTGATTTTCCTAATTAGTCTCAGCCGAATGCTAACATTGACGTAGATAGCTAAAATGATCAATTCGTGAAAACTCAAGTACCTGATGCTCCATGCAATTCATACCTAAATGCTTTATCTACCTGTGATAATAGCTTTAGCTTTATGTATGTCAGTCCTTGTGATGTTCTAAAAAGTATTCTTAGGGTAAAGTCCAATGCAGCAGTATTCGACAATATAAGTTCAAAATTTATCAAAATTCTTCTTCCACGCCTATTAGACCACTTAACTCACATTTTTATACCCGTTACTCGTAGAGTAAAAAGGGTATACTAAGTTCGTGCAAATGTATGTAACTGGCAGAAGGAAGCATTTCCGACCCCATAAAGTATATATATTCTTGATCAGCATCAATAGCCGAGTCGATATAGACATGTCCGTCTGTCCGTCTGTCCGTCCGTCCGTCCGTCCGTCCGTTCGTCCGTCCGTCTGTCTGTATGAACACCTAGATCTCAGAGACTATAAGAGCTAGAGCTACGAAATTTTCAGTGTAGACTTGTATTGTCTGCACGCAGATCAAGTTTGTTTCAAATTTTGCCACGCCCCCTCCCGCCCCCGCAATTTGAAAAAAAACCTTATATCTCCCACAATTTTGAAAATAGACTGTTCAAACCTTCTAGACATATATCTTAATCATCATTACCTATCGATCCGCTATATATCATTTTTCGATCAGATAAACGATAGTAGAGTTGCCGCCCCCGCAGTTTGAAAAATACCTCATAACTCCCACAATTTTGAAAATAGATTGTTTGAACCTTCTAGACATATATTTTAAAAATTATTACCTATCGATCAGCCGTACATCATATTCTGATCAGATGAACGATAGAAAAGTTGCCACCCCCGCAATTTGAAAAAAACTTCATACTCCCACAATTTTGAAAATAGACTGTTCAAACCTTCTAGACATATATCTTTATTATCATTACCTATCGATCAGCCATACATCATTTCCTGATCAGATTAGCTATAGTAGAGTTACCTCCCCCGCAAATTGGAAAAAAAACTCATATCTCCCACAATTTGGACATGTTGATATCCTGAGTAACGGGTATATCGAAGTCGAGCAGGGCCGACTTTAACTTACGCTCTCGTTAATACTATAATAATGACTTCTTCTTTTCCTGAAATGTGAAAGCGAGCCAAAATCCTCCCTATTCCAAAACCGAATGGGCAATTCAGACCAATCTCAATTCTTCCGTTCTTAGCAAAAGTCCTTGAGCATCTAATGGCAACCCAAATTCAGACATATTTAAGTGCAAACATGCTTTTGAGTAACCGACAGTCTGGAATCCGAAAAAAAGCGAAGCTGTACGACAGCCTTAATAAATATAGTGGAGGAAACTCGTGCCCATTTAGACGACAGTAATGTTACACTTCTTAAACTTCTCGATCACAGTAAAGCTTTTGACACTGTCAACCATGAAATTCTTTGTACTAAGCTAAGTTGTATGTATAATTTTTCACAATCTACGATAAAACTGCTAAAATCGTATTTAGCTCATCCATTTCCGAGTTTAAAATTCTTACACGGGGCGTTCCTCAAGGATCTGTGTTAGGTCCCCTTTTGTTTTCTGTGTATATAAATGATTTGCCAAAATTGCTGTCCAAATGTAACGTCCATATGTATGCTGACGATGTACAGATATATGTTAGTCGCCCGTTGGTACAAATACATGAGTGTATTGTTGATTGTAATGAGGAACTGCAGAAAATTGATAGGTGGGCCAAGCAAAATGGAAAAAAAAAGCTCAAGATCAATTTAATCTTTGCTGGTTAAACTGATCTTTTAAAAATATCAATTTTTCATACTTAACATAAATAGTCTCCTAGACGTTTGTCCATTAGCTTGTGCGTTGGCTGACTGCGTTGAGGCGTCATTCTATTCGTGTTAAGTGCAAGGTCTCGAGTTCGCCTCAGACAAGGCATTGTTTTTTTTTTTATATATAAAAAAAGATCGTATTGATATTTTCATCATATCAAGTAAATCTTCGTCATATCGGAGTGAAATTGATATGAGAAAATGTGGAAATGACTGCCATTTCAAATCAATTTTTTTCTCTGTGCACGAATCACTTCAACCCGTCTCTTCTCAATCTTACTAAGCAACATTCCCCCGCAATAGTCTATAAACAACAACATCTAGCACTTACTAACTCTCTTTCAAACTTCAAATTCATTTATACGGACGGCTCTAAGTCCGAGTCCGGCACGTCATTCAGCATTACCACCAAGGATACAATAAGACATAAAGCCATTCTATTGAAGAGTAAGGCTTCAATCTTCTCTGCTGAAATAATAGCAATTCATCACGCCATAACACAAATTTCCAAAAACAATCAAAACCACTGCAACTTTTCCGATTCACTCTCAGCAATTATCGCCATATCAAACCCAGCAAATACATCGTACTACGTACAAGCAATTCGGCAAATCCTTGCAGGTAAAACTGGTCAAATCCTCATCGCTTGGGTCCCAGGCGGAAAACCCGGCAATAAATTTGCAGATGTAGCAGCGAAGACTGCCTTGAATCGACCACTCACTTACCACCCAAACCACAACACCTCAGATATACAAAAATGTATAAAAAGACATTACCAACAATTTTCGAACAAACTCTGGAATAAGGCAAGCACACACTACAAAGAAATCAACCACAACATACTACACCAAATACACCTCTCAACTTATTTCAATTGACGATACAATTTCCCGCCTAGACCTAACAAAAATCCTGCGACTCCGTTTCGGACACACGCAACTCACACACAAACATATTTTCGACAAAGCTCCCCCAATCCGCACATTTTGTAACTCCAATACTACTCTCTCCATCATTATCATCAGAATGCATCCACTTTTACAATACAAGATCCAAATACTTCCCTAACTTAAACGCCTTTCTCCTATTATCTAATCCCACGAAAGAAATTGTAGTATCAATCTTAAAAGAAACTAATATATACCTATCCTTATAAAAAACAAAAATATTTAAAAGAGAAGACATATACATATAAATATCCATATCTAACCATAAGCAACCATTAACCATAAATTTAAAAATAACAATTAAGCTATCAAATATACATATGTATAGCTTAAGGCTATATCACCACCCTATTTTAGCTCCATAGTTCGTATGTAGATTTTACAACGCATAGGAACTGTTTCTAAATAAATAAATAAATAAATAATTAATAACTAACACTTTTTGCGATAGGTACTGGATTAAAAAAATCTCGTTTATTGCAGCTGAATTTGTGATTGGTCATGTAACATGTTGACATATAAAGCTGCAAAAAGCGTCTAGAAGACGCAATTAAACAGCATATAATAGAAACAAACCAAGATTGGAGACGCTACGATAGAAAACTAACTTCAAAGTTTTATACACTTGAGAAGTAGTTTTTTGACCGACTGTTTAACCGGTAAAATATATATAGTCACCGATTTACATAAATTTATCAAAATATGTAAAATTTTTAAAACATTGATAATACCAAGATTTGACGCTACGATGGAAAAACAAAAAGTTTTTCTTAGTAGAACGCAGTTTTCGACCGATCGTTCCTATGGCAGCTATATGCTATAGTCATCCGATTTTGATAAATTTTTTCAAAATTATGTTGAAAGCATATAAAACTAATATATACAAAGATTGGTGACGCTACGATGGAAAACAAAAAAGTTTTTCCCACTAGAAGTAGTTTTTTGACCGACCGTTTATATGGCAGCTATATGCTATAGTCATCCGATTTTGATAAATTTTTTCCGAATTGTGTGGAAACATATAAAACTAATATATACTACGATTGGTGACGCTACGATGGAAAATAAACAAGTTTAATTCACAAAGACTTATTTTTCGACCGATCGTTCCTATGGCAGCTATAAGATATAGTCATCCGATCCGGCCGGTTCCGACATATTAGTTGCGTGCAGTAAAAAGAAGACTCTGTGCAAAATTTCAGCTCGATAGCTTTAAAACTGAGGGACTAGTTTGCGTAGAAACAGACAGACAGACAGACGGACAGACGGACAGACGGACAGACGGACAGACGGACAGACGGACGGACGGACAAGCGGAAATGAACTCAGCTCGTCGTCCTGATCAAGAATATATATAGTTTATGGGGTCGGAAATGAATATTTCTATGCGTTACAAACTTCTGGGCAAAATTAATATACACTTTTCAAGTGTATAAAAATACAATCTAAAGTCCATCTAACCATAACACCTTAATGTTAATACAATTTTTGGTCATGTAACATGTTGACATATAAAGCTGCAAAAAGCGTCTAGAAGACGCAATTAAACAGCATATAATAGAAACAAATCACAATAAAAAACTCTGATAGTCACCATACTATGTTAATATGTTGATGCAATAGAACTTTGGAGAGATTCAAAACACACCACTCAAAATGGGTTGCTTCTAGCATGGTAATTTAAATTATTAGTTTCTTTGAAAAAAGGTCGCATAAAAATGACTTATGAGAACGGTGGTTCTCGGCTTAAAAGAAAATAAGCAGTAGAACTGGCAAACGAAAATAATAATTCTATGCCTTTACTCGTGCACGCAGCTACAGTTTTCGCAACAAATATCAAAAGAAAACGAGAGCGTAAGTTGAAGTCGGCCCTGCTCGACTTCGATATACCCGTTACTCAGGGTTTATTTAAGAATATTTTATTAGATCACACCATGCCCAAATTGTGGGAGATATAAGGATTTTTCCAAATTGCGGAGGCGGCAACTCTACTATGACTCTGATCGGGAAATGATGTTTGGCGGATCGATATTGCAGGGGCTGGAGTGGGCGTAGCAAAAATTTTAAACAAACTTGATCTGCGTGCTGACAAAACAAGTCTACTCTGAAAAAATGGTAGCTCTAGCTCTGATAGTCTCTGAGATCTAGGTGTTCATACAGATGGACGGACGGACGGACGGACTGACGGAAATGTCTATATCAACTCGGCTGTTGATTCTAATCAGGAATATATATACTTCATGGGGTCGGAGATGCTTCCTTCTGTCTGTTACATACATTTGCACGAACTTAGTACACCCTTTTTACTCTACGAGTAACGGGTATAAAGATATGACTTTTATTTTGAAAGAATGTCGAAAAATTTATTAACAACGCAGACAGCCCGTTAGCTGTTTTCTTTGAAAATGGTTTGACAAAAAGTCAACATATAAATATTAAACAGAATTAAAACAAGTAAGAAAGTCGGTCAAGCCCGACTGTAATATACTCTGTACCTGTTTGTATATAACTTAAAACTTTAAAGTGTGGGGTCACACAATCTGTGCAGCACTTGCACGTCACGATTACGGGCAGTGCTAAAATTCGAATATCTTTCATCTGATCTGAAAACGGTTTATGGAGGATCGATAAGTAATGACGATTAAAATATATGCCTAAAAGGTTCAAACAATCTGTCTTTCAAATTGTGGAAGATATTCGATTTTGTTCAAATTGTGGGGGTGGCAACTCTACTATCGTTCATCAGGGGCGTGGCAAAAAAAAAAAACTAAACTTGATCTGCCTGCAAGTATAAGAAATATATGTTCCATACACCTCAAACCTCTATCTCTTACCATCTCTGAGATCTCAGCGTTCATACGGACAGACGGACATGTCTATATCGACTCGCCTGTTGATGCTGATCAAGAATATATATACTTTATAGGGTCGGAGATGCTTTCTTCTGGCTGTTACATACATTTGCACAAACCCAATATACTCTTTGTACCTTCGGTACAGAGTATAAAAATAGAAGGCTAACATCGGCTCCGCCGATGTTTTAGATACCCTTGCAGTTTTTTAAGGCGCTACCATTGATATCAAATAAGTTTTTCTCATTCGAATGAGTTCTTAGACCGATCGTTCCTATGACAGCTATACGCTATAGTCATTCGATTTTGATCAATTTTTCACGAATTGTGTGAAATCATAAGAAACTAATATATACCACGATTGGTGACGCTACGATAGAAAACAAAAAAGTTTTTCTCACTAGAACTAGTTTTTGGACCGACCGTTTATATGGCAGCTATATGCTATAGTCACTCGATTTTGATAAATTTTTTCAATATTGTGTGAAAGCATATACAACTAATATATACCACGATTGGTGACGCTACGATGGAAAACAAAGAAGTTTTTCTCACTAGAACTAGTTTTTGGACCGATCGTTCCTATGGCAGCTATATGATATAGTCATCCGATCCGGCCGATTCCGACAAATGTGCAGCGTATTTGTATTTAAAGGCATTTTGCAAAGTTTGGTCAAGATAGCTTTAAAACTCAGGGAGGAGATAGCATAGAAACAGACGGACAGACGGACGGACGGACGGACGGACGGACGGACGGACAGACGGACAAACGGACAAACGGAAATGAACTCAGCTCGTCATGCTGATCAAGAATGTATATACTGTATGTGGTCGGAAATGCTTCCTTCAATTTTAATATACCCTCTGCAAGGGTATAAAAAATAAATAAAATGGAAACCTCACGATATGTCTTAAGCTTAAAGTAAAGTACAGGTTTCCACCAAAAAAATTCTGAACCATATAGCTCATCGCACACTTAGATGCAACGGAAGGTCTTGGAATAACTTCCTAACGTAATACATTGCAAGTTTCTATTCAGCTACAGATTTGAGGGATCCTCTGGCCACAGCATGTACAAACAGCGTGAAAGAAATGAAGATGGTTATTCTCTACTTGACTCGTCAGATGAAGATTATGACGAACAAGATGAACTTGGACAAGATGCTATTCTTTTAGGAAAAGAATATTTTAGTTAGAACAGAAGTAAAAGAATCTGATTCATCATGATCTAAAATGTATTTTTATACCCGTTACTCGTAGAGTAAAAAGGGTATACTAAGTTCTTGCAAGTGTATGTAACTGGCAGAAGGAAGCTTTTCCGACCCCATAAAGTATATATATTCTAGATCAGCACCAATAGCCGAGTCGATATAGACATGTCCGTCTGTCCGTCCGTCCGTCTGTATAAACACCTAGATCTCAGAGACTATAAAAGCTAGAGCTACCATTTTTTCAGTGTAGACTTGTATCTTCAGCACGCAGATCAAGTTTGTTTAAAATTTTTGTCACGCCTCCTCCCGCCCCCGCAATATGAAAAAAACCTCATATCTCCCACAATTTTGGAGCTAGCGTGTTTGAATCTTTTAGACATATATTTTAATCATCATTACTTATCGATCGGCAATACATAATTTTCCGATCGGATGAACGATAGTAGAGTTGCCGCCCCCGCAATTCGTAAAATACCTCATATCTCCCACAATTTTGAAATTAGATTGTTCGAACCGTCTAGACAAATAAAATAATTATTAATTATTTTCTTAATTGAAAATATTCTTAAATTAACCTTTCCCTGGGTAACGGGTATATCGAAGTCGAGCAGGGCCGACTTCAACTTACGCTCTCGTTTTTTTTAAGATTAACTGAGACTTCATTTAAAACCAGGGAATAATTCCGTAACCGGAAACGTTAACCGAAATAAACCGTTAAAAGCCACTTACCGGTATCGAAACCGGAACCGATATTACAATTTTTTGAGAACCGAAAACCGTTAACCATTATAGTAGGAACCGAAAGAACCGGAACTATACCGAAACGTTAATACCGGTATTGTTTCGTTTTTATTATTTATTTTATAGAATTCTGATTATTTCAAATATTTATTTCAAATGGTAAAATAGCAATATCTACACTCAGAAAAGTCTTACATTTTAAAAATTCGCCCTTAAAGTCCTCATTCCAGATAGCATAACAATTTATTTTAACACTATGCTTCATATTAATAAGACATCTTTTCAAAAGCATTCAGCTTTCAGAGCTTTTCAAATGTGTTCCTTTTTATACCCGTTACTCGTAGATTAAAAAGGGTATACTAAGTTCGTGCAAATGTATGTAACAGGCAGAAGGAAGCAACTCCGACCCCATAAACTATATATATTCTTGATCAGCATCAATAGCCGAGTTGATATAGACATGTCCGTCGTCCGTCCGTCCGTCCGTCTGTATGAACACCTAGATCTCAGAGACTATAAGATCTAGAGCTACCATTTTTTCAGTGTAGACTTGTTTTGTCTGCACGCAGATCAAGTTTGTTTCAAATTTTTTCCACGCCCCCTCCCGCCCCCGCAATATGAAAAAAACCTAATATCTTCCATAATTTTGAAAATAAATTGTTCGAACCTTCTAGACATATATTATGATCATCATTACCTATCGATTCGCCATACATCATTTTCCGATCAGATGAACGATAGCAGAGTTGCCACCCCCGCAATTTGAAAAATACCTCATATCTCCTACAATTTTGAAGATGGATTATTCAAACCTTCTAGACATATATTTTAATCATCATTACCTATCGATTTGCCATACATCATTTCCTGATCAGATGAACGATAGAAAAGTTCCCTCCCCCGCAATTTGAAAAATACCTCACAACTCCCACAATTTTGAAGATAGATTGTTCGAACCTTCTAGACATATATTTTCAACATCATTACTTATCGATCCGCCTTACATCATTTTTCGATCAGATGAACGATAGCAGTTGCCACCCCCGCAATTCGAAAAATACCTCATAACTCCCACAATTTTGAAGATGGATCATTCCAACCTTCTGGACATATATTTTAATCATTATTACCTGTCGATCCGCCGTACTTCATTTCCCGATCAGATGAGCCATAGTAGAGTTGCCGCCCCCGCAATTTGGAAAAATCCTCATATCTCCCAAAATTTGGGCATATTGTAATCTAATAAAATATTCTTAAATAAACCCTGAGTAACGGGTAAATCGAAGTCGAGCAGGGCCGACTTCAACTTATGCTCTCGTTTTTTTTTAGAGATGAGAAACCCATTTGAGTATGTAACCAGCGTATTATGAGCAATATTGGACCGTAGTCTTATAGTATGGCTTCAAATCTATCCAAATCGCTAAAGATCTCTATCTAGATTAGTTTCATGAGAAATGGCCACAAGGCGACTTTGTCTTGGCGACATGTTTTGCTACCTGGCAACACGTTAAAAGCGCTTTCACACTTTTTTCTCATCTCTTTTTGGCGAACCCTGGCTTAAAGCATAGTTCGCCAACCCCTAGGGGCCGAACACATTCGGCAATTCACATGCATATGAGCCGATTGCTTGCCAAAGTTATGCGTGACTGATTGTCAGAGAGTCAAACTCTACCTACTCTTAATGGTAAAAGCATCGACATCTGTTTGGTACCAGGCAACACTTCCACACGTTTTCTCTTCTCTCTTCTTGGCGATCCCTGCTTTAAAGTTTTGTTTCTCTACACAGAAACTCTTTTTATCGAACATTTTACTGTTTGTTAGGCAAACACAAGAATCAGCTCTCAAATTGTGAACAAACCTGAATAATATGTACAATGTATATTGTACATATCCCAGTGGAATCGTTCTAAAAAAATTTGTACATATCGATATATGTGAACGTAGTGGAATGAGGCATGCATGTGCGCATGGAGAACAGCCGTGCGTGGACCAACCGTTCACGTCAAGTGTAAGCTGCACCCTGACAATATGTAAGCAATGGAACTTGAGCTTTTGACTAACCGCCACACCTTGTAGATACATCTTGAGCTTGGGTGCCATCTCCCGCAGTACGATTCTTTGGGCTTATATGAGTTTTTTTTTTTGCAATTTCTACTGCCCGAGGCTATGTCAATCATTTATATGGTATTGTCTCATGACTGCTAACATGTTCCACATGCCTCCAGAGACGAGTGGTTTTCTTGCAAATTCAATTGGAAAATACAAATAAATACAAAATTACATGACAAATTTCTCTCACAACGTTTTGCATCAGTATGTTAGATATTGCTTTATTGTAATGGCCGATTTCTCATCTAATAGATAGCTGCTATGTGTAAGATAAAACAACATTTTACTCTGTTATTTGTAAGTTTATATGACAGATAGAGTTGGACACTGGGAGTATTATTGTTGTTGCTTTGAAATTTAATTTTCTTATAACTACACTTGATCTGTTTGCAGGTATGAGAAGTCTAAGCTCCATGCATGCTCTAGCTTTTTCATCTCTGAGATCTGTTTGTTCATACGAACAGGGCTATATGCACTCGCCTGTTGATGCTAATCTGGAATATATATACCAGGGCTGCAAACCCCTCTAATTTTGACAGGGGTTCGGTTCGGGGTTTAAACCCTTACCCTACTCAAATTGAGAACCGGGGTTCCGGTTCGGGTTCGGGTTCCAGATAGCATTTTATATATTTATGTACATAATAAGTAATTTAATAGAATTTGTAGACGAGATGCTTTATAATCTGCTGCCTGATGGCTTGGAAGTCAAGCACATAAGTGATCTGTCTTGATTGATTGATTGTATGTATGTTTAGAAGAGTTAAGAGATTCTGCCAACTTGCACTCACAGCGAAAGTCATTTCTCCTTCACAAAAGTGGGATTGCTGAATCTGATGTGATTTTTGTGGCTATGAAACCTGGAAAAAACCCCGCCTCTTTTGGCCTATAAATAAGAGATGAGCTTTATCTGCGTACCCGTGATTTAATAACTGTGATTGACCATATCGACATAACTGTGATTAAGTCACAGTGACTGGCAGTCATCAAATCACACTGTTACTTCAAATATGCAGTCACAGTGTGATTTTATGATTGCCAGTGACAGTGACTTAATCACAGACACGCCGGGTTGTCTCATCCCTAACTTATAGTGTGGCTGAACACGTACATACATATCCGAGAATTCAGTCAGAATTATTTTTTCTACAAATGGGACCGCCACTGCACGGCTTTGACTGGCATATTGTGAGAGTGAAATGCTAAAAGAACTTTATTTGTGATTTGGTTTCAAAAAAAGAAGAAATTTAAATAAAGTCCAACTTTCCCTTGTATTCACAGTGCCATTGTATCTCCATACGAACAAAATAATACACAGAAATACGGTTTCAGATGCAAATTGAATTCTCTTGCTTGAGGTTGTGTTATTTTGTCCAGTCTTTTGTTGCGGATGGGAAAAAGTGTCGCCGTCCATACATGGACATATGAATGGATACATTTTTCTTCATAATAATGAAATATTTTTTACCATCAAAGTGCAGAAATTAATTTTATACTTGCCAATTTCTTTTTAGAACCGAACCCCATCAATAAGAACACAGGGTTAGGTTCGGTTTCGGGTTTTTCGTGATTATTTTTAATGGTTAACCGATCCGGTTCTGAAGGGTTCGGTTCCGGACCGGTTTGCAGCCCTGATATATACCTTATAGGATCGGAGATGCTTCCTTCTGGATTTAACATACATTTACACAATCTTATTGTACAATAACTTTTACAAAGTATATTATTCAGTCCTCAGTGACCTAAAAACCACTAATTGGCCGGCTCAAGTTCAAGGTTATGAACAAATACCTAAAATCATATTTGCTAATGTATGTTCATAGCACGATGGGTGACTACTTGAACTTGTGTACATATTTCATATTTATACAAATATGTTCGTCCCATTCCTAAAAAGTATGTATATATGTATCTCTACGCACCATAGGAGACCAGATAAATTCGTTTGAATGCAGCTCATTATCATTAATACGCAGTGGGTTGGCCTAATTTGTTGTGTTCTAATGTGTTTGCCATGAGTATTTATGAGCCATGGCCGACAAACATGCTCACACTCTCGTGGACATCCGAGATTCAAGTGCAAATATATATGAATGTACATACATAAGTATGTTATCATAACTATATTTGTGCATAAATAATTATAATGCACATTATAACGTCTAGCCATATAACACAATTGGCTACTTACGTATGTGAATATGTGCATCTATTTAATTCGACATAAGTATGTACAACCACACAATATGCTTACAAAGAGCTGCTTGCCTGGTAGGTAAGGTATTGAGACATATATATGAAGGTATGTGTGAAGTACATAACTACGTCTATTTGAAAATAGACACCTACTCCCATGACTAAGGACGTAGTGGTCAGAGACAGTAAATGCTTAAATGTACATAATTATGTACGTATAAGTATATATGAGCGTGTGTATGTCTTTGGAAGTGACCCTTAACCTAATGTGCTGCTTGATTTCATTGCCAGTTCGGTAAATAAAGGTCAATGTCATTACCATTTAAATTATTGTGGCACAGTACACACATAGAGGACATAAGCATGTGTTGAATAAAATGGACCAGTGTGTCTCTCACAATCTCAGCTTACTAAAGTGAAACTTCTCTAAGGGTTCGTATAAAAAATAAGTGTTAAAAATAAATGGTTTTTGAAAGCATAAAGCCTGCTTGTTAATTTGCGACATATTTTTGCGACTATAAGATAGATAGAACGCAGCCGTCTTAAATGCGCTTTGGATTCTTTTTTTTAAATTAAAGCTAGGTACTCAGACACCGAAAACAGTCTCGCTGCCTTTCTAATGAAGCATTCTGAGAGGCGCTACTCAGATGCAAAAAATTCGCTCCGCGAATGAGCATGGGGCTTAAGCCTTAAGCACAGCAGTGAAACTTTTTTTAGATATCGATTAACTGAATGGTCACATCAACACAAAAATGAAAAAAATACAGAGATATTTAAATGCAGGTCGGAAAAATGATTTTTATACACTTGAAAAGTGTACATATATTAATTTTGCCCAGAAGTTTGTAACGCATAGAAATATTCATTTCCAACCCCCAAAAACTTATATTTTTTTTTTATAAGACGAACGATTTTTTTTTTTTTCCCCCCCCCCCCCCTCCCTTCTCTCTTTCCCTCCCTTCTTTTTTTTTTTTTTTTTTTTTTTTTTGACTCTAGTCCCTCATTTTAAACTTCGAGCTGAAATTTTCACAATTTTTTTTTTGCACGCAACTAATATGTCGGAACCGGCCGGATCGGATGACTATATCATATAGCTGCCATAGGAACGATCGGTCCAAAAACTAGTTCTAGTAAGAAAAACTTTTTTGTTTTCTATCGTAGCGTCACCAATCGTGGTATTTATTAGTTTTATATACTTTCACACAATTCTGGAAAAATTGATTAAAATCGGATGACTATAGCATATAGCTGCCATATAAACGGTCGTTCAAAAAACTAGTTCTAGTGAGAAGAACTTTTATGTTTTCTTTCGTAGCGTCCCCAATCTTGGTATATATTAGTTTTATATGTTTTCACATAATTTGAGGAAAAATTTATCAAAATCGGATGACTACAGCATATAGCCGCCATAGTACAGAACGGTCGAAAAATGTGTTTTACTAAGAAAAGTTTTTTTTATGGTATCAAATTTTTATTATCAAAGATTTAAAAATTTTAAATATCTGATATCTCTATCTTATATATATTTTACCGGTTAAATTAGTTGGAGTAAAGTTTTTCAAGTGTATTAAAACTTCGGCACAGTCGAAGTTAGCTTTGCCTTCTCGTTTAATTTCCACCAATGTCGAAAAAAAAAATTTTAAAAAAGGACTGTTGGTAAAAATCGATTTATTTGGAGAAACATAAAGCAAACTGTAAAATTTTCGAGTTTCTAGTTTTCGAGATATTCTACCTGAAAACGGATAAAATGACCTTAAAATTGTGTGTTTTTTAAGACTGAAAATTGGTCAACTTTAAAGAGTTATATCTTCTTAAATAAAACTCGCATTTGAAGTCGTTAAAGGATTTCATATAAGATGGATTTATTCGAAATTTCGTAGGCGCACATGCGATTTTTGATTTTTGCAACCTCATTTGTTCTACCGTCGCACAGTGGATCGTTTGGCCGATTTAGCGTTGCAAAAATCAAATTTTGATGTTCGATTTTTTTGACCAAAATATTTATTTGAATAAAGGAAACTCCAGATAGCCAGAAAAACTTTGGTTTTTTTAATTTGGTGGATTACTTTAGATTTTACAGTGGTTCCAAGTTGAATAATTTTTTAAACATTTTAATTTTTGATTTTTATACACTTGAAAAGTGTATATTAATTTTGCCCAGAAGTTTGTAACGCATAGAAATATTCATTTCCGACCCCATAAACTATATATATTCTTGATCAGGACGACGAGCTGAGTTCATTTCCGTTTGTCCGTCCGTCCGTCTGTCCGTCTGTCCGTCTGTCCGTCTGTCCGTCTGTCCGTCTGTTTCTACGCGAACTAGTCTCTCAGTTTAAAAGCTATCGAGCTGCACAGACTCTTCTTTTACTGTACGCAACTAATATGTCGGAACCGGCCGGATCGGATGACTATATCATATAGCTGCCATAGGAACGATCGGTCTAAGAACTAGCTCTAGTTAGAAAAACTTTTTTGTTTTCCATCGCAGCGGCACTAATCTTGGTATATGTTAGTTTTATAAGCTTCCACATAATTGTGGAAAAATTTATAAAAATCGGATGACTATATCATATAGCTGCCATAGGAACGATCGGTCGAAAAATAAGTCGTTGTGAGAAAACCTTTTTTGATTTCCATCGTAGCGTCTCCAATCGTAGTATATATTTGTTTTATATGTTGCCACACAATTCTGAAAAAATTTATCAAAATCGGATGACTATAGCATATTGCTGCCATATAAACGGTCGGTCAAAAAACTACTTCTAGTGAGAAAAATTTTTTTGTTTTTTATCGTAGCGTCCCCAATCTTAGTATATATTAGTTTTATATGCTTTCACATAATTTTGAAAAAAATTATCAAAATCGGATGACTATAGCATATAGCTGCCATAGGACCGATCGGTCGGAACATATGTTTTTTCTCAGAAAAGTTTTTTTATGGTATCAAATTTTTATTATCAATGATTTAATATTTTTAAATATCTGAAATCTATATCCTATATATTTTTTTCCAGTTAAATCAGTTGGAGTAAAGTTTTTCAAGTGTATTAAAACTTCGGCACAGTCGAAGTTAGCTTTGCCTTCTCGTTTTGGTTTCAAATGTCAACTTTGGGAGCGTATAAAAACCAAACGGTTGATTTAATTCAAAAGATGTATCAATTCCTAATGTAAATGCATTTACACATTTTTATACCCGTTACTCGTAGAGTAAAAAGGGTATACTAAGTTCGTGCAAATGTATGTAACAGGCAGAAGGAAGCATTTCCGACCCCATAAAGTATATATATTCTTGATCAGCATCAATAGCCGAGTCGATATAGACATGTCCGTCTGTCCGTCTGTCCGTCCGTCCGTCTGTCCGTCTGTCTGTATGAACACCTAGATCTCAGAGACTATAAGAGCTAGAACTACCATATTTTCAGTGTAGACTTGTATCTTCTGCACGCAGATCAAGTTTGTTTCAAATTTTTGCCACGCCCCCTCTCGCCCCCGCAATTTGAAAAAAACCTCATATCTCTCACAATTTTGAAAATAGACTGTTCAAACCTTCTAGACATATTTTTTAATCATCATTACCTATCGATCCTCCATACATCATTTTTCGATCAGATGAACTATAGTAGAAAAATACCTCATATCTGCCACAATTTTGAAAATAGATTATTTGAACTTTCTAGACATATATTTTAATAATTATTACCTATCGATCAGCCATACATCATTTCCTGATCAGATGAACGATAGAAAAGTTGCCGCCCCCGCAATTTGAAAAAAAACCTCATATCTTCCACAATTTTGAAAATAGACTGTTCAAACCTTCTAGGCATATATCTTAATCCTCATTACCTATCGATCCGCCATACTTCGATTCCCGGTCAGATGTACGGTAGTAAAGTTGCCACCCACGCAATTTGGATAATACCTCATATCTCCCAGAATTTTTAAGATAGATTATTCGAACCCTCTAGACATATATTTTAATCATCACTACCTATCGATCCGCCATACATCGTTTCCTGATCAGATGAACGATAGAAAAGTTCACGCCCCTGCAATTTAAAAAATACCTCATATCTCCCACAATTTTGAAAATAGATTGTTTGAACCCTCTAGACATATATTTTCATAATAATTACCTATCGATCAGCCATACATCATTTCCTGATCAGATGAGCTATAGTAGAGTTGCCTCCCCCGCAAATTGGAAAAAAAACTCATATCTCCCACAATGTGGACATGTTGATATCCTGAGTAACGGGTATATCGAAGTCGAGCAGGGCCGACTTTAACTTACGCTCTCGTTATTATTTGAAATATGGATGTTGGAACTCACGTTTTGGGTGGACACTATTTTTGAAAAAAAGGTTCGCTCTTCGCTTTAATTTGAAGCATAAAAATCATGTGGCTAATAATAATGTATTGTAAAAGTTGCAGCTGCATATCCCCGCATACCTAGCCGCTGCAGTGATATACGTCAATTAAGTCGAGAATACAGGAGGAAAAAATTTTCTGATTGGACTTCAATGCTTCTTGACTATGATTAATGGTCTTGAGCGATATCACAATACTTAAGCAAAATTGGCATGTGCTACTCAGCAAGAGGAAGCAAAAGAACTTCCAGGAGTTCGAGACATCGGAAAAGGACAAGCATAATTATGAATACAGCATTTCTCCATTGCATGCAAGGATCTTACCTATGGAGTTAATGCTTAAATGGGAATACACTCTTCCACAACAAAGAGGCGACTCTGCGACAGTGCCAACACAAAACCAAGGGAAAGTATAAGATAACCGGATATACAAAAAAATAGAAGGCTAACAATGGCTACGCCGATGTATTAAATACCCTTGCAGTTTTCGAAAGGCGCTACCATTGATAACAAAAAAGTTTTTCTCACTAGAATTAGTTTTTAGACCGATCGTTCCTTTGGCAGCTATATGCTATAGTCATCCGATTCCGATAAAATTTTCCAGAATTGTGTGGAAGCATATAAAACTCATATATACCCCGATTGGTGACGCTACGATGGAAAACAAAAAAGTTTTTCTCACTAGAACTAGTTTTTTGACCGATCGTTCCTATGGCAGCTATATGATATTTATAGACTTTTTGCAAAGTTTGGTCAAGATAGCTTTAAAACTGAGGGAGGAGATAGCATAGAAACAGACGGACAGACGAGACGGTCGGACAGACGGAAATGAACTCTGCTCGTTATGCTGATCAAGAATATATATACTTTATGTGGTCGGAAATGCTTCCTTCACTGCGTTAGAAACATCGTGACAATTTTAATATACCCTCTGCAAGGGTATAAAAAGTTGATGGAAACCATCCCGGAGATTCTTCAATAACGATTAATGCAACTGCTTAGATAACAGGAACTAATCTGGATGTCATCGAAAGTTTAAAGATCATTCTCAATGTCATAAGCCAGGGGCGCTCAATTAAAGTAAGCCGGCGAGTATGCACCAACACATTTAAAGAATCTGCTGCTAGTTTTTTTCAAACGACAACAACAAAGTCCACACTCACCATCAAACTTGTGGTTGTATTCGTGCAGCCGCTGCCAAAGGAGTGAGGGAGAAGAAAACTAAACTTTGTTGATGTTGTTGTTTTATTGTTCTCGCCTATGCTGAGAGCAGCGCGTGTGTTTTTATACCCGTTACTCGTAGAGTAAAAAGGGTATACTAAGTTCGTGCAAATGTATGTAACAGGCAGAAGGAAGCATCTCCGACCCCATAAAGTATATATATTCTTGATCAGCATCAATAGCCGAGTCGATATAGACATGTCCGTCTGTCCGTCTGTCTGTCTGTCCGTCTGTCTGTCTGTCTGTCTGTCCGTCCGTCTGTATGAACACCTAGATCTCAGGAACTATAAGAGCTAGAGCTACCATTTTTGCAGTGTAGACTTGTATCTTCTGCACGCAGATCAAGTTTGTTTCAAATTTTTGCCACGCCCCCTCCCGCCCCCGCAATATGAAAAAAAGCTCATATCTCCCACAATTTTGAAAATAGACTGTTCGAACCTTCTAGACATATATTTTAATCATCATTACCTATCGATCCGCCATACATCATTTTTCGATCAGATGAACGATAGAAAAGTTTCGGTCCCCGCAATTCGAAAAATTCCTCATATCTCCCACAATTTGGGCAACCTTACCCTGAGTAACGGGTATATCGAAGTCGAGCAGGGCCGACTTTAACTTACGCTCTCGTTTTCCTATTCTCTCGAGTATAGCAGAGAGTGATGCAACAACAAATGTGTGCGCGGAGTATAGGGCATGGGCATCCCTGTCATAAGCTGTGGTGAAAATGTTGATGCATGCAAATATGGAAAATATGCTAAGGAGACAAGAAATCTGTTATGTACAAAATATCCGGAAAAACTAACTCCTACTGTTTATAAAATATTGAGCAGATAATGCAACGATAACTTTTATCGATGGGAGAGTTGTCAGAAGAAGCCCAAGAATCTAAAAACAGGGACTACAAAAGGTATAGATATGCGAACACGTGCAAAATATCACGAAATCAAGAAAACATGAACCTTTCAACGTGTTGTCGACCTCCTCTGATTCCCGTATCTCATCTCTCAGACACATCAGAACACTCGACGAATTAACCGAAGAATATTCAAAAGAAATATTATATCTATTAAGTAATCATATGAATACCTATATTGACACCATTTTAAAGAAAATTAACAATTCCAATGTTTAGTAATTTCAAATTATATTTTTATTAAATTTAGTTAGTTTTAAAACACGATTTTCAATAAATCGTTAAAAAAAATTAAAATGTATTAGATTTACTCCAGATACAAAACAATATATCATTTGTTTTAAAAGAATAAATTTATATTTATTTTTGTTGATGTTGACTCTATGAAATTCCAGACTGAACTGAGAAATTCAACAATAGAGAAAATCAAATACAATTCTCCATTACATATATATATAGATCAAAGTAGCTTTTGCAATATGAAATATGTCACAATAGAAGTGACGGTTATCTCAACTCTTACTAGTTTGTTCTACAAACAGAGTACCTTGTATTTAATCCAACACACCTCCTCAAAAGATACATTGATCACAATATATATAGTTGTTAAATAGTTTTTAAATTAAATTTTAATAGTGTTAAAAAGAATTTTGATCTGGGCGGTTATAATTATCTTGGTC
This sequence comes from Lordiphosa mommai, assembly GCA_018904225.1. Lineage (NCBI taxonomy): Eukaryota > Metazoa > Arthropoda > Insecta > Diptera > Drosophilidae > Lordiphosa > Lordiphosa mommai. Next base: position 136,856 of record JAEIFT010000574.1, read on the forward strand.
CAACATTTGTTGCGAGGATTGGGGAAAACCCAGAAAAACCCAATCAGACCAGTGTAATGTTAATGTACATTATATAAATTAATTTAATGTGTGGTCCGTAAGGCCCAATTTGCTTCTTATGTTCAGAAATTTGACTGCAGGTAATGGCTTCGTCATCATATCAGCCAGCTGGTTATCTGTTGAGATATATTCAAGGATTATTAGCTTATTTTCAATTTGCTCTCTTGAGAAATGATATTTTATATCTATATGCTTAGATCTCTTATGACATGACGGATTATTAGCTATGCTTATGCATCCCTGATTATCTTCAAATATTTTGATTGGATCTTTTAGCTCAAACTTAATACCTTTCATTAATGATTTTAGCCATAGTGCTTCTCTTACTGCTTCAAATAATGCCATATATTCTGCCTCTGTAGATGAAGCTGCAACTGAATTTTGTTTCCTAGTATTCCAGCATATTAGACACTGCCCAAATATTTTAAATAAATATCCGGTTGTGCTTTTTCTATCATCCTCACTCCCAGCCCAATCAGAATCTACATAACCACATATGATGTCTTTAACATTTGAATTCTTAACAAAAGTCAACTTAAAATTTACAGTACCTTTTAAGTACCTCAGAACTCTTTTAAGACATTGCCATAACTCTTTATTATTCTTATTGGTATATCTACTCAACACATTCAATGCTGTACTTAAATCGGGACGTGTACATAATATAATATACATCAAACAGCCAATTAAGTTGCGACACGGAGCGTCACATTTTTCATCTGCATTCAGGGCTTCGTAATTAAGTTTACTTGGAATTGGAGTGCTTACAGAATTACAACCATCCATATTAAATTTTTCTAAAACTTTTTTAATATAAGCAGACTGACTAAGATCTAACTGATCTTCATGTCTATCTATTTTAATTCCAATGAAATATTTTATTTCACATAAGTCAGTCATTCTAAATTTACTCATTAAGTAAGATTTAAACCTGGACATTGTTTCAATATTTTCAGTTGCTATAACTACATCATCAACATATAACAGTATATATATATTCTTTAGTATCTCTCCTTTATCAAGAATATATATACAAGGATCTACAGTCGAATCTTCAAAACCAATTTGTTTTAAAGCTGCCTCAAACATTTCAAACCAGCATCTAGCTGCCTGTTTAAGACCATAAATTGCTTTGTTTAGTTTACAAACTTTATCACCATTTATTTCTAATCCTTGAGGAACCATCATATAAATTTCCTCTTTCAATACTCCATTTAAAAATGCAGTTTTTACATCCATTTGGTGAACTTTTAAATTAAATTGGTTCGAAAGAGCTAAAATGAATCGAAGACTTGTGATTCTGGCTACTGGTGCAAATGTTTCTTCGTAATCAATGAGGAATTCTTGAGTGAAGCCTCGCGCAACAAGCCTTGCTTTATATCTAATTGGGTTTCCATGTTCATCATGTTTGATAGTAAACACCCATTTGCAATCAACAATATTCTTATTTTCTGGTTTCTGAATAATTGTCCAAGTTTGATTAAGAAAATGAGAATCTAATTCTTCTTTAATGGCTTTCTCCCAATTAGTTCTATCACTTCTATCCTTAATTTCATTAAATGAATTTGGTATGCTATTACAAAAACTATGTGCATTCATAAGGCAACTATTTAAGAATCTATAAGATATCTGTGGTTTATCCTTTAATCTTTGACTTCGTCTGACATCAGTGTTTCCCTCATTCAATGTTGAACTAGGCATTTGCTCACCAACTGGCTTGGGATTCTCAAGAGTAGTTGTTGTTCCACTAGGCTGATTATCAGATATCGACGTATCAGAATTTCCATCCATACTATCATTCTGGATATTTGACTGTACATTTTTCATGCTCTCACTTTCCGTACTCTCATTCGGGAAATTTAATTGTAGATTTTCCGTACTATCATTCGGGAAATTTAATTGTAGATTTTCCGTACTATCATTCGGGAAATATTCTACCTGTTCCATACTCTCATTCTGGAACTCAGAGTCATGCCTATGCACTTTGTCTTTAACTTCAGTCCTAGAATTAACCATATTGGTTTCATCAACAACAACATCTCTTGCTATCATAAATTTATTTGATTCTACATCCCATAACTTCAGACCATTTGGTTCATATCCCACAAGTATACATTTGATTGATTTTTCATCAAACTTTCTCTTTCTTTGTTTATTATGTACATAAACTGTCGCACCAAATACCCTTAAAAACTTAAGGCTTGGCTTTTTATTATGCCACATTTCAAATGGAGTTTTCTTTTCTTTTGTCCAACTTTGCCCCATTAACCATAGCTCGGGCTTTCTCAGTTATTGTTCTAATCATGCGTTCCGATACTCCATTTAATTGTGGTGTATGTGGGACAGTTAGATGATAGCTAATGCCTCTTTCTACACAAAATTGACGCATCTCATTTGACAAATATTCTCTGCCATTATCTATATATAAATTAACAACTTTAAGATTAAAATGAGCTTCTCCTTTTGTGATAAAATCTTTAAAAGTAGAAAACACGTCAGACTTATGTACTATTAAATAACTAACACAATAATGTGTAAATTGATCAACAAAAACTACATAATAGTTCTTTCCATCAATAGTTGAAGGGGTTATTGGACCACAAACATCTGAATGAATCACAAATAAAGGCCGACTAATATAATCTTTATTTTTAAATTTTTCAAACGGAAGTCTAGCCTGTTTGCCGTTTATGCAACCTTCACAGAACCCATTGATTACATTTACATTCCTAATTAGATCAATGTCCTGAAACATATTATATTGCACTATCTCTAAGAACTTTCCTTTGCTTATGTGTCCTAACCGTTCATGCCATAATTGATAATACTTATCACTAGTAGTTGTTTTAGCGGTCAAAGCTTTGAACTTTATAATTGGAACTTTGTACTCACTCAATTCTTCAATAATAATTTTACCACCCTTCGATATCTTTACACCTCCTTTATGAAATTCGATGGTAATACCAGCATCTTGCATTTTCTTAACGGAAAGCAAATTTTGAGGAATGTCCTCACAATATAGGACATCATTTAGTGTGATATTATCATCTTGATTATTCCGGAGTCTTACCATCCCTTTAGCTGTAGCATAAATATATTCACCATGTTTTGCAATGGATATTTCAATAGGTGACTCCAGAATAATAAAATTATCGAACAGGTTTTTGTTATTTATCATATGATCAGATGCTCCAGAATCCAAAATGAAAGATACTTCACATTTATGCTTGTTGTTAATATTTTGCTGAAGCATAAAAGCAAATCCCGAAGATGATTTTGCTGTTGAGACTTGAGCATGCTTCATTTGATCATTTTGGATACTTTTCTTGTATTGATAACAATCTTTTTGTAGTGTCCCTTTTTGCTACAGAAGTGACATTTCAAATCAGCTTTGTTTTTGAAAGTCTTGAATTTTCCTTTTATTTTTAAACGGAATTACTTTAATCGATCTTTCCTACGAAGAACGATATTGTTTTAAAGTATGAACACGAAAGCACCCACCCCAAAAGAAAAGACACATCAACAGCCGAGGGAGCCCCCCCCCCACCAATAAGGTTTGGTGGTTTTGTTTTCACGCCCCCTCCTCCCCCGAATTAAAAAAACAACACATTATTAGTGCACTGACATATATTCTACTCATCTTTCTACAAGCCCCACATCGTTTTCCCAGATGACAATAGTGGCGCTATGTGTAAAGAAAATAATGCAACGCAACAACAACACCCGCGCCACCGGAAGAAGCGAGAACACTACCGCCAGTTGCCCCCTCCCTTCTTTCCATAGATATTTAACCGGCACACCCGTACAAAAGTGTTTATGTTAATAGAACAAAACGGCCCACGGCCCCGTTTTTCAACCGTGAACGTAGTCGGAGGCCACCCGTTTTGAACCCTTAATACATTACATACAAACGTACGAGTAAACACGGGGCCGACTTTTTCCTTGTTATACACTTGAAAAGTGTATATTAATTTTGCCCAGAAGTTTGTAACGCATAGAAATATTCATTTCCGGCCCCTTAAACTATATATATTCTTGATCAGGACGGCGAGCCGAGTTCAATTCCGTCTGTCCGTCCGTCCGTCTGTCCGTCTGTCCGTCTGTCCGTCTGTCCGTCTGTCTGTCTGTCTGTCTGTCTGTCTGTTTCTACGCGAACTAGTCCCTCAGTTTTAAAGCTATCGAGCTGAAATTTTGCACAGAGTCTTCTTTTTACTGCACGCAACTAATATGTCGGAACCGGCCGGATCGGATGACTATATCATATAGCTGCCATAGGAACGATCGGTCCTAGAACTAGTTCTAGTGAGAAAACCTTTTTTGTTTTCCATCGTAGCGTCATTAATCTTGGTATATGTTAGTTTTATATGTTTTCACATAATTCTGGAAAAATTTATCAAAATCGGATGACTATAGCATATAGCTGCCATAGAAATGGTCGGTTAAAAAAATAGTTCTAGTGAGAAAAACTTTTTTGTTTTTCATCGTAGCGTCACTAATCTTGGTATATGTTAGTTTTATATGCTTTTATATAATACAGAAAAAATTTATCAAAATCGGTGGACTGTATTATATAGCTGCCATAGAAAAGGTCGGTCGAAAAACTACTTCTAGTGGGAAAAACTTTTTTATTTTCCATCGTAGCGTCACCAATCTTGGTATATATTAGTTTTATATGCGTCAACACAATTCTGGAAGATTTTATCAAAATCGGATGACTATAGCATATAGCTGTCATAGGACCGATCGGTCGGAAAATGTGTTTTACTAAGAAAAGGTTTTTTTTTATGGTATCAAATTTTTAGTATCAATGATTTAAAAAATTTAAATATCTGATATCTATATCCTATATATATTTTACCGTTTAAATCAGTTGGAGTAAAGTTTTTCAAGTGTATTAAAACTTCGGCACAGTCGAAGTTAGCTTTGCCTTCTCGTTATTATTAATCGACATTGCTGTTAATACTTTAGCGCTTGTATCTTTGTTGATACTTTTTAACTTGATTTCCTGATCAAGCAAGCGATTTTTAACGAAGGCTAGAGTCATATTTTCTTCTGATAGCGTCTCAATTGCAGTTATAACACCATCATAACAAGGAGGAAGAGTCAATAATAAGTGAGAAACTTTATCCATTTCATCAATCTTAGCACCCGATGAAATCAGTTCACCAATCAGGTTATCAAAAACGTTAAAGTGGTTCACGAGCGAAATGTCCGCTTTTAATTTCAATGATAACAATCGCTTTCGTAATGAAAGTTGAGATGCTAAACTTTTACGTTCGTAAATAGCATCTAGACTTGCAAAAATTTGCTTGGCGGTGCTATCATTGTTCGCAAATCCAAGAAATGAATCGCTTAAGTATTCAATAATGAGACTCTTAGCTTTTCGGTCAGCTGTGATCCATGACTCACTTGCATTTTCTGGAACCTCCATGTCGATTACATTTAAAATGTCATTCTCAGCCAAAAGTGCACGCATCCGAAATTTCCAAATTGAGTATTTCTCTCCATTAAAAGGAATTATTTTTTTGATTTATTATCCTTAGACATTATTCGACCTTTGTCTACAGTCGCTGCTTCGTCTTGACAAAAATTACTCTTGACTCTTGAGGCTGTTGTACCCATATGCAGATTGTTGAAAATTCTCGTAAAAGCCAATTGCTGCCGCTGCTCTTGCTGTTCCTGCTAATATCAGTTCTAGCGTTTCTAACGCTGCTTGTGTGTAGTACTACTGCTTCCGCCTCAGGCGCTGCAGCCTGCAGGTGATGCTGCTGCCGCTTTTCCGCTTCCCGCGCCGCTGATGCCGAACCGTTTCGCACACGCACGTTATGAAATTGGCCAAACAAAATTTTAAAACAAATGCAATATTGCTTGTGCGTTATCTGGGCCCATAACCTATTAGATTTACTCCAGATACAAAACAATATATCATTTGTTTTAAAAGAATAAATTTATATTTATTTTTGTTGATGTTGACTCTATGAAATTCCAGACTGAACTGAGAAATTCAACAATAGAGAAATCCAAATACAATTCTCCATTACATATATATATAGATCAAAGTAGCTTTTGCAATATGAAATATGTCACAATAGAAGTGACGGTTATCTCAACTCTTACTAGTTTGTTCTACAAACAGAGTACCTTGTATTTAATCCAACAAAATGTTTTGCCTATTGCATGAAATCTTTTCAGTGTATTCAAATATGATTTTTAGCAGACGATCCTGAGATACCCAATTGACCTACAAAGATATGCTTTAGCTCATTTTAAAGCTACATTAATTCTGTTTAATCGTCCCTTTGAAATTTTTCAAATATCTCTTTCCGTTCAAAAGTTATGATTTTTGCAACGCTAAATCGGCGAAACGAGCCACTGTGCGTCGCCACTGTGCGACGGTTGGTTGGTTCAAGAGATTTCAAATTCTTATTTGATAGTCTAGTTGGAATGTCTTTGTATTGGATTATGGTCTAACTGCTATAATAGGGTTGCGTCTCTCGCAAATAATTTATAGTAAGCTCCAGTGATAATTTCTTTTGATGTTTAACATGAGTTGGTAAAATATTTTACGTTTTTAATAATGTTAATTAATAAACATATATTTAAGTTTGTTTGTTGCTTTACTTGGCAACCCTTAATACATTTTTTTGTTGATACTAACTGAAGTTGGTTTGCAAATTTGCTTTGGTCGGTTTGCGTATTGACTTTGGTTGATTTGGAATGTTTTTTACAAAATTCGAACGGTGAAACAAACCAAAAGAGATTTGTGTGGAACCAAAGAATTGGAATTCGGTTAGAAGAGATTTCTGTGGCACTTCCCATGGAATTCTTTTTAAAGTAGGTTCCACTTTGCTTGAAAATCAGTTTTGGGTAACAGATGAAAAGGAATTAGAGGGCTCCGTTAAATTAGACCGCGTGAATTAAGGCCGCGATGAAATTAGACCGCGCGGTCTTAATTTATTTTAAAGAATGAATTAAGGCGCGACTACAAAATGAAATAAGACCGCGCGGTCTTAATTCACGCGGTCTAATTTCCATCCCCCGAATTAGAGTTGTTGGTTGACCAACACACCAAATAAGAATTTGGAATTACTAACAGTGGCTTTTGAATACATGGAAATAAGAGATCGTACTACTGGAATAGACTGTGAAGTTATTAAGAGGGCTTATTTGATAAATGTTGCAGAGGAAAAAAATGCCGAAACGTTTTGGATATATGCCACTGAAACGTGAACACTTACTGTTCTTGATCATTGACAACATACAACGGACTATCAACCTCTCACGATTGGGGAATTATCGGAAGAAGCCCAATAACCAAAGAACAAGAAATATAAGAGATAAAGGTACAGGAACACATGCAAGTTTTCTCGAAGGCGACAAAAATCGAGAAGGCAAAGCTAATTTCGACTGTGCCGAAGTTGTAATACACTTGCAAAAGTTTACTTCAACTGATTTAACCTGTAGAATTTATATAGGATATTTATAAGTTCAAAATCATTTAGAACTTTTGATCACGCTACCATAATAAAAACTTTTCCTAGTAAAAAACATTTTCCGACCGATCGGTCCTATGGCAGCTATATGATTTAGTCATCCAATTTTGTCATCAAATTTTACAGAATTATGTAGGAGCATATGAAACTAATACATACAAAGATTGGTGACGCTACAATAGAAAACAAAAAAGTTTTTCTCACTAAAACTAGTTTTTAGACCGACCGTTTCTATGGCAGCTGTATACTATAGTCATCCGATTTTCATAAATTTTTCTGGAATTATGTAAAAGCAAATAAAACTAATATTGACCAAGATTGGTGACATTTTGATGGAAAACAAAAAAGCTTTTCTCACTAAGACCTATTTTCCGAACAATCGTTTCTATGGCATCTATAAGATATAGTCATTCGATCCGGCCGGTTCCGACATATTAGTTGCGTGCAGTAAAAATTGCATGCAAAAATTAATTTCAAATTAATGTACACTTTCCAATTGTATAAAAAAAGAAGAACATGTTATTAGCTTCTTTGGATCCCAAAATTTCATCAATAAGATTTGTGAGAGCCATTCCGGCATGAAAATCAATGTATTTGCCTGAAATGGGTACCCATTTGAAAATATTGAAAATTGTTTTGATCAGAACTAAAATATTTTACGTTTATATATTTAGTTTTTATACATGACTAGCGATATACCCGGCGTCGCTCCGGTCCTTAAACATTGTGTTGCTGTTTTTCTTCTTGAATATTAAAAAATAATACATTACCGTTATGAGAAAGTTTATGATCAAGTTTAAATCGCTTTCCACAAACTGGTACGGATTTTAGTACGTAGTAGTACTTATTTTACATCCGGAAAATCTAACTCCATATAAATGTTGGTTTTAAGTTCATAGCATCATTTTTTGCTCAGATCCACTATGTAATCGGTTGCAAACCAACACATCAAATTGTACGTTCCTTGCAATATTTCATTAGGTTAAGATATGGCTCTGAACTTTTGAACCGGTTCAGCGGTATAGTTGAAAAAGTTGAAGACATTTTAGAATGTTATTGGTTTGATTATTCCTAGTCATAATACGGTGCGCATAAAAATTCATGGATGATACCTTTTTATTTTTTGGTTACTGGTATGGAGTAATTGTTCTTGGAGGCAATTTAGCTTTTCCGTTTGAACACATTCCCGGCGGTTCATTACGAATAACGACAAATAATATTTATATCTCCAATAATAACGTTCTTATTAACGAAATACACCATGTCTTTGTCATAGCTAAATGCTTCTAAAATAAAATTCTTCTTTCTTATATTAGCTGCATTGCGTTCACGGTTATGTTCACGACGTTAATCTCGCTCTTCAGCTATTTCAGTAGCTCTGGCAGTAAAAGCTTGAGATCTGAGTCGTTGAAGGGGATCCTTTCGTTCCTCAACTGTTTCGCTTGCTCTGGCAGTGGAAGCACGAGTGCGAACTCCACTAAGTCGATTTTAAAGTTCTTCAAAACTTAAATGTGCTCTTTGAGATTGGCGTCTCAAGGCTTTCGGACCATGTTGCCGAATACGTATACGTGGATTTTGCATGAACACCTGGGCGTAAAAAAGGTTTGTTCTCGTTGGATCCCGCACAATTTGACAATCGCTCAAAAAAAGGCTCGTGTGGATTGGTGCAAAGAAATTTTGAAAAAATATAATCGCGGTGTTTCAAAAGACGTTTATAAGATCGTCACAGGTTACGAATCATAGATCTATGCTTATGAGCCCGAAACAAAACAGCAATTGACCGTGTGAGTCTTCGAGGACAAATGGTCGCCTGTTTCTTCGGTAAAACTGATCATGTGGCGACTGTTCCGCTTGAGCAACGTAGGACGGTCAATTCTGAGTGGTAAACCACAATTTGATTGCCTGAAGTCTTCGGAGAAATTCGAAAAACGAACAAGGGAAGACAGATCATTGTGCACCATGACATTGTGAACTCTCACACAGAAAAAAAGGTCCATTTGTAATGGATATGGCCATATCATTTGTTTTGGATATTGTAATGCATATCCTTTTCAAATTTACACATCCTTTTGATATTTTTCAGCTCCATTGGATGAATAACTAAGATCAATTTAACATTATTTAAACTCAAATGGATGTTAAAAATGGATATGAAAAATATCCAATGGATCATCAAAAAATATCCTTTTTTTTCTGTGCACACATCAGCTCACACCAGCGCCTTTTTGACCGCCCAAAACGTCGAATTGATGGGTCATCCGCCGTACAGCCCTGACTTGGCACCCAATGACTTCTTTTTATTCCCGCACATCAAGGGAAAAATGCGTGGTCAACGATTTCAGTAGCCAGAAGTTGCTGTTAAAGAGTTCAAAAACCATGTTTTGAAGCTGTCTCAATCGGAGTGGAAAAAGTGCTTCGACAATTGGTTTGAGCGCATGCGAAAGTGTATAAATCTTGCTGGAGAATACTTTGGAAAACAATAAAACCATTTTGGATCATAAATATTCGCGTTTTCATTATAAGGCCAGAAATATATATAGCAACCTACGTACATAAATTTTAAATCTTTAAGAAGGATTTGAGGAAGCACTGGAAAAAGTGGAGAAGCAAGCCAACCTGCAAAGTCTGTCCAAAAACGATATGCCCTTGGAATTCATCAAGGAGTTGTTACCCATTTTTGAGGGTGATAATAAATTTAATGGCTTTCTGAAAATAGTTCAGAATGTTCAAGCAATCTATCACGTGGATGATAACTCGATGAATTCGTTGATATTTAGCAAAATCAAAGGCAGAGCAATGGAGTAGCTGTGTGCTGATCCTATGTTGGTGAACCTACCAATGGAAGTGTTGTTGCGTAAAATGTCTGAAATGTTCAAAAACAGTGAACTAAACTGGTCGTCGGCCAGAAACTCCAGAATTGTATATGGCAAGTTTGCGAGAGTTTTGGCAAATATTTTCAAGAAAAACTGATGTTGGCGAATGCAAATACCTTGGATGAAGACGAATTTATTGAGTACGTAATCGCAGGGATCCCGGATGTAAATTTACGGAATATGTCCAAGCTGCAGAATTTTAAGTCCAGGGCAGATTTGTTGCGGGCGTTTAACGAAGTGGAGCTGCTGAAGCCTATACGGAAGTAAAAAACAAATGTTATGTTGGCATTAACAAAAGCAAATTGAAAATTTATGGATACGTAAAATGTTTAATTTGGTTTTCTAATAAAAATAAAAAAATAAAGCTGATGGTGGATTGTGACGAATCTGTGGGGTATCCTGTCATTTGGGGCAGAGATTTTTTGAAACAAAGTAAAGTAAAATTTGTTGTTCAGAACGACACAGTTGAAGAATGCAAGAAAACAAAACCGAAGAAAAGGATGTCAAGAAAGAAACGTGTGTAGATACAAGGAAATACAACGGAAGAAATGAAATTGTTAAAAGTTCCGGAAGAAATTGTGTAAGTTCAAGAGAAGGCGTGTTGTAACATATATGTTGAATAAGATGATGATTTGTAAACAATTAATGGCAATGGAACATGGAACGGGTGACTTGGGGGCACAGTATGACGTAGGGAATACGGTTAGTGCAAATCTATAGGTTGAGCTGGTACAATTGATTAAAAATTGTTATGAAAAACCTGTCCGACCTGCAAAACCGGATATAAAAGTAGAAGTAGAAGATGGCAAAACTTTTTGTTGTACGCCGAGGAGGGTATCATATGCAGAGAAGGCAATAGTTCAGAAAATTGTTGATGAAGGGTTGGCCAATAAGGTTATTCGGCCAAGTTTATCCGAATATTCGTCTCGTGTTATGTTGGTCAAAGGAAAACTAATAATTCCGGATGTGTGTGGATTACAGGGAGTTGAATAAAAGAACTAGAAAAACAAAGTATCCAATTCCATTAATAGATGATTTGTTAGATGGATTGGTAAATAAAAGGATTTTTACGAAGTTGGATTTAAATAACAGTTATAATCATGTATACATGCATCCAGATTCTATAAAGTACACATCGTTTACGACACCGATTGGCCAGTTTGAATATTTAAGGATGCCGTTTGGATTAACAAACGCGACATTTGTATTTCAAAGGTTTATTAACAAAGTTTTTGGCGACATGATTACGTAAGGCAAGGTTATAGTGTACCTTGATGATATCATGATTGCAACAAGAGGATATGAAGAGCACATGAGCACTTTGCATGAAGTGTTTAAACGGTTAGTGAAAAACAAACTTGATTTGAAAATGGATAAGTGTAGTTTTCTCGTGTGATTTCTGAAAAAGGTATTCAGGCTAATGAGGAAGGGATTAAAGCAATAAATGATTTCCCAGTTCTTAATAAAGTTCGTTATGTTCAGAGTTTTCTGGGAATGTGCTCCTATTTTCGGAGATTCATTCAGCCACTTCACGACCTCACAAAGAAGGATAAAAAGTTTAGTTTTGGTCCGGAACAGTTGGATTTAATATATTAAAAAGCAAGCTATTGGAAACCCCAATATTAGCATTATATATCCAAACGACGAAACTGAAATACACTGCGATGCGAGTGCTGTAGGTTTAGGGCAGTGCAGGGCACACAATACTATCATATTTTAGCTATGTATGTGTGCGTGGCGGCCGATACGAAGTCGACAGCAGCGAAACGTTCGTATGCTGTATGTGAGCGACGTCGCTGCGACTGAGGCCTTTCATATGCACACGCTATACGGACGCGCCCTACACTGGTTTAGGGTGTAGCAATACTATTAGGCTGGGTTCACACTGTTCGACTCATGAGACATGATAATCTAGTAGGCCCTTGTGTTTTCTTGTTTTCATTCTGAAAAGCTTGTCATTTGACATTGAAAACAAGGCAACATGAAGGCCTACTCGATTATCATGTCTCATGCGTCGAATAGTGTGAACGCAGCCTTACAAAGAAAATGCGATGGCAAATTTTATCCCATATTTTATATGTCAAAGAGGACAACAGAAACGGAATCAAGATATCACAGCTTTGAGTTAGAAACGTTGGCGGTAATATACGCACTAAAGAGATTTAGAATCTATCTTCAGGGGATTTCTTTCAATGTTGTTACGGACTGTAATTCATTAAAACTGACGTTGAACAAAAAAGAACTTAACCCAAGAATAGCCAGGTGGGCACTTAAATTAGAAAACTATGATTGTAAGTGGGAACATAGAGCGGGAAAAAGGATGCAGCACATTGACGCTTTAAGTAGGTGCAACACGATAATGGTAATTAAGGATAATACGTTTAAAGACAACTTACTTATTTGCCAGAATAGGGACGAGAATTTTTGTAAGATTAAAGAAATTTTGAATGAAGGAGTGCACGGTCTATATGAAATGAGAAATGGGGTGGTGTATAGAAAAAGCAGAGAGAAATTGTTGTTGGGACATTTGGGAACGGAAAACGAAACTGAGGTAATAAGCAAGAGTTACTGGTTTCCAAATATGAGAAGGAAAACGAATAAACACATAAGGAATTGTCTAAAATGTATCGCGTTTTTGGCTAAGAATAACAAGCGGGAGGGTTTTCTTCATACGATTTCAAAGGGTATTGTCCCTTTTCAAGTTGTACACATAGACCATTATGGTCCAACAAATAGCAAAGATTCGGTGAAAAATCAAATTTTGGTTGTTGTGGAGGCGGGTACAAAGTTTGTGAGATTATAACCTACGGAAACAACGAAATCGAAAGAAGCAATAGAGGCTTTACAAGATTATTTCATGGCATACAGCAGACCGGCGGTAATAATCTCTGATAGAGGAACGTGTTTAACATCAGAAGAATTTGGAAACTTTGTCTCAGAAAACAATATTTGTCATGTGAAGATCGCAACGGGCTCCCCACAAGCAAACGGTCAGGTGGAGAGAATCAATAGGGATTTAGGCCCAATGATAAGTAAGTTGATTGATGCTGAAAATAATGAGAAATGGTACAAAGTGCTAGATGATGTGGAATTTGCAATGAATAATACGATTCATAGGAGCATTAATGAACATCCGAGTGTCATGTTATTCGGTATAAGACAAAAGGGAAAATTATAGACAGCTTGAGGGAAAACATAATAGAACGAGAAGGCAAAGCTAACTTCGACTGTGCCGAAGTTTTAATACACTTGAAAAAGTTTACTCCAACTAATTTAACCGGTAAAATATATATAGGATATAGATATCAGATATTTAAAATGTTTGAATCATTGATAATAAAAATTTGAGACCATAAAAAAATCTTTTCTTAGTAAAACACATTTTTCGACCGATCGGTTCTATGGCAGCTATATGCTATAGTCATCCGATTTTGATAAAATCTTTCACAATTGTGTTGACGCATATAAAACTAATATATACCAAAATTAGTGACGCTACGATGGAAAATAAAAAAGTATTTCCCACTAGAACTAGTTTTTTGACCGACCGTTTATATGGCAGCTATATGCTATATTCATCCGATTTTGATAAATTTTTCCACAAATATGTAAAATCAACTAAAACTAGTATATACCAGTATTGGTGACGCTACAATGGGAAATAAAAAAGTTTTTCTCACTAAGACTTATTTTCCGACCGATCGTTCCTATGGCAGCTATAAGATATTGTCCTCCGATCCGGCCGGATCCGACTTATTAGTTGCGTGCAGCAAAAAGAAGACTCTGTGCAAAATTTCAGCTAGATAGCTTTAAAACTGAGGGACTAGTTCGCGTAGAAACAGACAGACAGACAGACAGATGGACAGACGGACGGACGGACAAGCGGAAATGAACTCGGCTCGTCGTCCTGATCAAGAATATATATAGTTTATGGGGTCGGAAATGAATATTTCAATGCGTTACAAACTTCTGGGCAAAATTAATATACACTTTTCAAGTGTATAAAAAGAACAAGGGGATTCGGATACGAATAAGGAGGAAATACGTAGAAGGGCAGAGATAGTACAAAAAAAAAATACAGAAATATAATAAACGAGAGCGTAAGTTGAAGTCGGCCCTGCTCGACTTCGATATACCCGTTACTCAGCGTAAGGTTTTTCTTAAAGAATATTTTATTAGATCACAAATTGTAGAAGATATGAGTTTTTTTCCAAATTGCGGGGGTGGCAACTCTACTATAGCTCATCTGATCGGGAAATGATGTATGGCGGATCGATAGGTAATGATGATTAAAGTATATGTCTAGAAGGTTGGAACAATCTATTTCCAAAATTGTGGGAGATATGAGGTAATTTCAAATTGCGGGGGCGTGAACTTTTCTATCATTCATCTGATCAAGAAATGATGTATGGCGGATCGGTAGGTAATGATGATTAAAATATATGTCTGAAAGGTTCGAATAATCCATCTTCAAAATTGTGGATGATATCAGTTATTTTTCAAATTGCGGGGGTGGCAACTCTGCTATCGTTCATCTGATCGGAAAATGATGTATGGCGGATCGATAGGTAATGATGATCATAATATATGTCTAGAAGGTCCGAACAATCTATTTTCAAAATTGTGGGAGATATGAGGTTTTTTCATATTGCGGGGGCGGGAGGGGGCGTGGCAAAAATTTGAAACAAACTTGATCTGCGTGCAGACAATATAAGTGTACACTGAAAAAATAGTAGCTCTAGCTCTTATAGTCTCTGAGATCTAGGTGTTCATACAGACAGACGGACAGACGGACAGACGGACGGACGGACGGACAGACGGACATGTCTATATCGACTCGGCTATAGATGCTGATCAAGAATATATATACTTTATGGGGTCGGAAATGCTTCCTTCTGCCTGTTACATACATTTGCACGAACTTAGTATACCCTTTTTACTCTACGAGTAACGGGTATAAAAATATGTGGATGCCAAACGACAAAAACCTACTGTATATCATGTGGGAGACTACGTAATGGTAAAAATTTCGATTCTACAAGTGGGGCATCCAGTAAACTGATACCCAGGTTTAAGGGTCCTTATATGGTTTCAAAAGTTGTGGGCAATGATAGATATTTGATTACGGACGTTAAAGGATTTCAGAGCACACAGACACCATATGAAGGTATATGGGCAGTTCATAATTTAAAACCGTAGTTAAAGGGAAAGGACGGACAGGAAAGTAATGATCAACAAGAAGGGTTAAGTAATGATGACTTAAATGAAGAAGATAATGCCATAGAGGATAAAACAGGAAGAAGAGATGAAAAAGAAATAAAAAGGTTGGATAATAAACCAAATGTTATGACTCGAAGTATGACAAAAAGTAAAAAAATGTAATGTTGAAACAAACGGCTAGGATCGGGGGATCCTAAAAGTCAGGAAGGCCAAATTGTAGTAGGGTTAAGTGTGCAATAATAATGTTAAGCTAATGTAATCGATAGTTTAAGTTATCATGTAATCATGGCAAATGTTCTTAGAATTGTCCATAGATTGCGATTCTGCTATACGCCTATTCAAAAAATAAATCGACCCGCCCTAATGTATACTCTTTGTACCTTCGTTATAATATTATAATATCCAGTCCAAATTATCCAATTGATCATCCAACAATTTACTTTGTTTTTGTTTTTCAGGATAGGGGATGCAGGGACCGCGACAGCGTCCTGGGCACCAAATTCGAACTTAACCAGTTACCGATACCGTAACCGATATTAGATTCGACTTTAATGTCTGGTTCATATGTATATATTGCCGGTTTCCTAGTTGATTTATTAAACCGGGCACTCGCACATACGTGTGTATGCAGACACATACCAACCAATCGGACTTTCACTCTTTTATTTTCAGAATCGCCTTGAAAAAGTTTACCCTATAAAAGTAAAGCAAAGCATACAAAAAAATCGTTTTAAGTAGTCTGACACTGACCTAGCCTAATGTCTTTCATGTTGAGTACACATAAAAGAAATGAAATAAAAACTCCGAATGTGGCACAACATCCGTGCATCCCCGCTACTGCCGGTACACAGGCACACACACAATCGTAGAGTTACATACGCACATACCAAATGCTCATAAGTATGCAGACAATATACAAACATATAAAAAATTTAATAACCATTGAACTTATCCACATACATACATTTGTATATATATGCCAAGCTACATAGCTGTATTTGTTGGTATGTACATTGATATTCGTACAGAATGTATGTATATCTGTGCATAAAGTTATATGGGAGGTACCATCTTTTGAATGCCTGGGTGAAGGACACACACCAACAAACGCCGAGCTGTCTGCGAACGTCCTCGAAGTTTGTAAACATTAAAGGCAAACTCGTAAACGAGGATGCATTAATGGGGATTATGTATCAAATAATCAGCAAGAACTAAAAAAATATCCGTTACATGTGTACATACATATGAAAGCCCATCAGCGTGCTCAAGAAGCAACAGATAAATAGGAGCACAATTCTATTTATATACTTGTATTTATGTACAAACGCACATATCGGTGTGCCTCTAAGTATGTGGGTGTGAGCCGGCATTTCTGGGGAGGCTGCATTCAGAACTTGTGAATTGAATATAAAAACAAACATAAAAGTTTGATGCCTTCTTACACCCAGTCGGCCACTGGACACACAGCCACACAATGTGGACCAAGTACATATTCACACTTGCATATGTTTACATACATACGTATGTATGTCCCTTCCAGAATACTTGCAGGGGCATTCGGCCGGCATTGAGTCGCCTAAAAGAATAAAGCCGGTTATGTCTAGCCCAACTCCAATGGCCATCATAGTCTGGGTCTGAGACCAACGACCAATGAAGCACCCAACGAGAGCATGCGATATATATTTTTTATATAGAAAAAGTCTGCCCGAAAAAGTGCAAACAAAAAAGGAAAAGAAAAAGAAACGCACACACATAAACACAGAAGGAGTGGAAAAAATTGGTCTTTTGATTCAAGGACATGAATCACATTATATTTCAACTGCACAAATCTCACACACAGACAGTAGCAGTAGGTTACAGGAAGGTGCTCCACTGCCAGTTCCCACTCCTGAATAGACTTGCTTTGCGGTCTTCTACTCTCCTCTTTCGGTTCGCTCCGAAGCAATAATTTAAGACTAACATTTTTATTGCTACCCTTATGTACGTAAGTATGTTTGTATGTATTCAGTTCAATGTATTTATTCGTTGCACATAAAGTGGAAAAAACTTTCGATTTCCTTCAATTGGTCTTTGAACTTAAAAATAATAATAAACAGTAAAAAATCACAAGAGTAAAAAGTGGAATGAAAAGCGCTTTTTCGCTTTCGTTTGCTCTTTGATTTTTTTTAAACTTCTACATGTAATGACGAAAGTTTTCCTGGTCAAAATGCTGCGGCCGGGGACTTGAATGCATTTCAGCATCCATATAAAGGTAATTTTTATACTCTGTACCGAAGGTACACAGAGTATATTTGTTTTGCAAATGTATGTAACAGCCAGAAGGAAGCATCTCCGACCCCATAAAGTATATATATTCTTGATCAGCATCAACAGCCGAGTCGATATAGCCATGTCCGTCTGTCCGTCTGTCCGTATGAACGAAGAGATCTCAGAGATGGTAAGAGATAGAGGTTTGAAGTGTATGGAACATATATTTCTTCTACTTGCAGGCAGATCAAGTTTAGTTTTGATTTTTGCCACGCCCCCTGCCTCCCCGCAAATTAAAAAAAACTGAATATCTTCCACAATTTTGGAGTTAGGTTGTTCCATCCTTTTAGACATATATTCTACTCATCATTTCTTATCAAGCCCCCATACATCGTTTTCCGATCAGATGAACAATAGTGGCGCTATGTGTAAAAAGAAAATTTAATGCAACGGCAACAACAAACCCGCAGCCACTTACGAGAAAGAGAGCGAGAGGGCAATAGCTTACTGGACTGCGCCGCTTTCAGTTGCCCCCTCCCTTCTTTCCAATAGATATTTGTGTAAGTAGGCAAAGACCGAGTATGGGAGGAGCGATGCAATTGAGATGGCCTGCGGTCAGAAATCACGCGAGATTCCCGCGTGACTAATATAGATATGTTTATGTTAAGAGGAAATTATATACAAATTTTATAATTTTACGAGTTAAGTACTAGGGTAATTCTACCCATCATTACTTATCGAGCCCGTACATTGTTTTTCAACCAGATGAACGATAGTCGAAAGAGTTGCCACCCCCAGATTTTGAAAAAACCTCACACTTTAAAGTTATCAGTTACATACAAACAGGTACAGAGTATATTACAGTCGGGCTTGACCGACTTTCTTACTTGTTTTATTGTTAGAAACGAAACAATTTTTGCTTAGTGCCTACTAGTTTTGTTGTTTTCTTTTTTGATCAGTTATTCAGTTGTTTACTTGATCACCTGTTTGTTTATTTGCTCCTTCAGTTGATTCATTTTGTTCAGTTGTTTCGATTGCCTTATGTTGTTAGTACAACCTTTTTCTGAGCCCAGGATTGGTTAATAAAAATGTATAAAACATTAAAAAAAATAATTTAATTTATAAAGTAAAGATTACATATCTTGTTTAATGATTTTCGTACTATTGATCTTGTTGATGGGAATATTAAAACGCAGATATAAAAATTATTTCTGAGTCAAACCTCCAGCCAAAACGCATATACCCTGGAAGAGTATAAAAAACTAAGCAAACTCATAAAAAATGAGAGATACTAAGCCAATTGAACAACTGATTTAAGGGGTCTTTACACTTATCATATATCTCTAAAAAGTTGCTTGACAAACTACTCTTAAGAGAATCTATGATGAGCTATTTCACTTGTAATATGGGCTATTACTCTTGTAAATAATATGTACACTTGTAACTTGTGAGTGTAATAGCTCACTATAGTTTCTTTTTAAAAAATGAAAGAACGACGCTTTGATAAATTCATGACCGAAAGCATATAAAGGAAGCTACGTTATTAATACCAGTCTTTCACCTTTTAATACTGAGCAAAAATAGGTGAAGGGTTCAGTGCCAGACTTGGTCGAATGAATGCGTTGAACGTGTCTTCAGCCTGATGAACTTTGTGAAAAATAAACTGAAGGCAGCTCAAGACGTTAAATGATATTTTCTTAGAATTTCCATTAACAAATATTTACTCTCCCTTTTAATACTCCTAGTTAGGCGTAGTTATGCCATCTACCTTGAAACAGGACTACCACCTCTGTTAATCTATACCCTGCGCGATGACTTTGAATAGATCAAAAAAGCACACATAATGGAAGATAGTAGTTATCTAAGAGTCGTCGCAACCTATTTGTTACAAGAGAAATCGCAATGTTTAGTGAAATAAGTTATTTCAAATAACCCAAGATGACAAAAGTAAATGGGTGAACACGAAAATATGCTGACCAGCACCGAGTCCTGCATCAGACAAGCCCACACAAACGCGGCCCGACAGAGCCGCGGCTTGTTTGGCCGATTCAGCGTTGCAAATATAATAACTTTTGAACGGAAAGAGATATTTTAAAAATTTCAAGCGAACGATGAAGGAATTCATGTAGCTTTAAAATAAGCTAAAGCACGTCTTTGTAGGTCAACAGGGTAACTCAGGATCGGCTGCTAAAGTTCATATTTTAATACACTGAAAAGATTTCATGACATTGGCAAAACAATTTAATTTTTTTTAAAGGTTAAGTTCAATGTATGTAACAGGCGAAGGAAGCATTTCCACCCATAAATATATACATCAGCACAAGTCGTCGTTAGACACGCTGTCCGTATGACACCTATCTCGACTAAGGTGAGCTACCAAATTTTCATGTAGACTTGTTTGTTTGGCAGATCAAGTTTGTTTCAATTTTGCCACGCCCCCTCCCGCCCCCGCAATTTGAAAACATCTATCTCCCACAATTTTGAAAATAGACTGTTCAAACCTTCTATACTATATTTTAATCATCATTACCTATCGATCCGCCATATCATTTTTCGTCAGATGAACTATAGTAGTTGCCACCCCGCAATTTGAAAAATACCTCATATCTCCCCAATTGAAATAGATTGTTTGAACCTTCTAGACATATTTTTAATATTTACCGTCAGCCATACATCATTTTCGATCACATAGTAGGTTCGATTTGAAAATACCTCATATCTCCCCAATTTTGAAAATAGATTTTGAACCTTCTGGACATATATTTTAATAATTATTACCTATCGATCAGCCGTACATAATTTCCTGATCTAACGATGAAAAGCTGCCGCCCCCGCAATTGAATAAAACCCATCTTCCACAATTTTGAAAATAGACTGTTAAACCTTCTGCATATATCTTAATCCATCGATCCGATACTTCGATTCCCGGTCAGATGTACGGTAGTAAGTTGCCACCACCAATTTTAATACCTCATATCTCCAGAATTTTTAAGATAGATTATTCGAACCCTCTAGACTATTTTAATCCCTATCGATCCGCCATACATCGTTTCCTGATCAACGTTTCCCCCGCAATTTAAAAAATCCATATCTCCCCCAATTTTGAAAATAGATTGTTTGAACCCTAACATATTTTTCTAATAATTACCTATCGATCAGCCATACATCATTTCCGTCAATGACTATAGTAAGTTGCCTCCCCCAAATTGGAAAAAACTCATATCTCCCCAATTGACTTTTGATATCCGGTAACGGTATTCGGTCCCCGCTCTCGTTATACACTAGAAAAGTGTATATTAATTTTGCCCAGAAGTTTGTAACGCATAGAAATATTCATTTCCGACCCCATAAACTATATATATTCTTGATCAGGACGACAAGCTGAGTTCATTTCCGCTTGTCCGTCCGTCTGTCCGTCTGTCTGTCCGTCTGTCCGTCTGTCTGTCCGTCTGTCTGTTTCTACGCGAACTAGTCTCTCCGTTTTAAAGCTATCGAGCTGAAATTTTGCACAGACTCTACTTTTTACTGCACGCAACTAAGATGTCAGAACCGGCCAGATCGGATGACTATATCATATAGCTGTCAAGGACGAATCGGTCTAAGAACTATTTCTAGTTAGAAAAACTTTGTTGTTTTCCATCGTAGCGGCACAAATCTTGGTGTATGTTAGTTTTATATGCTTCCACATAATTGTGAAAAAATTTATCAAAATCGGATGACTATATCATATAGCTGCCATATAGAGGGTCGGTCAAAAAACTAGTTCTAGTGGAAAAAACTTTTTTCGTTTTCATCGTAGCGTCACCAATCGTAGTATCGTAGTATCAAAATCGGATGACTATATCATATAGCTGCCATAGGAACGATCGGTCGGAAAATAAGTTTTAGTGAGAAAAACTTTTTTGTTTTCCATCGTAGCGTCACTAATCTTGGTATATGATAGTTTTATATGATTTCACATAATTCTGGAAAAATGTATCAAAATCGGAGCACTATAGCATATAGCTGCCATAGAATCGGTCGGTCAAAAAACAAATTCTAGTGAGAAAAACTTTTTTGTTTTCAATCGTATCGTCACCAATCTTGGTAGATATTAGTTTTATATGCTTTTACAAATTTTTTAAAAAATTTATAAAAATCGGATGACTATAGCATATAGCTGCCATAGGACCGATCGGTCGGAAAATGTGTTTTACTAAGAAAAGTTTTTTTATGGTATCCTATTTTTATTATCAATGATTTAAAATTTTTAATATCTGATATCTATATCCTATATATATTTTACTGGTTAAATCAGTTGGAGTAAAGTTTTTCAAGTGTATTAAAACTTCGGCACAGTCGAAGTTAGCTTTGCCTTCTCGTTTAATTTTGGATGATCAAGTCAAGAGATATCGTGGTCACTGTAGAAGCTTTTATAAATATAATTTTTACAGATAACAAATGTTTGTCAAAATACAGTTAAAAGTTACTTTAATTTGTAAACAGATTTTTACATAATTCAATTGATAGGTCTTCTCTCAAAAAAAAGTGCAACAAAATTCGTAAAAATAGCGGATATGTTAGGCTATATGCTAAAATAGTTGTTTTGCTTTTTGCTTTTCCGATTTACGCACTAGGTTGTAGACGACGGTTTATTTAAAAACGAGAGCGTAAGTTGAAGTCGGTCCTGCTCGACTTCGATATACCCGTTACTCAGGGTAAGGTTGCCCAAATTGTGGGAGATATGAGGAATTTTTCATATTGCGGGGGCGGTAACTCTTCAATCGTTCATCTGATCGAAAAATTATGTATGGCGGATCGATAGGTAATGGTGATTTAAATATATGTCTAGAAGGTTCGAACAATCAATTTTCAAAATTGTGGGAGATATGAGTTTTTTTCATATTGCGCGGGCGGGAGGGGGCGTGGCAAAAATTTGAAACAAACTTGATCTGCGTGCAGAAGATACAAGTCTACACTGAAAAAATGGTACCTCTAGCTCTTATAGTTCCTGAGATCTAGGTGTTCATACAGACGGACGGACAGACAGACAGACGGACAGACAGACAGACGGACAGACGGACATGTCTATATCGACTCGGCTATTGATGCTGATCAAGAATATATATACTTTATGGGGTCGGAGATGCTTTCTTCTGCCTGTTACATACATTTGCACGAACTTAGTATACCCTTTTTACTCTACGAGTAACGGGTTTGCTGATGCGGCTCGCTTGATTTTTTATGGCTGCATTGATTTATGTAGTGTCGCATAAAACTTATAAACCCACAAATTTGTGCTTAGTGTGACCCCCATAATTTTCCATAAGCTGAAAAAACTGCAAAATGGATTTTCCGCGATTACTTAAAATCAAAAGCTGATGGAGAAAAACCGAGACCAGTTTTGGAATCAGGGCACAGAACAGGAACAGAATTTTGCATCGAGAAGGCCAGAGCAAAATGTCTGTTGCCCTGTGTAATAAATGTATAAGAAACTATGCATTTAGAAATTAATAATGTTTTTATTTCATCTATTACTTTTTGTTTTCGAATTTCCATAAAGGTTTTTTATACAAACTAAGTTAGCTTTGAAACTAACTAAAACAAATTTCTGTAGCACCTAAAAATTGGACTTTGGTTGGAAGAAGATTGTGTGTCATGGATATTGGATATTTTATATTTTATACTGTTGTTTGTAGGTAAACAGTTTCATCTACTCCGTGCAAGCGAAAAAGTTTGATTAATCTATTTTTCGAAATTGTGGGAGATGTAAGTTTTTTTTTTAAAATTGCGGTGCGGGACTTTTCTATCGTTCTCTGATCTGAAGTATATGGCGGATCGATAGGTAATGATGATTGAATATATGTCTAGAAGGTTCGAACAATCTATGATCAAAATTGTGGGAGATATGAGGTATTTTCCAAATTGCGTGGGTCGCAACTCTTCTATCGTTTATCTGATCGGAAATGATGTATGACAGTCGATAGGTAATGAGATTAAAATATATGTCTAGAAGGATTTACTAATGTATTTTCAAAATTGTGGAAGATATGAGGTATTTTTCAAATTGCGGGGGCGGTAACTCTACTATGGTTCATCTGATCGAAAAATGATGTATGGCGGATCGATAGGTAATAATGATTTAAGTTTATGTCTAGAAGGTTCGAACAATCGATTTTCAAAATTGTGGGAGATATGAGGTTTTGTTCATATTGCGGGGGCGGAAGGGGGCGTGGCAAAAATTTGAAACAAACTTGATCTGCGTGCAGACAATACAAGTCTACACTGAAAAATGGTACTCTAGCTCTTATAGTCCCTGAGTCTAGGTGTTCCATACAGACGGACGGACAGACGGACAGACAGACAGACGGACAGACGGACATGGCTATATCCTCGGCTATTGATGCTGATCAAGATATATATCTTTATGGGGTCGGAAATGTATCCTTCGCCTGTTACAAAATATTTATTAAACTGGGTTCAAACTGTCGTTGCCCCGCTAAAAATGGAGCAACGTTTACGTTCATTCGCGTTTTACATAGATGGGAACAAGTGCTCTTTAAGTCTACGTTCCAATACTTAGTCCGATCTGATCCAAAAAAAGTTATTTACTCTTTTCATTAAAACCTTTTTCGTCTATTTATAAAAATATTTCTTAAAATAATTTTTTTAGGTGGAATTTAAAGATTTTTTTTAAGATTGTTTATTCTGCTTGTTTCGCTGGCTTAATTCATCATAAATCAGCTAAATAATAAGAAACCGAAACAGTACCGGTATAGTTTCGGTTTTAAGGGTTCCTATTATAGCCGTAAACGGTTTTCGGTTCTCAAATAATATTTTATATGAAGCATGACCTGTGCGTTATAGCTACGTGACTAATAAAATGATTTGATGACTAGTTAGGGCCGATAATTCTTAAAGGCCTATTCTCAGATGACATACACTTTATATTCGGTACTACACTCAGAAAAAAATGACGTTCTAAAAGGCAGCACATATTTCTTGCTTTTATACCCGACCCGTTCTCGTTTTTTCCGTTCTTGAAATAAGCCCACGTTCTCAAAAGTATACCATCCGTTCTAAATCGACGAACGAACTGAGAAAATCAGTTCTTCAAATGGTTCTTGAAAAATTACCGAATTTCTTTAACACTGAGCTTAGGCACGACATATTAGCTCGGTACGGTGCACATTGGGCCAGCGAGCAGATTTTTCGACGAAAATTAAAGTTTTAAAGCTAGGTTCTTGAAATTTGGTACATATGATAGTCGATGCACATAAAAATATATATAAGTTTCAGACCGATCTGACCACGCCTTCCCTAGCCGCCCATATGAAATAGGTTTCCTCTTATTGATACTTGTACGGTAATAAATAATGCTAGCACTCGTTAAATTCAACAAATGTTTTTAATTCATTTTTTTTAACACTTAACCTTAATATTAATAAGTAAAAAATAACAATGCATTCAAAATGACTATAAATAAGTATTTTACATCTAAAAATGTTCCTAAAAGTCGTCTTCTACATCAATTTCTATTGAAAACAAATTTTCAGAGTCAGAATCTGAATCACTATCACTATTGCTAGCATCAAAATCGGGAACATTGTTATTATTGTTCATGTTACCAAAATATAGCAAGTTTGGTGATTCCAAAAGTTCGATTACGTCTGCTGGTAGGGGTAGTAGCCATACTGGACAAAAGCCATTCAGAATATTTGTCTTAAATCTGGTCATACTTCTATTACATTTTGCCAAGTTCTTATGTATGTAAAGGTGAAAGCTTCTCGCTTTGGTGATGATTTCATCCTTTTCCTCCGAGCTTTAGTCGAATTCTTTCAGTTCATCATAAATGCAACTCGAAACGGCAGATGCGCTACGATTGTTTTGTATGTAGATATCAAGCAGTTGCTCATAGGCGAACTCAACCACAGCTACAATATTAGGGATTTATACACATCGGTGCAAAATGGAGCAAAAAAGCTTTATAAAATTAGTTTATATATACTTTGCACTTTAATGACACATAATTACTTTTTGGCACAAGTTGGCACAAAATTTGTTATAATCCACAACAGACGGGTTAGCAGGTTAGCTTTTTTCTACTTTTGAACAACACCAATAAACGCACACAAAAAAGCATTATCAAACATGAACAAAGTCTTTTTAGTACAAATATTGTCAGCGCGCTGAATTCAATGTGCGGTGGTGAAACTGTTTAAGATGCCTGTCATATTAAAATGTGCAGGCTGAGGGGTTCAAGTCCCAGGGCCAGCGAAACAAAACAACATTAAACAACTGCTTATACTTGCAAAATTTGATTTATTTGAGTATGTAAAAATAAGTGAGAGAGTATGGTGTAGGGTGGTGGGCGGGCGGCGGGAGTTGGTTGCGAGGAGGTCTAAAATAAATTTTTTTTCCGTTCCGAATTCAAGACCGGATGGTTCTTAAAACGCAGAACGTCCGGTCTCCAAAAAGGTTCTAACTTAAGCCCGCCGTTCTCGGTTTAGGAAAACGGACTTACTCCTACCATGGAGAAAGAAAAACACGGTTTTCGGTACATTTAGAACGGATTTTTTT